>BMAW01049666.1:675016-789552 GCA_019974015.1 Nephila pilipes | reverse complement strand
AATTTTTACTGCAAACTTGAAGGATTAACCAAATTTTAAGATATGATAAGATACATATATGATAAAAGATAAGAATATCATAAAAGAAATAATAAAAAAAAGCACAAGTAAAATTTTGACAATAGGTTTGAAGGATTAACAAAATTTTAAGATATGACAAGATATGGTGTCAGTATCAAAGAATGGTTTCAATGTCGTAAAGTGAAATTTTTGTAGGAAATAATCCAAAGAAAAACATCAAGATTAAAATTTATTGAAATTTTTTTCAAGAACACGATAAAACTATTTTATGAAATAAACACACTTACAAAAAATGACAAGCATAATTTTGACAACGGATTTGAAGGATTAATGAAACATTAAGGGACAGAATCTGCACTTTTATACAAAAGTTTGTACTTCAAAATTTATAAATATACCTTTAAAAAATATAAGCATCCAAGAATGCTGGAGAAAAAAGTGTTTTGTTCCAAAAACATCAGCACATTTGTTACAAAGACAACCAGATTGCAATACAGACAGAAAGACATAATCAACAATTTAGAGGGTAATTTATTGTTTTCTATTGTCGTCTTTATCTGAATTATTCATATTTAGTTTTTTTTGCCGTATACTTCTTCATGAACAGAAAGAGGAATTTCGCTGCATTTGCAATAATAATGAACACGAAAAATGTGCAGAGAATATACTGTTGATGTTTACGTAAACATTTGTATGAAAGAATATATACAACTGTCATATATTATTTCATCTATCGAACTGTTCTACAAACAGGATGCGCTTTGGCAATTTGATTCACGTTTGCTTATCGGAGTTCCTGAATCATTTATTTTAAAGAACAAGTCAAAAGGTTACCACATGATTTCAGGATTATATATGAAGAAATACTTAAAACTTTTTATACAGCAAAAATAAATCATTCAGAAAAAGAAATTTAAATAATCGAAGAGATGTTTTAAGGTATTAGTTATTTGAAAACATAAAGCGATAACAAAAATTTGTCACAAGATAATTAATAAGCGATTTGAATGAAAAAATTACTATTGCGTGAATTTTTGGCTAAAATATCGTCTTGGAAAACACATAATATTAATTTTTGAATTTCTACGTCTGATGTGTTTCAAAGTGTAATTTCAGTTGGCCCCCCCCCCCATGTCTTCACAAATAAATGAAGGCTAAAAGTATGTAATAAATAAATAGTAAGGAAACGGATCCACATACCAGTGAATCTAAAGTAAGTGATGAACAAAAATATTGTAAAATGGAGCACACTCATGTGGAAAAAATATTTAGTATGTGTGTATGCATGAAAAAAAAAACCATAAGGGGAAAATTACGATATGTTTCATTGAGTTTTATTCTTCTAATCATATCGTAAAAATTAATATTATTACAGTTAATCAAGAAGAATTACGAGATAAGGTGACTTTTTTAATATCTCAGCTTGCATTAAAACTAAATATTTTGTACATTGAATGATTTTGAACAAAATAGTGAATAAAACTAAAGAAAATACTTCTGATATTTATTCTTTTTATTTACATACGAAGGGAGGTTATCGTAAAGTTTTAATTATGAATGAGGTATGTGGATAATATTTATCCTGCATTGTAATTGATTTTTATGTGCATAATGTTGCAAATTACAGCTATTCATGATTTATCTGGTTTCAGGAAGCCGCAGATTGAAGTAACCCTCAGTATACCATAAAGTTTTAATTATTACTAAAAATATTCAAGATGGAAACTTTATTTTTATTTATTATTCTTAAGACTTCGCTACATAAAATCATCATTCAGAGTTATATATTTCTCCCAGCGTTTCTAACCCTAAAGCCATCTTTTTAGAACTAAGCGGACTGAATTCTTTTTATCTTCTCCATACTGCTAGTTAAAGTACGACTTCTTAGAACAAACCAAATCAACATGAATAGCAGTTATTTATAACATTTTGTACTTAAGAATCAAATAGTATGCAGAATAAATTTTATCCAGATATCTCGGATATTTCTTAATGATTAAAACTTTAAGATATCTCCGATAATAAAATTTAAAATTCTGTTTTAGGCTCTGATATGATATTAAGGGTAAACATGTAAAGGCTTTTCATCCAATTCCAGGATTTTTGTTTTTGTCATCTTGATCACTAAATAGAACAGTCGTTGAACAAAAATCCGCATTATCATTTGAAAAGTTTGTTTTCCCATTCAAGTAAAATTTATATTTTTGAGACATTGGTCTACTTAAAATTCTTTTTCTGCCTCTATATATTTTGAGTTTAATATTTATCCTCATACCTGATCTAACGCATGCAAAACATAGTATTCGTTTCGTACTTATACCTGTCATGTCTTTATTTTCAACACCTACGGAAAAGGATACTTAAAATGCATATAATAGTTCGCATTGAATTGTTTATGTATATTTATCAAAAAAAAATTATACGTACATTTTCCTTAAAATTTTCCGCTTGAAACGCAGGAGGGAAATTCTGTCCTATCGAAATATTTCATAATAGTCCTTCTGCTGCCATCTATGATCACAAAAAGGAAACAGTAAAATAGATCCACGTGACTTCCTCGAGCAAATTGTTAAGCAGAATGCTCTTCAGGCAATTAATCGTATAATCAGCGAATGAATTACTTTTAAACAAGCCAAGTGTGATCCGACGCTTTGAGTTGTTTCATCATAAAATCTTAAGCTAATTTGAGATTTCAATAAATAATATTACGTTGTGCTTTCCCTTATTTCAGAGCTGCAGTTAAATTCGTGAAATTTTTGAGTATTTAACGTTAACTTATAGCAATAGAAAAAAAATAAGAATATACGTGAAATACCTGTTGTGTCTTTATATATAAATATCAGCGGAAACGAATTATTTTAAATGAATAGATATTCTAAATACAGATTAATTTTATTTAATAAATATTTATGTTTTTCTATTTAAGATTACATTTATATTTTTAATAGATAATTTTTCATTGCCTTCTAATAAGTTTTTCTTTCTAAAAATTAACCATATTATCATAAAATGTAAGAAATTCCTTACTTTATGGACATAAAAATAATATTAAATTATTTGTAACCTCATGTGTTTTTATTTATTTAGGTTTTATATTTAAAATATTTTTGTACTATTTGTTTTCATAAAAAAATCACATAAGGTTAAAATTTTAAAGCATAACAAAGTCCATGATAGGAATTATATATTTTTATGTACTTATTTCGCACTAAAATATCTAAACTTCGAATGGAAAATGATGCAAAAAATTGTATTGAAATTTGCCTCTGATTCAATTATTTTTAACTTTTTACTTCAAGAAATATGTTATGATCGAATCGATATTGAAATACTTTTTATTAAGTAATTGAAATATTTAAATTATAATTTTAAGAAGTTTTTCGAGTCATAAGAGATATTAATGATAAAGGTCAATTATCAAAACATTTGAGTTTTTCACTTCTTTACGATTAAATAAGAGAAAAAATTATTTGATTACACACACGCAAGCATACACTGCTCTTTCATACTTATCTTTTAGGCTTAAAATACTTAATAAAGATAGTGATTTTTAGTTTTGTATGCATATTTAGCATTGATTTTATATTCTCGTGATATACATTATTGTAATAATAATCCGATTAACAATTCATCAAACATTTAATTAAAATTTTTGAGTTTATTATTGTAATAAAAAGAAATTATATAATTTATCATCATAAATATTTGTTTTCAACATGAAAACTGAAATTTATTTGATAATGAATCAATTTATAAATATTAGCATTTTAAACTTACTTTAATCCAAGTTTTGCAATATTACATTTATTTCTAATTTAGTAAATTTTAATTAAATCTTCTAAATGAGATTTTCACTCATTTGATACATTTAGATAAATTAATATTTGTCTTCAACGTGAATTCTGAAATTTATTTGATAATCAATCAATAAATAAATATTAGCATTTTAAATTTACTTTTATCTAAGTTCAGCAATATTACATTTATTTATAATTTCGTAAATTTTAATTAGATCTTCTAAATGAGATTTTCACTCATTTGATATATTTAGCATATTAATAAAGTAATTTTTATTACGTCCTACAAATTACGAAATCATTTCTATGAAGTAAAATTAATAAACACCATGATTGAAAAGTATGGTGCGAAAATATCTGAAGGATATTTTCGAATTCTTATATTTCTTAGCTTTCCAAACAATTGTTTTGATTATAATACACAGCAAAACAAAATCATGTTTGTGATTCTTTTAGTATTATGAAGAAAAACGTATATCTGCGAAACTCTTATGCAAGACAGATTCAAAAAGATGTTCAAAATCGATACGATAGAAATTTAGTTTAACTTGATTATAGACATTAAGGTTCCCGTCTACCACCTATTTTGATTTCTTGGATGTAATGTTTATCCTGTAGAATTTCTACTTTAATTCTTACATCTTTTCTATTTGATCTATTTGAATGCAATAAAGTGCATCTGAAAGAGCAAAAAATAAGGAAGGCTTTTGAAGGAATTACTTTCCCCCTCCAATTTTTAAAAATATTTTTATCCCTTTTTTAATGATTCCTTTTGCGAGTTTTCCTGTATTTGAAAAATATTTTTAAATATTTTTAAGAATCGGAGGAAAAAGGTAATTCCTTTCATTATTTTTTGCTCTTCCGGATGCACTTTATTGCATTCAAATAGATCAAATAGTAAAGATGTGAGAATTAAAGTAGAAATCCCCCATAGGATTAACATTACGTCCACGAAATCAAATTTGCGGATATACGGGAGTCTTAATTTAATTGCTGAAACAAAATAACATGAGGAATGTTCTAACAGCCTTATCTAAATATTTATGTTATTAGAGGAAAATTGTGATTCACCAGAGAATAAATTTTAAGAATATAAAAATCTCTATTTATTTACATGTACACAAAACACCAATATTTTCATATTGTGTTATTTATCAGATAAAAAGCATTTAAGAAACACTGAAATTATTGGAATATGTAAATTAGTGTTAACCTAAAATTAAAATTATATATTCTAACTTACTGAATAAGGATCTTTTTCTTTAATGCGAAACAAATACTATAAAAAAACTTTTTTTTATAAATTTTGAACATTGGAATTAAATACTAAAAACTTGCTGTTTAATGTGCTGGCTTCCTTGAAGTTGACATAAATATTCATTAAAGATCAACCCGAAAAGTCCAACCCAGTTCATTTACATTTTCAGTAAGTTATATCATAGTAAATTAATAATGTGTGGCAGTTAACTGATCATGTCCTTTACACAATATTATAATAAAGAATTCTACTTATCTTAAGTAATCCAAGCAAAGGTTCCAGATCAACGAATCCGATTCTCATACTCTTATATAATTACACTTTCAGTATATAGTTGCTCCTCCTCATAGTTACTCGAACTAGTATAGTGTTCCTATGAATCTCTCCATCTATCTCCATTCTATTCATCGCACATTGTCTAATATAACAATGATATTTTATATTCATCTCAGCTCTTTCTCAAGGTAAAACTCTCATATCAAACATTGTACTAAAGTAGTCCCATAGGTTAAAGGAAAATGTACATGAGAACCCATTACGAAAGAAGCAGCTTTAAAGGAGCATTTAAATTTAATTTTTAAAAATATTTTAAGTAGTTTAGCTTAAGCTATCGTCATTGATCAATTAATACTCGTGTAATGAACCATTACTTCAGTTCTCTAATTGTTGCTTAATGAACTTAATGTTTAGAATCACACAGTATTTAGTGCAAGTAAGGTTTATTTTTCGTTTAAAGAAGAAAGTGCACTTAAACTATTTTGAGAGTTAAAGTGAGTCGATCAGCTTCTTTGAATGACTACTTAAGATGTCCCATTTTAAAGAAACTGGAACATTCTGAAAATAGATTTTTTATACGCTTATCTCGAATTAGCCTACATGAAAAAAAAAATAGATTATTTGATTTTTAATTACTTTAATTCGATTATTTTTTTTTTGTTTCAGAATCATAATATCTAATAATGGCATACAACAATTATGAATTCTAATTTTTTTAAAAAAAATTGCTGATTACGATATTTTTGTTAAAAATTCACGGTAACATATGACAAAAATTACTAATATTTTTTTTTTCAGGATTGAGTTGCAATAAAATTTATTTGAACTCAAAATAATATTTGTCTGTGGTTTTAAAAAAAAGTATTAAATACACTAGGGGGGTATTTAAAAAATTTCAGGAGTATGAAGTAGTATTGAAAAAAATTGAAAAAAAAAATGATATAAATAATTTTCATCGGTTGAGTTAAAACCAGTGAAAAATTTATGTAAATTAAGGAATCATTTTGAAATTTTCAAATAATATTTGAAGGTTAAAATGTTGGTATTATCTTAAAATTTTGTGAGTTAAATCTTGCATTGGCTGTTTCTTTTCTTTCTTTTTCTTTCAATATTTTTTCAAAAAAGTACTTGGAAAAGCTGCTTTTTCTTTAAAATCCATACACTTAAGCATCTGCTAACTATGTACATGACACAAAGTTTATTATTTATTAAAAAAAATGACATTTGAACAGTTCAATAAAAGTATGTAACAATTCAATTTAAATTCTATTTGTTGAAATCCGTTTCTAACAATTAATGGGTATTGCAATTTCCTAAGAAATCAAATATAAAAATATGTAGATTATTTTCTTACAGTTGATTTTTGGTTTATATTTTTTAGTTTCTTATAGTTATACTATTTTTTAACATAAAATTTAAAATAAAAACATAGGCGTTTCAGTTAAAAAAAAATTTATGCGAAATGAATTATAATCCATACATTCAAATAAAATTTGGTAGAATTAAATCCACAACACGTACTCTTCCTCAAATTGTTAAAAATAATAAAATAACTTGGAATACTTTTAGATGAAAAAAAAATGGTGAAAAACTAAATACAAATTCGAGTGATTAGTCCATGAATACTCTTTTATCACACTTTATGTGTAGGATTCCCTTATATTCCCTAAATTAATGTTTAAGAACTTAATGTGTAGGATTCCCTTATATTCCCTAAATTCATGTTTAAAAACTTTATGTGTAGGATTCCCTTATATACCTAAATTCATGTTTAAAAACTTTAATAAAAATTAAAAATCTATTTGATATTAAGACGTAAGAGACGAAATTATAGAGCAAAAAAAATCTATTTTTAAAATAGATTTAAGAAAGAAGGGAAAAAAAAAAAGAAAGAAAATATCAGTATACGATATGCTACTGTAAATACGATGTGCTACTGATAATGAAATATGCTACTGTGAATACGATGTGCTACTGATAATGAAATATGCTACTGTCTATTCTTTAGCGAAGTCAAAATATGACAACTGTCGCAAAATATGTTTCTATCTGAAAAGTGTTCAGAGAGTAGGCCCTGTTCTTTGAAATTGGTTAAAATTGTTTAACCATTGACAGTTTCTTTAGAATACATTGATCTAAATAGCATATATATAATTAAGTTTGAAAAAATAGTAGATTTAAGAAATATTAAAATATAAATAATTAGTATACATTGAAATAATCACAATCAACACGTTAGTGACGTCAAATATGATAATTGTTACAAAATTTGTTTCTGTCTGGAAAAAAAAATTAGAGTTTAAACCTCATTCTTTAACATTGTTCAAAGCCATTTAACCATTGATTGTTTTTTGAGAATGTTATTAATTACAAGAACTAACGTGACTTGATAATACTTTAGGTGTACAAAGTAAAAAAAATTGATTTCAGTGATGACATACTTAGTTCATTTTTGAAAAAATTGGAGTTGTCATAGTTTATAATAAAGTTTTCCCTTCACGACTTCTACTGATAACATAACACAGGTTATGTAGTAAATGTTAACCTCATCTGTAAACAGAACAACAGATATATATTAATCTTGCGAAACGTCGCTTTTTGAAAAATATATATTTTCTAAAAAAAGTTTCAAAATTAGTATTTTTTTTGTTATTTATATCTTTCCATACTACGTAAAATTTCTTCTTTGTATATTTTTAATTTTTAAACATTTACAAGGTCTGGTAGAAAGTTTTATAACAAAGGATAAACAATATTTTAGGAAATTTCGAAAATATTGTAATGAACAAAAGTGTAAAGGTTTCAGAAAACTATTATGCGATATTTTTTGTTTGGAAAACTCGATTCAAACAGAAAATTTAACTCTAAATTTCAAAGAAATTAGGTTGATGGCACATTTTTAATGCAATCAATGCATATTTTCCGTAATTTTTTCTTTACATTTTTTACTGAAATGTTATTTCTTCATTTTTTGTAATTTCAGTCTCGCCTTTTAAATGCTTTGCTAGATATTAACACATTTTTATATTAGTAGCTAAATATCGTAATCAAATATGCTAATAAAAAGAAAGGGATTATATTAAAAATCAAAATGTTCTAATTAAAGCAAATTTTAATAATCTAATGAGTTTTTAATAAAGAATTTTATTATTTTCCTCGTAGCGATTATAATTAGTAATGAATTGTTATCACTATGATTAAGTGACATAGTGACGTAATAAAAACCAGCCAAAAATATTTAGCTTTTATTCAGCTTTTGAATAAGCTGTATCAAAATAAATAAATAACGTATAGAGACTAACTAATCACATCTTTAACTAAATATTATAATGGAGAATTCTACTCATCAGTGAAATTTTACAGCCTACTTCAAATCATTCAAATGGTCTTTTGGTGACGGGATTTAAGTCAGGTAAATGCGCTTAAAATATCGCTTTACAGTTACTCGAACCAATATAGTGTTCCTACGAATTACCCCAATTCCTCTATGTTATTTAACTTATTCACTAGTTTACTTATATCACTATTCCTTCACACAGCGAAATTCTCAGTTGCAACATCGAAGTGAAGTAACCCAGTGGTTAGTTAAATGGAATTGAGCATCAGAACATGATTCCTTATGATAAAAAATAGCATTGACAATTTTATAATAGTAAAGCATTTACTCTATATAATTTTTTGACACGAGAGATTTTTTATTATACGAGAGACAATTTTTAGACAATATGAGATATATTTTTTCTAGATTTTTCTTCTCGAAAGAAATCTATACAGATAGAATACAAATAGTTTCCTATTAAGGAGTTAAATTAATTTTCAAAGTATTATATCTATTTTATAGTTAATTGGTACATTTTTTTGCTGTTAAGTTCTTAATACATTTAAAAGAAGTTAGCAAAAATAGATTATTTCAAATTCAACATATCGGATTCAATTTGTTATCGCAATCTTTGTAATGAAATAATTTTTGTCATTTAATCAAGTACAAATCCAAAAATGAATTTTCAGAATAATTTCAAAAATTCAAGTTAATTGTCCAAAAAAAAGGTGCATTCTCTGGAACTAAACATTTATTCAATCAGTTATGAAAATAGCATATTGTAAGCCATTTTAAAAGCAGAATTTATGAAATGAATTTTTGACTAAATAGTAGAAAACTCATACTGTTTTTACTATCTGGCTAAATATTTTGTTTCTTTGTTAAAAATTCATTCTGTGTTTTTTTTTTTTATGAAGAAGCTCAAACAGACTGATATATATATATTTTAAATAATCAGCAATGGTTGACAAAATACTGCGATTAGATATGTTATGGATACTATAGTATAAAATAGAAAAAGTAAATAAATAAAAAGAAAACAACACATTTATAAATGACTCCGAATGCACAAAACTCATTAAAAACAGATGGATAAAGAGTTTTTCCCAAGATACATAGATATGTTTTACAAATTGTTGAATGTACGTTTACCTCTCCTGTACCTTTTTTATTTAGAAAAACATATTCTTGCACCTCAGAATGCAATGGTTAGGAGTATTTTACTCTTAACACATGTTCTCTAAGGATATCTGAGTACGTAAGTCTTGTGAAGGTATGATAGATATAGAAGAAATTATATATATTTTACAATGAAATAAGACAGCATTTACGCTTATATGGTCAGAAAACTGCAGTCCGCCGATTATTTTTAATCTGATGTGTAGGTTAACATTACTGTATTTGTACTACTCGGTGTACTTAACAATGTGAAAGGATGTTTTCAAAAACGATATTTTTAAAACAGTAATACAGATCATTATTAACAGTCGACCATTTGCAAATAGTTTTACTGTTAAGAAAAAAAGTCCTCTTGTTGCTTCTAGTGCAACGTTAATAAAACCAATTAATCAATTACTAATAAGAAGCACTATTTTCAAACTAGTGTGATGGAAAATTATCTCAGAAAAAGCGATTATATCCATCGCATTAGTACCAAATTTAACTCGTTCTACAGTACGGTTGTTAATAAAAAATGCTTAATTTTTTTTATAGAAATATTGTGAACATTGAGTTTGCTACCTGGGGGGCGCTCCTATAAAAAAACTTTACAAATGGGTCCCTCACAAAAAAAAAGGGGGGGGGGAACCCTGTTTGCTGACTCCTGTACTAATCGATTGTAATATGTCGAAAATAATATCATCCATTCGAGGTAATTTTCGGAAATTTTGAATGAGAAATACGTTATGGAAATTCTAATTTTAGTGCCTTGAATTGTAACGATGCTGCTGCAGATCAATCAGCACGAATGGATCATATTAAGACCATCCGTTAACAGAAAGCCATTTGAAATTAATAGTAATATTTTGGATGAAACATCCAAGAGTTTCTTATAGCATAGGTGTCGCTTTTGACTCGTTGTTTGAGCAAATATTTTCGAACGGATCTAGGAATCTTAAGATTGCATAATTGAAGAAATACTGTCAATTATATGATCACAGCTAAACTTCATTTGCACTGTAGCACTCATTTATTACGTAAATTCAAATTTTTCTTACTCTGAATTTCCTGAATACACAAGTGCATTTTGCTCAATATATTAAATATCACTGCATGTTTATACTCTCTCTCTCTCACAGTCTAGCAACAATTTTTTTCCTTCCTTTTTTGGTATATTTTTATTATTCTTCAGAAACATAACTATCCTAATTTTCCCAACGATATCAACTTAAACAACTAGAAAACGAAAAAAAAGCAGCATTACATTTTTAGCAAATAATTAAGCAACGATAAGGATATATAATTAATGTTTAATTAGTGATTTAGATTCTAAAACATAAAACTTTGAAATACAAAAAATTCCGCAAAAATTATGTAAAAAATGAGCTTTTCTACAAATTGACTAAAGATAATAATGAAAATAAAAACTGTTTTCTACTCTGGTATGCAACAAAAAGCATTTGTAAGTAAAATTCAGGAAGCATTATAAATATTATATAAAGTTTATTCATCGGTTATAAAATTTCGAAAACTGCGAAATAAAAGATTTTGAAAAATATCATAATTTTTATTATAAAAAGATGAGATAATTGAAATGAGCTTAAAAGTCTCCTTGAGATACTGATGAGAATTTAGAACAATACTATTGCACCTACTGTTCTTAAATTTTTGATATTTGCCATTCGTTGCATTTGCTTAAGTGGGAAAGTTCAGAACAAACTTAAGTTTTAGTTGACAGTCACACACACACATTTATTACACAAATTCAAATTCTTCTTCACAGATTGCATACATTAAAAATGTATTTTTAATACATAAATATACTTTCACCTCATAATATTACGCGTTTATACATAAACTAGAAACAATTATTTTTCTTTCTTTTAGGAATATTTTTATATCTTTTCAAAATACAAGCATTTAATGTTTCGAAACGATACTAAATTTTGCAACAAAATGAATCAGCAAACGATTATTCAACAATAAAGAAATTCTATTAATATTCAGATATTAAAATTATAGCAAGCGATTAAATATTAATGCACACAATGTTTTGTTAAAGCTAACGATAATATTCTATTCAGATATTAAAACTGCAAGAGTCGCTTGTGAGCCAATTCATACCAGATGCAAAGATCATCTTTCTCATTGTAAGCAGCTGATATCAATGTATGACATATTAGCAGGTGATATTAGTCACCTACGTTCCATACGATACTCATATACATTCGAGATAAAGAAGAAGAAACTTCAAATCTAATAGCCTATGACTTTTGACAAAAGGTCAGATGTTACATCATACATCTCACTACAGCAGTAGTCTGCAAGGGGGGGGGGGGCGGGTTCACCTACCGGTGGGCTTTGAAGAGATCTAAGAGGACGCTTTTGATTCAAATCTAATTTAGGGGGCGTTGAGGACCTACTGCATCCCCCAACTCTGGGCAATGCTCGCATGAATGCCACGAAAGGTCTGATTAATATTAAAAATCACTCAACATATGTTTCAATAAATAGTTTCAGTAGCTTTTAAGCAAACTACGTAGCTTACAAGTAAGCTTTTGGTTTATTACATCTTTGTTGCCAATACTTTTTTGACTAGTATATGAACGAGTCGCACCATGTGCTATGCACATCACTATGTGTTCGTTTGTACCTGTTCGATCAACAAAGCTCGCAATTAAAAGTTTGCGTGGATCAGGGCACAATTAAAGCTATCATAGACATACCACATTTAATATCCTAAAATAATGTTAATCCTAAGGAGCTTTCTATTTTTCTTCTCAAAACTCGATTATTGCTTTAAATTTCATGGAATGAAATGTATTCGAAAGAATGAAACAAAATGAAATGTTTCTTTCTTTTTCTGATTTTTTTTTAGATGGTTTAAATATTTATTAAATACCTGAAAGCTTGCAACCCTAAATTATTGGTATGATGAACAGGAATCGGTGTGAGTTTTTTCCCTGTAAAAAGGGAGCAATGAGCTATTTTTTTTTCTAGAAGGGGAAGTAAACTAAAAAATGGAACCTATGCACTACAGAAATAATACAGAATAAATTGTTATTATATTTTGAGAATGTATTATAACCTGCTTATACAATATAATGACGAATTAATCACATTGTTCCGGAAGAGAGACACACATATTTCTTGTAACATAGAGAGATGGGATCATTTATCTAAGCAACCTAGGAAATTGTTTGTGCCAGATCCGTAAGTCATATATCGTGTAACGAAAACAAAAGCAATTTATCCCATTATGAGCATTTGATATTAGTCTCTCGTCAACGAAAATATTTAACTGAGGTAGTTTTACGAAATAATTCGATATGTGGATGTATTAAAGAAATTGCGATTTTTCTAGCTACCCTCTATTTCTGAATATAATTCGATTCGTGTGTAAACATAAAGAGTGTGTTTTTTCCCCAAATATCTACCCAAAATTCAAAAACTGTATATATAAGCCTAAATGGTGGGTGGGAGGAAATCAAATTTAAAAGCATTCAAATGATTTTTTTTCCTTTCTTTTTGCATTAAGGTTGCCTTAAAACACCCAAAATGAAAGTTAGAAAATGAAAGTAATATTCCTATTTCATTTTCATTTATGTGCGCATTATTAACGATGTCCCTTTATTCTTTTCAGCTAAGTTCTGATATTTTTTTTTTTATCAGGACGTACTATTAATACGTTTTAAAACTTTTTTGTTAACCATGTGTGGCAAAATTCTCCAACCTCAGATTTTTCATTCGGGCAATACCCAACAAACCAATAACGTAAACACTTTCGAAAATATTTCATTTTCATAAAAATAATTATCATTTGATTTAGAATTATTTTCCTCTTAAACATCAGATATATAAACTAAAGACATAAAAAAACGTGCTCTTTTTTACGATTTATAACCTATACGTGGTTAACGGAAAAATATTTATCTTTTTTTTTTTTTTACAAATTAGGAGAACTATACAAAAGTCTAGTTGCATAATTATTGAATAATATTAAATAAAATTAACAAAGAAAAACTACATGCAATATTATGCATACACACACACACACACACACACACACATATATATATATATATATATATATATATAACGGTATGCAATTATCTATCATCAGCAATAAAAAATATTTAAGTTGGTTTATCTCTTAGTCATCCAGTATCTTTTTTGTGTTATCGAACTTAATACTTTTTTCTGATTTATCATTTCATTTGCATCCATTTTCTTAAAAGGGTTATTTTGGTATTCAAAATACTCCTTGAAATTTAAATTTATGTTTCAAAGTCATTAAATTTTAAAACTGTGCTTTGTGCTATATAATAAGAAATCACATCGATTTTGGGCAGCTTTGATAATTTATGTAAATGTTTCATAATCAAAAGGGCATTTGGAATGTTTTTTTTAAAAAAATATATACATAAGACTTTCACCCCTTCTATATCAAATATTCGTTTCGGACACAATGTGTCAAATTTTTTAAATTTTATGTTAAATAAGAGAATAAATTCCATTGAAAATATTTACTTAAAATTTTAAACCATGAGGAACAATTTAAATATATTTAAAACAATCGAAAATCCTAATAATTTGAAATGTTAAAATGTTCTTCAAAATCTTGTGTGTATTGTAATACATACATACATACACGCGCACACACACACAGATATATATATATATATATATACGATCATTCACGCTGAACTTCATGAATATCAATTTTAAGGGGTCACTTTACGTGGCATTTTCCCTACCTTCGTAATATAAAAAATGATCAAGTTTATGGAAAATTTTTAAAAAGTTGACTGATCGTACAGTTACCAATTTTTCAAAGAATCGCTATTATATTTTTAATGAGAGATTTTATCAAAAATGAGATCCAAAAAAACTTTACATATTAAAACTTGCATCAATGATCTTTATTTTAAAATTTTCCACATAGGAATTCCAAAAAAAAAAAAAAAAAAAAAACATTTTTTTAAAAAAAATTAAAAAAATAAAAACTAACGAAAAAAAAAAAAAAAAATGTAACTGTCTGGCCTGTCAAAATTTAAAAATGTTCTTTGAGCTTGATCATTTTTAAAATCACTGTGATAGAGAAAATGCTGCCTCCCCTTCAATATTTAAATATATTGACGTCTTTAAGCTTGAATAAATACTCAATAAGACTCCAATTCCAACTGTAGAGATGACAGGGAAAAGAACAAACACAACTTATGAAGTTTCTTTACAAATTATGCAAGATTGCTTTCTCTCAAATAACTTTTACGAATCTGAATCCTAGCTTATAACTGAACAATAACATTTTAGCTCACCAACTCCTTCACGTTGAGTGAGATGCTTCTCGAATACAGAGGGTTCTACTCCTATTATCCTTAATCTAACCAGGAATCACTTCTAACCAATTATAGGCTACTCGCTATCATCTGCCTCTTTATTCCTTTCAGTTCTATTTCGCTTATATATCATTATCCATAATTCAATTCATTATACTTCTTATTTTCATTTAATTTGTGTGATTGGATTTCATTTGATAGGTAAAGAATTGGAATTTCATGCAACTGAAATTTAAAAAAATTTCAAAGTTAGTGAAGAGAAAAAGGCGAACGGCCCAATGTCACAGCATGAAATGCACCCCCTTTTCTTAAAAACAGACTCTAACATTTTGAGTCACATGTTCTCCTATCATATTCTGATCAAGGGATGTAAGCTTTTTCATAATGAAAAAGAGATTATTTCCTCTGAACAACCTGGGCAAATATATATACTTTGTCATGCAACGAGAAAAAAAATTATCTTGTGGTGAATATCTGGCATTAGTTGCCACGTGTAAGCGAGAGATTTGCTGCGAGAAAGGAAATTCTTATTTAAGGATTTTTAAACTTGAATACTGTTTCTATCAAATATTTTTTTAAAAAAAAGGTTTTGAATCTTTTAAGAAAATTATTATAGTTTTCTAAGTTTAATCTTTTTTTCCTCTAATGACTTTTAAGCTTTTCTCATACCGGTCTTCATTTTCTTTAGCAGTATCAATTTCCTTGGGGAATTTTAAAGAAAGTTAAAGGTTTTGACGGAAGTTAATGGATTCAGTACATAAAACTACGATTGACAATTCCTTAGAAATTTTGCTAATTATCCTTTAACAGAGGTTCAACTTTAACGAACCAGAAATTATATTACGTAAAATTCAATCTAAAATTAACAGAAACACAGCCTTTTATTCTGGAAAGCACACACACGAACTCGCGCGCTTCGAACGCACTTATCATTTTCATTGCAACACAGCCAGAGCAAATGTTTACGAAGGATCTCGAAGGCACACATATATAGCAAAAAGTGGACAATCGATCACGTATATGAAAAGCATAGCATATGCAGTTAATCTGGGTAATTGTATTAATCTATCCAGTATACGCTGCGAGAATGAAAAGATATAACTTTGCAATATTTGATTTTTTACACAAATACTACCAGCAGTTTTTTTAGATGATTTTTTTTAAAAAATCAAATCTATTTTTAAAGTTAAGTAATTTTTTCACATTCGAATTTTTAATTTTTCATGTAATGATTTTAATTTTTTCGTAATAGTATCATTTTCGTTGAGGAATTTTAAATCAGTTAAGTGTTTTTGAAAGAACTTCAGAATTTGAATACATAAACATGATTGGTAAACCCGTAGAAATTTCGTCTACAATCTCCCAACGGAGTACTAGCATTGATGAGTCAGATGGATCAGTGCATACAGTACAATCTGAAATTAACAGCCGTAATGGGACGAGACACGCAATTGTATCTTGCATAATGTTTACTTTGGATTTCGAAATCATAACAATATAATGAAAAACGGACAATATATGCAGTTATGAATATATAATATTCGTTATTTAGGACATGAAAATCATATATATAATTAAGGGAAATAATGAAGTTAATTTATCCAAGATACGCTACGAGGTAACAAAATTGTAAATTACGGGTTTTTGAGCTACTAGGCGTTTTAAAAGCCAAAATTTTAAGTCGAAATGTTTTTCAAAGTTTAGTAATTTTTTCTCTTCTGATTTTTTTTTTATTTTTCGTATAAAATGACTTTTATTTTCTTTCGGAGTGTCATTTTCGTTAAGGAAATTTAAAGGGTTTAACAGTTTCAGGTGGAGATTAAAGAACTGTATAAATGAGACCACAATTGAAATTTCGCTTGTCTTCTAACCAAGTTCAACACTGACGATTCAAACGGATCAGTACATGCAATACAATCCGAAATCAACAGTCTTATACCGGATGAGACACGCAAGTGTTTCTTGTAGGTAGATAGATCATTTTTATTGCAATGCAACCTGGGCAAATGTTTACGTCTTGTCTTGAAGTCATAGATTCTATAGCGGGAAAAAAAGACAATCTATGTTACTGTGAGCATCTGATATTAGTCTGTAAGAGCACGAATGCTTGACAGACACGCAGTGCTCGATGTAGATAAAAAGGGAAGCAGAAAAAACGAAAGAAAAAAAAAAGAGAGAAAAAGAGAGGAACTGGTATCATCCGGATCCTTCATAGAATGACATGAGGCAGCTATTTCTCAATCTACCTCTGCGCCTTAGTTGTCGGAAGCAAAGCGGACAGCCTATCCAACAGATTGATTGACAATAAGGGAAAGCTTGGATATATAGAGAAAAAGAAATTATCAGACGGACGGACAGAAAGACGGAGGGGCTCAGGGGGGTGGATTCAAAATCGTGACTCCTGCAGAAGACATATAACGTAGGTGGGGTTGGACCGACACTTCATCAACAACTGGGCATCCCCCTAACCGAAGGTTACGAAAGTGAACAACAAGAAACAACTCACACATACGTACACACACAAAAAATAAATGAGTCTGCCTTTCACAAGAAAAGAAAAGAAAAGAAAAAGACAGGGGAAAAATATTAGAAATATAATAAAGAGGGCAGTTCTTGGTTTTTACATGATCGAAACACACTTTGGGTTTTAGAGAGCATACCGGATGGTGCTACTTTTTACAATAGTTTTATTCAGTGGTCGCAGATCACGTTTAGGTTAGGTGCGAATTTCTCTTGGCAACTTTGTGTAATTTATTTTTATGTGTTTTGAGCTGTCAGTGGGATTTTAACAGACAAGAGATTGCGAGTTTGGAGTACTGCCTCTATACAAGTGCGCGCTTTCGGATGTTTCTAGAATCAAGTCTCTCTCTCTCCATTGAATGGTTGGTTTTGTAAGTAGTTGGATGAAACTCAGTTTATAAAATTACTAAAAAAATATAATGCGCTAATTGACATTGTACAAATCCAAATAGCAGTTTTTAATTAGTGTTTCCTTCATCGTGTTTTATACAAGTATGGAAAGATGTAGGAAATAATATTTATTCGTTTCTTTTTAAAGGTAAGTATACAAAGGCAGGCTTATTTTTCTATAAGCATATTTCATATTCATGTGAGTTTTATTCATAAACAGAAAATAAACCGAAAATTTTAAGACTTAAAATAAGAATTATTGATTTTATGTAAGAAGAAGGAATGTAGTTTTTATTATTGTGTGTAATTTAATCTTCGTGAATTTAAACTAAATTATTGTTCTATTTAAAAGGAATGGAACAAATCAAAAAGAAGCTGTTTGCATGTTTAAGCATCATGTTAATGCGCAAACAACTTGTTTTTAATTTTGCAATGGCTTTTGGGAATTAAAGTAAAAGCTTTCAGAGTTTATTATTTTTCTTTTTAGCTGTGTCTTTAACTAAATCACATACTTTTGATATTAAAAAGATAAAATCAACGTCAATGCTGTTTATTATAGAAATATCATAAACACATTCATCACAAAGTTGATTTGTGATTTCTAATAAATATTCTAATGAAAAAATATTTTTAAAAACTGTTGTTTATTTCTCTTAGAAATGTTAGTAAATAAGATGTATTTGTTTATAAATTTCTGATTTTTTTTCATGGTGATGTATAAATGATTGATATACTTTAGGATAATTAAATGGAAAATCATAAGAAAAGCATCATTTTAGTTGCGAAAATACTGTTAAGATTTATTTTATTCAATAGTATGTAATAAAATAAAAACTTTACTGTAAAAGGGGAAAAAATCTTAGTCCGTTTTATATTATAGGATAACTAAGATCTACGGTCGATAAATTTTATTTCAAAATTGTTTACATAGAAAACTTACTTGTTTGTGTTTTTTGTTATCAGTAACTGAATGGATTACTGAAATGATAAGCAACAAAAATTTGCAAAACAAACTTAATTGAAATGGAAGCAGCAATGAAATTCTTGACAAATTTGTTTTCCATTCCACTTTTAAAATCCATTTTCGTCAAGCGATACACAAACGAGTATAACCACTTCATAAATAACACTACACATTTAAAATAATGATTACACAAGATTACTAAAACATTTTTGGAGACGAATTATCTTTATGGAATGCGATAAAAAATTCACATACGTCAAATTTGCTCAAAAGTTTATGATAACGATGTCATTTGCAATGCGAGAGATTTAATTACGTAAAAAAAAGGTTTTTGACGAGTAAAAATTTTCATTTTTATTTATCGTGATTGAATTAAAATAAGATCTAATCATGAATATTAGTTCCTGAAATAATGTTTTAGGAAATTTTGTTATGCGAGGAAGATATCACAAAATTTCTTCATGGATGTCTTTCCTCCTCCTAGTTATATTTACAATTTTGAAGTCGTTTCTCAATCCATTGTACTAATAATTATATAATTCTTAAGTAAAAATTCAAAAGCTGTATTCAATGGTCTTTTTACCGTTCTATTCACAATTTCGAAGCTATTTCAACGCGTTCTACAATTAATTAAATGAGTTTGAAATTTGTTTTATTCACATTTTTAAGTTCCATTTCTCATAATTTTTACTTATTTAATACAGTAAAAAAATCCCATTTATTGAGCATGACAAAATATTTTACGGAAGACAAATAAAAAAGCTTCAAATTCCACGGTTTCAGAGAGCAATATTTTTCCTATTATATCTTTATTCGACTAAAACTTTTTAATAAATGCGTTTTTGTAATTTAAAGCATTTTTTACGTATGATTTGCATCAGTTTAAATATGAGCTTTATATTTAGAGGAAAATCGATACTTTTACATTATGCTTTTATGTCCAAAAGGGGATTCAAACTCATGCGATAGTTGTGACATTTGGTATATATATCTAACAATTGTCTAAAAAAATTTGCATTAAAATAATACAATTTCCTTTATTGATTTCTAATAGATTTCTTTTATAATATATGTAAGGGAGGCTCGCTTCATTTTAAATCTTAATAATTTCCATATACTGAAAACTACATTTATACTACCTTTATGACGATTTATATAAGAAGAATAAATTTAACAACAATCCTAAATCTAACTTTAAACAAAATATTCATTAAATATGATTTTTTAATTTACGAGCACAAAAACGATTTACAATCACATTGTAAATAAGGAATAAAAGAGGTTAAAGATTTTTGTTTCAATCACAGAATCCTTTTTTTTTTAAATAAAATATTGAACAAAAATATGTAAATTAAATCGAATAAAGGATTGCCATTTTAAACATTTAAAACCGGTTTCCTAATTATATTGACATTGTTACATTTTCCTAACATAATTTTGAAAATACTCTTGAAATATCTATTCTCATCTTTGTGTACTTTATATAAATCATTTTAATTTTTTACATTTTAATTTATGTTTTCTCTATGTGGCTTAAGAAATTTGCAATTTAATTCATTTATTTCTCCTTCATTTTATAAAAAAAAGTAGTTTCGCGCAAAGATATTAGAATTGATACATTTATAATAAATTATGTTTCGGTTATTTTGAGAAATATAAGCAAAGTTTCATATTTATTCTTTAAAACCTCTATTTCATAAATTATATCAATTATGAAACTAGATTAAAAGAAGTTTTACCAGGAAGTATTAAAATATATACAATTAGAGTTTATACCTTATAAAAATTAAAAATTTTAGTTGCAGCTTAACTATTGAGAAAAAAAAATCATATGTATTTTACACTGAGAAATATTACCGGATTTTGAATGTTTATGCAAAAAAAGGAAATTCTGTAGCAAAAAAAAAAAATGTATTTTGGTAAAAATTCTACAAGAAAAATCGATGCTTTTAACGGATGGATACCAGTTCTAGGATCAAGCAGCATAATCAATATATTAAGGCCCCCTTTTTTTGAAATTGTTTCCGTTGATTAAAAAAAGTTAAAACTGAAATTCATAAGTTTTATCTAAATTTCTCAACCTTTTAGTTAAGAAATTGCTTTTGTTTCTAAAAAGATAATACTTAAAAATAATTATTTTTATTTTGAAGTTCCAAGAAAGGCAGCTGATGACATTTTTAAAAACGGTTTTTACTACGAGTATATAATATGGTCAAAATGTTTTGGTGTAATTAAACAAAAATTTACAAATATTAACATTTTTGTGATGATTCCTCGTGAAACATTTTTTTTGATGAAAAAGAGTTAATATTTTTATATATTTAATAAATTTATATAAATATAATAAGTGGAGAAATAATTATAATATATATATTTTTCATGATATGCTCAAAATATTTTAAGTAAAGATATTTTTCAATGGTTTATGAATGCTATAGTTTGAAAACCAGAGACTAGATCTCTATAATATGTAGTACATTTAAATATCTTTAATGAGCAAAAAACTAAAAATAATGTATTTCATATTTTATTAATTAACACGAAATAAAATATCTATTAGTAGTTACATTCCTATGTGTGATATAATGCTGATATGTGGAGTTATGCTTTTTATAGATACAACTTTATTGTATTGGAATACTTTTAAATAATTGATTTCGATTCAGAGTGGTTCTACTATTTGTTTTTGTCAAATCTCTCTTAGAAATTTCATTAAGTATTCAACTTTACTTTCTTGTAATAATTATTAGAATAATTCTAGTGCAACATAAACCAAAAAATTATTAAATTTTATAAGTACGTGAGTTTCGTTCCTAAACTTCTAGGGTGGATAATTTTCTGTTTTGATTACGATTATCTAAAAATAATTTTTTTTTTACGATTACTCTAAGAATTAATTATTTCGTGTTTTAATTTAAAGTAAAAGGATTGAATAGAATTTTCACAATATTTTAATTATTTCACATTTGACGAAAACTGACTGTTTTTAGGACTATATAAACCGTTTATAGCAACTAAATTATACATATCGGAATAAATTTTGAGATAATTGTAAAATTTCTATTTAACAACTGCACTTGTGCATTTTATATAACATGCAAAATAAACAAAAAGTTTTAACAAAAACTTCAATAACAACTTCATAATAATAATTTTAAAATAAAAATATTTTTTAAAATCTATAGGATGATACAGCTGCTAATTTAATTTTTTGAAAATAAAAAATGACTATAAATCTTACTTCGAAAGCATTACACCATTCAACAATTACGTTTGTGTTGCTGTAACTATCATTAAACGTACATTCACTTAATATATGTGGATAATTTCTTAGATATAATTAACAATCATAATTAAAATGATTGTGTTTCAGCTAGTATCGAGATGTAGACTTTTACTGTTATTAATGAATTTTAAGCGAGAAATTCATTGATTTGCAATTCATCAATATTATTTAACGGAAATAGAATAGTCTAGCATTTGATTAATTGATTTTTCCAATACTGTAATTAATTTTGCATGAAAAATGTACCAGTCTGTAATTCATCAATTATATTATGAAAGTTAAACTATATATGTTTTTGTCTCTTTCTAAATGGAATTCCCCTTTTATGAAATGATACTTGCAAATTAGTCGTAATCTTTATATTTTTTACTAATTTTAGGAACTGGAAAAAACCAGCATTGATTTATTTATAAAACTCAATCGATTTTCAATCCAAAATTCACCAAGGTTATATTACTTAAAGTTGGTAATTGAAGTTTTTCGTTTATTTTTAATCTTCCAAACATTTTCATTTAAACTGTATAAAAGTTTTTACTCCATCTATCAGACATAAATTTTAAAGCATTTACATAACTCTAATATTCAACAATTTCAATCATTTATATCTAAGAAACTAATTCATATAGTAATATATTAACAATGTCTCCTAAATATGAAGAGATAAAAAATAACCAGCAATAGGTACAGCGTAAAAAATATTTTTTAAGAAATGCGAGTCAAATTATATTGAAAAAAGGGGGGGGGGATCAATTTTTTTGGAAGGTATATAAATGCTTATAGTTAACAGGTAACATTTTTTTTTTTTTGTAATTTATATGCATTAAACGGATTACCATAACATTTTATAATTGGGGAATTTATGTAACTAAAATATAATAATTGTTAGCATGAATATCTATAAGTTTTAATTTACTTAAAATGTTCAAGTTTAGTTAATAGAAAAATTTAACTAAAATAATAACTTCATTAGTAGGTAACTTCGAAATTGTTACATTAAGTGCATTATAAAAGTCTAATAAATACTTTTCGAAATATCAGATGTAATTATAATTAGGATTTAAATATTGATTCTATTACATTATTAAGCAACAAATATTTCTTTGCATTCATTTATCTGTATAATTATTGCTTTTTTGTAGTTTCTTAATGTTTTATATTTCAGAACGATAAACGTTTTTTCGATATTTTTAAATTTGAATAAATTTTTCTACAGTATTTAAATAGTCTAGTTATAGAAATATGAATAATTTTACAACATGATCAGGGTCAAATTTTTAGGAGAAAATCTCTTCAATTTATGAAAAAATAAAAATATCGGAAAACTCTTTCATTTTCATTGATTTCCTATTTTCTTCAGATCTCAATCATGGCTTAATTCAACAGAACTGGGTTTTTCTTAAAACAAATCCCTTTCTCCCTTCTATTTTTAACCTTTAGAATCAGTAAAATGAAATTAACAATTATAACTTTTAAAAGATCCTACTTATAAAGTATTAAATATTATTTCAAGTACTGATATCGTTATTTTAAAATATGTCTAAATTTTTTCGAATGACTTCATAAAAAGAAGCATATAAAAAGTTCATTCCATATATATTGGGAGAATTCGGGGAAAGGGATGGAAAATGTTGACGGTACTTGAGATTTTTTAAGTTTAAATTTATTCTTAAAGATGAAAAAGATTTTTTTCTTTAAAACATAAAAAAAAATGTTTTAACAATACATTTCGTTTAAATAAATATTACTACTAAATTATTAGAAAAAAGCTATTTTAAGTGTTAATTAAATATACATTAATTCATTTTTAAGAAATATGAATAAAATAATTCAAAAGTGCTATATTTGAAAATTAAATTAATGAGGAACATTGAATTATTAATAATATGAATATTGATTAACAGTTAAATCATATTTAAGGACATTTTACTTCACAAAAACCATAAATGATATATAGAAATACATTAATTTAATACTATATTTGCTTCTTTTTTTTTTATCCAAAAATGAACATATAAAAATTCTGTTTTTATAAGCCGTGAACTTCAAATTTAACTAACAACATTCCAAATAAATGTGAGAGCGAGATTTTTTTACTTCTGGATAGAGTATTTGATGGTATTTCAAAATGTAATTAAATATTTTAATAGCGTCTAAAGTTAACGAGTAAATAAATTACTTTTAAAAGTGAGTTTATAAAAATTTTCTGTTAAACACTCTTTTAATGTTCTCGATATATTATAACAACTTCTGGATAACTTTACGTATAATTAATTATTTTGAAGCATCGTTGATTATATTGTTGCTTAATACTATATCATAAGGATTACTTATTAATCACCAAATATATTTTAACGTTGTTTTGGAACTAGTTTATACTGATTAAGTTTTACATCACCTTAAAATAAAGGACGTATAAATTTATCGGATTTTGATTAAATTTAGCTGAAAAGGGGGCTGCTTTTAAAATGGTTAAATTATAAAAAAAAAGTTACATTAAAATAATTTACTTTTTTATTTTCCCTCATTATTGTAGTTAAGTTTATTTTTTAAAATTTTATAAATTACTTTGGTGTTATTGATAAAGTTTTAATGTTGTTCGAATACTCGTATGTGATTAAACATTTTAATAACTTTTTAAATTAATTAATACTTTATTTCGTTATTAGCTTTTAAAACACCTTTTATTATTGTTTATTATAGTTTCTTAAGTATTTTCTCATGGAAAAATGAAAAATATCTTAGCATTCAGACGTTTTTATAAATGGCAGTTTTAATCAAATTTATGTAAAATAACTGAGAATTTATAGATAAGATTTTTACAGCAATATAAATAATCTTCGAATATTTTTTATCTCTCAAAAAATAAAAAATTAATAAAGTTTTAAAAAAATTGGAAGTACAAAGAGCATAAAGGAAATCTTGATGTAGGATATCCATATATGATGACGATTTGAATAAAATTAGTATAAAACAACTGGACATTTTTCGGTAAATTTTTTTTTCGCAGCAAGGTAAATAAACCTACTAATATTCTTTATTTCTGGAGAAATAAAAATTTACTTAATGTATAAAAAATATAACTGAAAAGACATAAAGAAGATTGTGATAGAAGAAAAAAAAGAGAAATATATTATTAGATCAAACAATATTTTACTTTTAATCATAAAATTTTGTTTACTTTTAACTCATTTAATATTACATACTCTATGAATTTTTTCATCACAGCAGTGTAATTTTATTATTATTACCTATCCATAAATTTTTTTCTGTAGTTTTATATTCGGTTAAGCGTATGTAAAAATAATGGAAAGCGTTACGTACTGAAAGGTACTGCCTTTAAAAAGTTAAATTATTAAAAAAAAAAAAAAAAGGCGTTAAAGCAATTTGCTTTTTTATTTTTTCTCATTATAGTTGTTTTGTTTAGTTTTTCATAATTTTTTTTAAAATTTGGTTTAGTTATTGATAAAGCATTAATATTTGAATACTGATATGTAATTGAACATTTTAATAACTTTTATCAACATTTTAATAACTTTTATCAACATTTTAATAACTTTTATCAACATTTTAATAATTTTTATCAACATTTTAATAATTTACATTTTACTTAGCTGTTAACATTTAATACATTTTTAATTATTGTTTTGTATTTCTTAAAGATTTTTTTAAAGAAAACTTGTCTAAGACTAATTACATTGTTGAAAGTTTTATTAGTATTTATGTAATACAACGGTGATTTGCATACAATATTTTTTCCTATAATGTACAAAATCCTACGAAACACTTTTTAATTCAAGAGAAACAAACATTTAATAAACTTATAAAACTTATCAAATACAACTTGAGCATAAAAAATATTCTGACAGAAGAAAAACAAATAAATTAGGATCGATTCTTAGATGGAAAATAGGTTTATATTAAATCATAAAGTTTTGTTTTATTCTTTCTCCCATAGTTTTACAAGCTATAAGAATTGCATTATAACCATTCGCTTTGATCATTATTACCTATTATTCTACCTATTCAAAATTTCTTTTATCAGTTTTATATTCGGCGAAATGAATGTAAAAATAAAATAACAATAAAGCGGGATATACAGTTATTGCTTTTAAAAGTGTTAAATTATAAAAAAAAAATTATATTAAAATATAGCGTAACAAAAAGTTATAATAAAATGTAAAACATTCAGTGACTAAATATACTTTTCAATAATTTAATTTAAAAGAAACTATTTGCTCCATCCAAATGGAATATATTGACATTTATATTAAAGATTTAGTGTAAAATATATTAATAGTTTTATTACCAGAATTTAAGTATTATTCGTTTTTTTCATTTTTTACTAATTTTAACTCGTTTTTGTTATCTATTTTGTTTTAAGTGAAAAAGGAAATTTTTTTTTGGATAAGAACTTCATATTTTTATTTTAGTTATAAACTTTGGGCTATGGCTATTCACAAATCTTCCCTTAATTAAAATCTGGGGTTATCATTCTTTACCATGAATTCTGGGTAAATTTATTGAAGTTTTCAATCTTAGGATATCATTCTTGATTTCATATATATGAAAAATGTAATTCATCTTAGTTTGATCATCATAGGACAGATATTTATTTGAATTATATGAAAATAATTCTTTTTCATCACTGAAGAAAGACAATTATAGATCAAAATGTCAAAAAAATTCTTAATTTCACATAACGATTTTACAATAATTGCATATTTGTCGTTATTATTCTAAATATTTCAGTTAGTTAACAACTATAGTATCGGTTGCGAAAAAAAATCTGCAGATTTTAAATAAATTAATTTTTTTTGTCAAAAACAAAACCCAATATTAATTGATTGATTATTTATTAAAGACTTGCTTAAAGTAATACGAGGACAATTAAACAAAATAGGATTAGTTTTTTTGAGACATGGCCCATTTAATAACAATATAATTTTAAAAAGCTAAATTCTGCACAGAAAGATTTATATCCATTTCTATAAAAAATATTCAAAAAATAATAATAAAAGTAATGTTTTAGAACAAAACGATGTATTTTATTATTTGGAAAAATGATCGATACAAAATACATCGCCGTATTATAATTTTAGTAACTAGTTTTCTCATTGGCTTCAGTCTTTTCAAAACTCTTTGTTTTTGCATCTATAGAAAACTATTTTTGTGGAATTTTTTTGAATGGGTGATAAACATATCTGCAAATAAAAGTGCAATTCATACTTAATTTGCTCCTGAATTGTTAAAAAAAATATTTTGTTGCTGCAATAGTTTTGGAAAGAACATTTTCTGAAAATGTCATCCTAGGTATAAGTTTCTTAAACAACTACAAAATCATCAGATTCTAAAATAAGCTGATTTTAATATGCGTCTGGATACTTAAAAATTAATTTCTGGAGGAAATAAATTTTCAACAAATCTTTAAGAAATACAGCTCATTATGTTAAGTTTTCATTCGAAAATATACTGCGTATTTTTTTAAAAATTCAAATGGTGTCCTTAGTTTTTAGTATAAATATTAATATAAAAGTTCCAGAATTAAGATTCCCGTATATACATTTTAAACAAAAAAAAATTTAGAGTAAATTAAACTTTATTCAAAACTAAAATATTGTATTAAACATCACTTACTCGTGTTTTAACTATGTGGAAGAAAAAAATTAAAAAAAAATTCTTTTTTAAATATAGAAATCTTGAATTTTAAGGATTACAGTTATATCTGCATACCACGTTCAAAAGCGTTGAAAATCTTTTCAAAAATGTTTCAGAACACTATCTGTGAAGCACTGAATTTTAAAATTCCATGCACGTTTATTTATTTCAAGTGAATATCTAGAAATATGTTTATTGCTTAAAATATATGTTCTGTGTACTTGTTGATCTTAAAATATAATTATTTTTTTAGCTACAGACATTTGTATTTTTATCACAAAAATAAATTTTGCATTGCAAAAAAAAAAAAAAAAAATTCACTTATAACTTTTATTATTCATATTTTAATATTATCATTGGAATGAATTATAAAATAGAGGATAATAAATTAAAACTGGGACTAAACAATCATTGTAATAAATAAGTTGTACCAATTTTGAATAGCTCAACTTTTGCAAATCTTGCTTTTGTAAAATTTTATGAGCTTCTATCAATAATTTGATATTTACAGTTTGTTTCTTTGAAATATATTTTTTCAGACAAATGAAATCTATAAATAATTAATGCAAAACTAAAAATTATATTTCTTTTTTTTATTTTGTTTATTCTTTACATAGGAAGGGAAAAGAAAAAAAAATCTTTTAATTTAAACATTTCTTTCAGAATAGGAATTTTTAACTGAAATGTTCCTGCACCTATATATTTTAAAATTAACCTCTTATAACAATCAATTAAACGAGGCCATTAAAGTTATTCATTTTTAAGTCATGTGAAAAACACATGTCTCAGTATCCAAATACATAGCATTGATTTTCGAATACAGATTCAATACCATAATTATTTTTAAAAAAATCAGGAAACACGAGGCAATGGGAAAAAGTTGTAAACATAGATAGTTGGAAATAATACTAAACATAAAAAATATTTTTTTGGTATTAAATTACTTGCAATATTCCTTTCTTTAAATGTTTGTTTTAGTCTAAAACTATGTATTTAAAGAATGATAATGGTATTTTATGAACTTATATATTTGATAAGCGATTCCCGTATTTCCAAGCAAATTTGTATTCATGCAAAATTTAGCTTTGGAAGTGTTACACAATTTTCTCTTTTTGTGTAACTTCAAAACTTTTGTGTAACTTTTTGTGTTGCTTTCATTACGACTAACTCTTATTTAAAATTTACAAATGATTGCAATTTGAGTCATTTATTTCTATTGTAACAGGAATTAAATTAAGTATATATAATTGCTCAATAAATTTCAGTTTAATAACAAAGCACCTCAAGTGTAGTATCCCTTTTACTCAACTTGTTTTTATTTTTTATGTTTGACTCCATGCCTTAGAAACATATTCTAGTCATAATTATTCGTTTATGTGTAATTATTGAGAAGCAATCTCGAGTTTCTCGAAAGTTGTTGACAAACATATGACGGAATGCTAATACACTAATTTTATTTTATACCAATTTCTTTTTATAAATAACAGTTACAGTATCGGTTATCATTTTATAGCAACGATTTTACAAATTAAATATTTTATATTATATTTCTATATGATTTCATAGGATGTAAAAATAAATAATCTCAACAAAGCAATCTTATGAAAGTTTTGGTACCTAATGTCGTATAATAATGTTTTATGATATGCTATTATATTATTATAATGTTTTAATACAAAAGACAAAAAATAGTTACAGCTTATCGTGCTTTGTATCTTAAAATAATTTATTGATAAGCAGGCCTTTAATTTTTAAGATTCTTCTGCAAGTCTGTTAATTTTAATCTGAAAAGAATAATTAAAAACTTAATTGGTCACTATTGGTATTGAAATATTTGAGTTAACCTTTATAAGCACCTAGAAAATTCTTTCACTTCTTAAAATGAAGAAAATTCAACTAAATCTATAAAATTCAACCAAGTTTTCGCTATAAAGTTTTCTTCCTGCAATATTTACGGTAAAGTAACTCAAATATTAGAGAACCTTTCGCACGTAAACAATGATATTGCTCAAACGAAACAAAAACTAAAAGCACTTTTTTTCTATTTGAAGTATTATTTGTTTTATACGAATTCATACAGTCTGAAAAAAATTCTACTTACAACAACAATCATTTCTCAACGTGATTTGAAAAAAGATTATTATGCCAATGTATCATCATTAAAACAGTGTTTCTGTTATAATGGTAAGGAAAGTGATATAAATGATTCAAGTGTGATAATTTTTTTACACTGGCATTCAAAATTTTTATTTACATATAAATAGATGTAATTGACTAGGTTTTTCTTTTTGTTGCAGTCTAATTTAGAGCGGCATTTCTGAGAAACCATGCTGGTCAAAATTAGGCGTATCGATCATTTTTATGACACGTAATTATTATTAAATATTAATATATAATTATAAAGTTGCATGAAGGCTATCATAACATTTAACTATCGTACCATGACTATATTTATTATTTTTCTTTTGTATCTATTAAGTTTTACAAATAAACATTATAAAAGGTATTTCAAAGCATTGTAAAAGTCCCAATGTAGCTATATTATTTACACATTTGATTTTCATAAAGTTGAATTACATTAGAGTATATAGACTTAATCGTTTATTCGTTTTTTGAATGTAATAAATGTTGTTAAAAACTTTTTTATTTATCAGTAAGTTGCATTGCTATGTTTTGATAAACATTATTCAATTTTTACATAAGCCAAGAGGAAATATTTTTTGAAAAATATTTTGTTTTGTCAAATAACAGAAAGAGTTGAATAATGACATATAAAAACGAGAAAGATAGAAAAGAAAACGTTAAGGATGAAGGAAAATGTTTTTGAAAGGGATGTGTTTGCATTGTCATCGAATTACAGTATTTGTGCAATAAAAGTATTTTAAAGTAATTGGTACTTTGATGACAAATCACATTATTTTTCATGGAATTAGAAGTTCCTACTAGTGGCATTGGAATGTAGTTATTCAGCAAGTAGAGGAAAAGGTGTAATTATTCTGTTCTTTTTTGAACAGACATTCGTTAATTTTGACATTCTACGTCATAAATTGCTTTCAATTTAGAATAACTTTTCCGGGAATTATAAAACATCTAGATAACACGAAATATATATTCAGGCATATTCTTGGTATTGAGATCGTATTCTATGTAATAATTATAGCATTTAAAGGTAAATATGCTTTAAAATTACTACAAGCAATTATTTAAATTTTCCTGTAGTATTAATTACAAGTATGTGTAAAGAATTACTCAGAATTTCGAAGTACGATAAAAGAATAATTTAAAATTGATACGAAATACGAATCCATGTCTATTTTTTCTTCATTTGTAGAAAAATTAAAATATTTTTGTTCCACTTTATATATAAGGTGTAAAGAAGTATATTTCGAACGATATTAATTAGACATCTACATATATTTCATTTGTAGTTAACTAATATATTTTTGTTTGTTTTTACATGTACAAAGGGGGAAAGTATTTTATAAAAGATAATACGCGTAACTCGAGTCATTGTCTACTTTTCGATTCATTGTCGATGCCTCCATTTTATATTCACAAGGGGAAAAAGTTTATTGTAAGTTATATCAATACGAACTAACATTCACATCTACTTCATTTCTAAGGAATTGATAACTTCTCCCCCCCCCCCCATTTTATTTAAACGAGGTGAAAAATATATTGCGAACGATATGTAACTTACATCTATTTCCCTTGTAGTCAGTTAATATATTTTTGTTTCTTTTTATATATAAGAAGGGCGAAAGTATTTCACAATTGACATTAATACAAGTCGCCATCTACTTTTACTTCATTTGTTGTCAAAACCTCTTTGTTTCATTTTATATATACAAGACGAAAAAAAAAGTATATTACAAACGGTAGTAATACGAGCCGACGTCTATGTGTACTTTCTTTGTAGTGAATTAATATATTTTTGTTTCATTTTCTTTGCTCGAAGTAAAAAAGTATATTACACATGATATTATTACATTTTGTAACTTAAAATGTAGTTTTTTACAATGAATAATATCCGTGATTTTTGAGACTGCTAAAAGTGAAACTTTTTTAAAGAATTTAAAGTTTTAAATAAAAATAAGCAATAGCAAAGAGTACTATTTTTAATATAACATGACAGTTAGCACAAATGGTTTTTTTTTATCTCTATTGTTTATTTTTTGCAAACGAATTGGGTATATTATGCAAATTATATCTTTTTCTTTTTTTTATATCAGTTATTTCATTCATTCATTTCTAAAAATATTATACGACATTTTAGATTACAGTTTTTGAAAATTAATATAAATCGTAAAGCGTAGCATTTATATTTTCTACACTCTTTCTACTAAAGTGTTATGTAAACGAGGAACACATCCTTCATAGTATATATGTGTATATCACTAATAATAATAAACATTCATTAATCTAAAATATAATTTATTCACATAAAAAAATACACGTGATTTCTTATGCAATATCGAATAATAAATATTTTGAATTTCATTGATTTCTGTTATTTCTACGCAGTCGAAAGAAAAATTATTTTTCATAAAATGTATAGTTTTGAAATGATTATTAATTGAAGCATATAAACAGTTATAAAGTTTGTACTGATATTTAAACATAAGATAAAACTTATTTTTTTAATAGATTTTTGAATTTAATAATCATTAAGGAAGAAAAAAAACTTCGTAAAAATTTTAAGCTGTTTTTTTTTTTTTTTTTTTTTTTTTTAAAAAATACACACTCACACTTCAGCAAATTTTTGCCGGAAAATTTTAAATTTTTCAGCAAGATTTGAATCATAAAAAGCATTTTGAATACATAAAAATCATTTTGAGAAAAAAATATTGAAAAATGTCAAATCTCTGAACACAAAAGAGACCCTAGGGTGATTTAAAAATAGTTTAATTTGAGTAGTTTTGTGGTTGAAATAATAGATAATGCTTATAATACTTTATAGATTAAATTTTTTTTTCATAAATTTGACCTTTTTTTGAATCTCATATCTATTTAACAATCCGCCGAGACATATTTGAATTTACATATTTATTTGTATTCTTATTTATAAGTTGTTTTTATATTTTTCTCTCTCAAAACATCAGGAAAGTAGTTAATTACAAATTTTACCTCAAGCAGGCTGATGCACCCATAATAAACAGAATGAATTACGATGCATGGTTTCAGGTGTTTAGTTTTAAAATTCAGGATTTTTACATTAATTATGATACGTTAATGAGCATAAAGACAACTTAAATTAATATCCTTCTCAACAAGTATAATTTTTATCAACTAATAAATTAATAATCGAATGATAATTGACAATGACACTTTATTAACTTTTCATATTAATGTGATTAAAACATCTATCACCAATTCAAATGCTTTAAAAAGTGTGACAAACAGAATTTTATAGACTTAATACTATAATCAAGTCATCGATAACGATGCCACAAAAAAAGGTAAGAGAATGAAAAATAGTTTGAAATTTATTCTTCTCAATTAGGCATTCAACATTAGTTCAACAACTAATTCATCATCTTTTACAGCCCAGGTCGATACGTTTCTCCACTTCATATTTTTTTGGTTCTACAAGAGCCAGGTGAATTAGAAGGTGATTTCGTACAAGCCCTTTATCACCACGTCTGATCTTTCTTTATGAAGACATGTCGCTGAGTAGTTGTAATCTATAATTGACAAGATTTGATAAAACTGGCCTTTGTTTCTGGAGGATCTTTAGCGTTGATTGAATGAATCCTGCGATATATATCTACTAACGATTCAAGATGGCATCTGCAGGAAAGAGGAGGTTACATAAAAAAAATCAGAAAGGAGAACAGAGAGATAAATGAAAAAGAAAAAAAGCAGAAAGAATGGTCATTCTTAAAGATTTCGATTCACTATAGTAATGGGTGTTCCATCAGAAATCAAGATAAACTTTGCAATAGATCGGTACCGGTTATCTGTTTATAAGTTGTGTCCGATTTGAAATAAGAATTGTATCCATTGTCCAATCTTGTTGATATTTTTTTTTCTTTTCTTTTCTTTTTTTTTTTTATAAAAAAAGAACTTAAAAGCAAAAACTCTTCCAAGGTGTTTCTTCTTCCTTAAAAAAAAAAAAATAAATAAAGCAATATCTTGCTTGGACAAAACTGGAAATCTAATTTTGTTTTGGAAAAAAAAATCATTTCAGTTGGAATTACATTGGTTTAAACTATGTTGTCTAAAATGTCTGATTTAATATATTGCTTGTTTCGAGAAAAAAAAATTTGTTAAAACTTTATTCTTTCACAAGATAACAACTTAATTCATTTACTTTCATAACTATATGAGAATAAGATTCTTAAAGAACGGTTTCTCAAATTTTAAGAAAAATCAACTTAACGATGAAGAATTTATATATTAACTAATAAAACTTATAATTGTCGAATAATCTTAAATTACTTTATTTATAGGATAGAAATCAACATTAGATTTTAAAGAGATCTTAATTTAGAAAAGGAGGAATAATATGACTGGAACCGCCTGTTCTCTTACATAAAAAATCTATAATGTTTTGATAAAAAAAAACCCAACTATGTGATTTTTTTAAAAAGGAATTTATGTAGTTTTTAAGCAGAAATTTTGAAAAGTTTTAATAATATATAGTTAAATTTATAAAAATATTCAATTTTTGCAAAGAATAATCAGAAATAAATTAAATGTTTAATTCCCCTAAAATGTTTAAAATCATTATGAAAAGTAACATTTTAGAGACAGGACATTGAATCGGTTTTCTCCCACGTTAAACACATGGATTTTAATTCACAAATTGAATTCAAAAGTTTTAAAAAATAGAGAATCTCAGATTATATTTTAAAAAAATGTACATATAAATATAATTATCTGAAAGGGGAAAGTATAAATTTTTTCTATTGTAGCTTAGATAGCAGATCTCTGAATATTACAGTAATTCTTTATAAATCTCTGAAGGTTTTCCTTTTCTTATATAACATAACTTTTAAAACATTACCCGTGAAAGTTTAGTATCTTGTTTATTAAAATTATCCACCATTTTTATTTATAAAGTATCTTGTTAATGTCTTGTTTTCCTGAAATATTTCGAATACATTTTATTTTGAAAGGGAAATATGGAATAATATCTTTAATCAATTTTGAGTTAGAGTTTATTGTAATTTTACTATAACATAATTTTTTTCTCCCGAAATAGTCATTGCTCATTATAATACTAGGAAACTCATCAACTGAATCAGTACTTTTCAACAGTAATGGCGTTTTTTTAGTTTTTCTATCAAAAAGTAAGTAACAACTTAATATGTAAATTTTTATTACAAGAAACACCTTTGTGTTTACAAATCAGGGTTGCATACGAACATTTTCAATTGACGGAATTGCTCTGAAAAAGCTTTTTTCTTTTTAAAGGGTAAAAAAAAAAGTCTGACAGTTGAAAATGTACTATACCGCAAATAATTGTGAAACTACTATTATAACAACGAAAAATTATTCTTAAAGAGTTTTGGCATTTTGTTTGCATATTAGACGTAGTAACAATACTGCGGACGTTATGAAAATAGTGCAAAAAATATTTCAATACAGACCTAATTTTGTTTATCAAATGTGCAACTATATTTCCAGTTGTGAATGTTTGAAAGAAAAATATCATTACATGTGGTCGCCAGTTCTTAATCAGACAAATTTAAATATATTTCAACGAAATATCAGCTATTGAATAAAAAGAAATGCCACACATTTTGTAAAAAAAAAGGAGAAGAAATTGTAAGCCACACATTACAATAATAGTATTTTCTTATTGCAAAAGCTACTATAGAAAGTAATCCATCTGCAGCAACAAAAATTATTCAAATCAGATTAATTTCGTTCATTTCATTGTCTCTTTGTTTTCATTTTATTTATTTTCTCAAAGACATTTCTTTATATTCATAGTGAATTCAAATTTGTTTTGAGTTGAAAAGTTTTAAAGTCGTATTTGTTCTTAGATAATAAGAGAAGTATGAATGGGTTTGAGATTACTTCGATAATTTATTTAAAACATTTCACAACTGAAAAAGCAATTGGAATGCTGTTTCTCTCTCTCTCTCTCCCCCCCTTTTTTTTTTATCAATGACTGATTCCAAAATCCACGAATTAAACTCCTTATTTTATATATAATATAAGCAGAAATTTAATTGAAACATTATTTTAAATTCAAATTATGGGAGAATTCTTAAATATGTGTGAAAAAATTATGACAAACTTTAAGAACTTAAAAATTCCATATAATTTTTCAAATAAAATTATTATAACATATTTGAAATCATTACCATGGAATTTTGTGAACATCTAATAATGAGAACAAGAAAGATTTTAATATTTAAGTACTACGGGAGGCTACCTTTCGATTTCTAGGAAGAAATAAGAAGAAAAAAAAATCAATAAAAATTTCTCAAAAATCAAAATAACGACGTAGAATTTTTAAATATTTTTCGACTTGCTGTATTATATAAGGAACTCTTTGATTTTTCGGCCTTGAAACTCAGGGGGAAAATGTGTTCAACAAAGTTTTCTTTCAAAATATTTTTTAAGTTTTATTATAAAAAAGGTATTTTTAGTCATCAAAGAAACCCTTAAAGGCCTCATCACTCTAATCTAAAACATAGCATTTGGGTATCTGCCTACGACTTGCTGCATTCCAAGTTATAAAGATGTGAGTTTCGAGGATTTGAATTAATGTTCATAATACTATTTATATAAAAAAAACACCTATTAATAGGGAATCCAATTTTTAACAAAAAGGGGTTCGTTATACGTACACATTAAAATACAACAAATGGACAATTGTACTTAATCAACAAAATCTTCCATCAAAAACATACATAAGCTTCGAAAACAAGTATTGAAACATGTTTGAAACCGTTGAAAATTGAAACAAGAAGGGAAAAAAATGTCTTTCACTTTTTTTTATGTACGAAGAACAATGTTTTTTTTAAAAAAGTATTTATGACTTTTTTTTTAGTTTTTTATTGCATAATCTCATCCGGATTACGATACTTAAGGTTGCACTTTTAACAAAGCGCTCCTTAAATCGGGGGTAAAAAGCGTTACTTAGAAGAGCTGCTGTGAAGATGGTAGTTAAGTTTGATCAGCTGTTCTGTGGCGGATGATCAAGCCCAGATGTTTCCTGCTCCAGCGACACTGTGACAGACACCCGCCATCTTTTTACGAAAGCAAACATCATTTAGATGAGAGGGCTCTCGAAAAAAAAAAAAAAAAGCAACCGCTGCAATTGAAGGGGAAAACATGTAATTAAAAATGGTTCCTTATTTCGAGAGTGAAGTTGGTTCATATTTTGCCTCATCCGGGTTAATTAGCATTTCGAATGCTAATTAATACATTATTTGTTTATTCGTTCGTAAAAAATACATAAACATCTTAACTGAAAAAAATTAATTTTAAGTTTTGACTTTTTGGGCTCCCAAAGCTGCTTATGGTACTGGCTCAAACGCTTATTTGACGATAGACTAGAAGTTTTTATTAAGATGTAAAAAATTCAATAACATGAACCCCTCCTCCCCTTTTGGAATCCATGAACTACGTGCGTTTAAAAGAGGGATATTAATACAGATTAAAAAGAATGTTTTTTAAAAAATTGTATTTTGAAAATTCATTATAGTGGAATATTGGAAGTATGTGGTTTCTCATAGTGCATTAAGAAACTGTATTTATTGTTGAAAATACAATAATATTAATCAAGAAAGAAATATATAAAAAAAGAAACTTACCTCAATAAAATATTATATATTGCAGAGTAATGAATATTTAAAGACAAACAAAAATTATATGAAATAAGCATAAAATTGCATGAAATTGGTATAAATGTTGTGTAAAATAAGTTTAAAAGTCGATGGAGTTAAAATGAAAGTTGTATGAAATAAACATAAATGTTGCATAAAATTAAAATAAAAAATTTGGGAAATGAGTGCAAAAGTTTCATGAAATTAATATTAAATTCGTATAAAAAAGCATTAAAACTGAGTGGAATAAATAACCTGTAATCGAAAGTGTAAATAAAACTATAGGAAATGTATTCTAATGCTTGAAACAGATATTCTCTCTCTCATTAAGTTTAAAGAAGGTGGGATGGGGATTTATCCAGGAAAGGGTTGTACTGTTGGAATTTTATGGAAATAAAATAAGAGATACTAATCCACTGCCTAGAAAATGATTCACTTGACAATTTCACTTCACTCAAAATATAAAAAAAGCAAACAGCTTTATTAAAATGGTTATACTAGAACAATACACACAGATTTAAAAATGACAAAATACTGCATTGTTGTAGGCAAACAAAATAATTCTTTTATGGATAGAACTTCATCAGTGGATTTATGAAGTATTATATATATTTGTATTACTCTTCGAGTGTCGGCAACGTATAAAGAACGTACGTTTCAAAATAATAAATTCTATTTTTATCTTCCTTCAATTTGGTACTAACTATCAATAACAAAATAAATAAGAAAATTTCTGATTCAGTTCCTTTTTAAAGTTTGTGTTTATTTTTAAATCTTTAATAATGTATTGTAATTAAGAATGGGGATCAAAAGAACGATCTGTTCTTTCGAACCAGTTCATCTAAAAGAGCGAGAACACCTGAGTCAGCGGTCTGCCTTATACCTGTTATTTGCGCTTCCAAATTATTCAGATACATATTCCTCTCTATGCCCTCCCATGTGTATAACCTTCTACAATATGAATGTTACGGAAGACTATACACCGTCGGAGAAGCCAGGAAATGTTACCGGCATTTTCCTTCTTCTCGCAGCCCGTTCTCGTGCTAGAAGCAAACAAAGGCACCAAAACCACTGCTTCTCTAGCTGTCGAATCTCCCTATCTACGAACAGAGCTAACGACTCGCGCCTTTGCCCCATTCCCCACAGTTTCCTAAAATATACTCATTAACTGTAGAGCATAATGATGAACCTTCGACAACGCTCACAGCTGCGAGAATACTAAAAAGAACAAAAGAACTAGACCGAACGGTCCCTGGGGAACTAGAGTGAACGAGAAAAACTACTAAGAAGGAGCTCTTTCCTAAAAGAGTAAAAGACCTGGTAAAGCAGATATTTGAACTAGAAGACCTGTTTTGGTAGGTCTTCTAGTAGACCTACTAAAGCAGATTGAGGAAAGGTAAAGATGAAGATAAGCGATTCTGAAATGGAATGGGTCGCTCCTACCGTTAGGTCTTCTGTTCTTTTGTCCCTTTTGCACTCGATTTCAAAACTCAAATAGAATCAAAATTGAATTATTAACTGTACTTTTTATTTGCAATCTAATTTATTTTGTTATTTTTAAATTTATGAACTGATTCTAAAATTCATTCATATTAATTCGAAAATTTTTATTTGATATTAATTCGAAAGCAAAAAAAAAAAAAAAAAACCCACCACTTTCTATATAATGTGTATAATAATTCAAACAAATTTGCATATGCATTTATAATTCTCACAAAGAGTTTTTTTTATATATACATATATATTTTCAACATATATTTTAGGACTTTTTAGAATACAAGACTAACTTGAAAACGTTTTGCTACAGCAGATTTAAATATATTGATGCAAAATCAGTTAAATGTTTAAAAAAAATTTGATCAATTCTAAGAATGATTCACGAAGAATCTTTTTATGAAAAGTTTCTCTTTATTTTTATTCTTATTATTGTGCTTTAAGAAGTAGTCAGTAGAATATGAATTTAAATGTATAATATATTTCATGTGTACCGTTATTAATTTGTTTCTTTTACTAAAAACACTGAAAGTAATTAAACGAGTTTATGCATTTAGTATTTAATTGTTGTTGTTACTCTGTAACTTAAAATAAACATATTTATTATTTTGTGCTTTTTAGTAAGAAAATAATATTTTACGCAGTGCATATTAAAACATAAGAAGCAAATTTTTTTCTATAAAAATATTAAATGCTCGTGCTTAAAATTCACAATACACTATACGATATAAAACGATTTCAAATTCTTTTTTACCTGCATTTTCTTTAATTAATTAATTTATTTTGAATATATAAATACATAAAGAATACTTGTACTGAGAAATTATCAAAAATATTTTAATTGCACAATTTGCCGTTGATATTTGAAAAAAAAATGTTTTATTTAGATATAATTTAATAAAAAAATTTCTTTTTTTTCTAAAACTCTACCCATTTGCTTTTTCTTAAAATGAGTAAAGCAATTATACGTAGTAATTGCATAGTGTTAAAGTCATTAAAATATTTAAATGTTTTGTTCAAGTAATCGAAAGAACAAGTGGTTCAAAAAACAGGTTAAAGAACAATTCTTTAAAAATGAAGAAAATCAGATAAGAACAGTTCATTCAAAAGAACAGAAATCCTATCCCTAGCTGTAACATTGAAATGGTATGATTACATTTCACAGAATTAATTCCGTATTAGCTTTAAATAAATAAATAAAAAAAAAAAAAACAGAAAACATTAGAATGGTGAATTATGTTAAATTCTAAACAAGAGCTTGTGCTTTCCGATATTTTATTCTAAGAGCATTTACATTTTGTTGCCAAATTATTTTCTGAAATTGGAGTAATTGCTATATATATAATAGCAATATATCGTAGTTCTTAGTAAAAAAAAATAAATCAAGCGAAAATTATCTTTTGTTATTTAAAATTTTATTTTTAAAAAGCATTTTTTTTTGGCTACATTTTCGCTTCGTTTCATATATTATTATTCTTTAAGGCAAAAGCTTAACGAAAGCATATTATTTTTAAAGAACAGGGAAAATAGGGTTGAAAGAAAAATCTTAGAAAAAAGTACTTTAGATTGGTTGGATAGAGAAAATCTTTAATCCTATTTAAGTACAATGCCTTTAGGAAAGAAAAACAAACTTTACGGGTCTAAAAGTCATTCACTTTCGGGGGAAAAAAGACATAGTTGTGGCTGAAACACGAAGTTAAGGAGGTCGTTGTAACTTTTGTAAAATAAATAAATAAATGCAGTCTAAAAGTTCATTCGAAATGCAACAAGTAAAATGCTTTTTAAACGCAAATAAAATAAGTAAAAAAGTGTTATTTTTAACGTTTTTCAACTTGACTATTCCACACGTTTATATGATAGTTTTTCTCTTCGTATGTTTCACTCCTTTTTTGTATTCTATGCTCATGGAAAACCTTATAACCCTATAAATTTTCATAATGTTACTCATTTCTGCGAAACATTACAAAAATTCTATTATTTTGTTGATGATAAATTTATATAAGTAGTGAAATAATGCTTATTTTATAACTTTCTAAAAAGACGAGATTGCTTACACATTTAACAACGTTTCTAGAAATTTATTTATTTAATCGGCGTTAATGTACATTTTCCACATTATTATAATCGTAAATTTAAATTAATAGAAAGTAAATAACACTTAAGGCATTGTAAAAGTACACCTCCTTCCTTTTTTGTATTTCTAAGTTCTGAGTATTTACCTGTAAGTTTTTCTGCTACAAAAACGTTGCCAAAACCGAAGTAAATTTTAAAAAAATTTTATACGCAATTCAACAGCTGTAAAATATTTTAAATTATTTATGAAACGTAAAATTCTTTGAAAGTTAGTTGTAACTGGTGTAAAATATAAAAATGTAAGCGCTTAATATTTTTTTCCTTTAAAAAAATTGATTAAAAGATATACAAACAACCGCCGTATAATACAGCACTTCTATAACATAGTTCCGCTTCAACAAGGTTCGAGAATTGTGGAAAACCATCACTCAACATGGCAACCTGGAATACAGTCTCACTGCTTAACACGGTTTGGGAATAAGATAAATCCCCAAACAACCCTTTTAAAGAATAAAACTTTTAAGAGTGAAATTCGAAATAAGAGAAAGCTCCGTACTACGCAGGAATGAAATAACAGCAATTAAATACACAAGATATCTCGTTGAAATTTTTCACCATTTGAATGTTTATGCCATATCAGATTTATCCGTAGAATTTTGAAATGTGTGAGAATTTGGGAATCCATTTTGTTCGTAGAGTCTTAGGCGCATTTTAAAACTTTATGTTTTTCTTTGTTTTTGTGTTTTAAAATTTTCTGTATAAATGTCTATCAGATAAAATTTTCCGAAAAGTAGACATCGTTCAGCTGGGAAAATTCTGAAGAAAGTTCAGAGGATAAGAATTTCTCGTCAAAAAGAAAAAGTCATCAATTGATGGTGATTGGTAATGACGACGAAGAGAATGTTATTTAATATATGTTATTACGTAATGCTTTTGGTGATAATTGCTTTAATACACATGTGTCTCCTAATTATAAAATATAGTAGCATGTAAGTCTATTTTTGAAGCCAAACGCTTTTTTTCCACAAGTTCTTTGCTTCATATAACTCGTATTCCCGTAGTTCATCATTTTTTAAGAACATAGAACAACTGTGTTATGTAGGGGTTACTTGAGAATACACTTATATAATTTCATCTTCGGAGAAAAGGCATACTCAAAAGGGACAAAGAATTGTCACCATCTGCTTTTTTTTTTAATCGAATGCGGGTCAAGATCAATTAATTACATGTCGGTATACCATAACAAAGTAATGGACATTTCCATTTACAAATTATACAGGCTGTAGATTTCCCAAAACAAGATTTGACAATTTCATTTTTTGCGCCATCATACAAAATATCTTAAGCCCGCACTAATAATTAGTGAGTTTATTACGTAATATTGCTACCAAAATAATTATATTTTGATGTTAAACCTTCCTTACTTTCCCAATTGTATTGTACTTTCAATTGATAATTTCTTGAAAAAAAAAACACATTCTTATATTATATTAATCACTTTATTTTTAATGTATTTATTTAATGTTTAATTTGTGTTGCATGAACTTCTAATTTAAAAATTATATTCAATGCTTTATTAACATCGCACTTAGAAGTGACATGATGGCTTTTGGCGATTAATCTCATAGCTTTGAACTACAGTAAAAGTGTCAAGAACAACAGCTGAGCTCTGAAACCCATTATCCAAACAATCGCACAATCCCAACGAGAGGACTTAGAGCCCCGACAGATTTAACGAGCATACGTTATGTAAGACGACGGGACTCTTAATTGCATCATGATTCGAACTTACCACTCGAATGAACATCAAGAGGTTGCGACCATGACCACTCGGTTACCATGACCACTTTACAAACTAAAAGCTAAGTGGGAACTATAACTTCAATGTAAAAATAATAATTTTGTTAAACAAATGATAATTTTAGAATGATAATTACAACAACAATTATAGCATATGATTTTTTGGGAATAAGAAATTCCATTTTCTTACTAGATCTGAATTTTAATTTTATTATGGTTAAACTTGAAATTATATATATTTTCCAAAAAAAAAAAAAAAAAAATTTTAATACGATTTAGAGAAAATCTCGAAAATTATATATATATATAATACAGAATAAAAAGATATTTTTTGTAACTGAATTTTCGTTAATATCAATCACATTGTTTTGAATAATATTTTACAAATTTGATTTTCACTTATTAATTTTATTACGTCTTAAGAAGCTCATATTTCTGTAATTTTATTTAGAACGCCTGTAGTTTGACTCATTTCTGCCAAATAATTTTATGGCCTTATTTCAAAAATTAAATTTATTCTCTGCAGAATTTGCTTAAAATTTTTATTTATATTCTTTGAAAAATCCTACATTCATCTTTTATTGAAATGTATTCACCAACTTCGCCTCAGTTTCTAATATACCCTTAATAAAACTGTTATCGGAATTAGAAGTATATCATAGAATAATGTATCAAAATGAAAAAAAAAATATTAATAATTGTGCGATGTACGTTTCTTAAAATGCACAGTATTAAACTTCGATGGACTTGATTATTTTAGAAAAATAATTATTGAGTCCATAGCAGTATACCATTTTAAAAATCATTTTAAAAATCATTTTTATATTTATAAAAATGTCCATTTTAGAAGGGGGGGGGGAATTGATTTACTTCAATTTTGAAGTTTAATTCAAACACATTTATTGACTGCACAACCTTCAGTAACATCCGCAATCTCAGCAAATACATATAATCTTATTACACTTCCACCTTGTATATCCTTACACCTTATCCTACTATCATACTTCCTTCCTGTAAGTTCCATCTTGTTTTCATGGAACAATAATTAACAAAGAATTCCCACTCGCACCGAAGCATGTTTAACCAAATCACCCATGACACACCAAAATTTTTTTCACTCGAAAATTTTCTCTGCAAAAGAGAAAATTACAGGTGTCATTCGAACTGTCTCAACTTAAAAGAGAAAAAGAATCTTCGTTTTCTCAGGGTGCAATTTCGAACAGAAAGAGGATGGGATAGGATATATCATTAAGTATTCGAGCCTCGTAGGATCTCGTGTCTGACGAGACCCCGTCGTGTGAACACAAACTCATCGAACTGGTAACCAAAGTCATATTGAAGAACAGAAAAAAAAATAAAGTAAAAATATACGAGGTTAAAAATAAATTGACAATGTTGACCGCGGGCGACTTTCTCAATTGGTCGAAAACATGTTCACGCCAATTTCAGTTTCGTCAATGCTCCTCAGTAGTTGCGGGGGATGAAAGTAATATTTTTGATGGGCACTACTTCTGCCTCTCTCCCCCCCTTCCTCATCCGTCGACAGGTGGTCATTTGGTTAGATTGTCTATTCCGATGATTTTGGCAGCAAGCGCCACGCCTTCCCAACAAAGATTGCTTTTGATGGAACGCCAAGTTTGGCGATTCATCACTTCATTTCACGCCTGAGTGATTTCAATTAAGTTCATTTGTTTCACAAAACATCATTTATTTTAAGAATACAAAAGATAATGATGAATTTTGCTAAAGAATATTTAATTTTAAATGATATGTTGATTTGAAAATTATGATACTTAGTTCATGAAATTAGTTGTTAAACGCATATGAAAAGTAATACTCAATCAGGACGACTGTTTATTGTAATCGACTAATTTGTTTCTTCGATCTGCGTCCGATTTCACGTTATCTTCTAATTTAAAAAATATTAAAATTATTATTATATTCATAATATTATATATTAAAATTATTGTCTAAATTAGAGCATCTTCTTATAAAGAAAAATGCTTCAGTATTCATAAAATATTCTGACATTACTACCTCACAGAAAATCATATGTTTTACAATAATTTTTAATCCAATTTGAATCAATGTATTTTTTTGTACATAATTTGTTTTGTTTCTAATATCCTATAATGTAATAAAAAATGTATATTTATTCAACTGTTTGAAATGTGGAATATACATTTATGATTAATAGATATATGAATTACAGCCACATGAATTTATATCGAAGTTGATAATTATTTTTGCCATAAAAATGTATACCAAATTTTCATTCTGTTCCTAAACACTAAATAAGAAAGCCTGAAGTATTATAGGTCATAATTTTTGAGTTTCCCCCCCCCCCCAAAAAAAAATGTTTAAAATATAAAAAAAAAAAAAAAAAAAAAAAAAAAAAAAAAAAAACTATGAAAAACGCACATGTTCATTTATTTACAATAAATCCAATTTGAGTTCTAAAGAAATCGAAAACTTCGTAAAATTGTAAATCACTATGCATTGTATGAGTTTTGTACAATAATTATTCTTGCTATATGGAGACATATTATGTTTTCTAAAATGCTTCAATAAACATGCAATTTACGAACAAAATTCAGTGAAGTGCACAGAATTCTTATTCCGTGAATAATTATTAGCAAACATTTTCACTGAAATTCAGAATAAAAGTGTTACCTAAATATATTTTAACATTTGAATGTTACTTCAAATAATTTTCAGTTTGTTCTCTTGTCCCACCAGAGCAAGGGTGTCCCATTTATTTCCAGTCACGGGTTAATTTCTTACAAAAGAAAAGTCACGTGGGACGCAATATAAGTAGTTATGGTGGTAGTTTCTTTCATTAATTTACTTTCTCAACAGGAATATTGTTTCATGTGATTTGTATCACAGTACTTATGTGTGATGATGTTTATGGTGACGTTTTATTTTACGTAACTTTGGTAGATTAATGGCATTATTTACGTCACAAGCAGATTATATTATCTTTTATGTCACAGTAAATATTTCAAATCATATTTTTCTTGGAAATACCAGTGTTCGTTAGCCATTTTTCGTCCAGTTTAATTAACATGTGCTAGCTTAAGGAACAAGGAAAGTAAGGGCCTAAATAATAATTAAAAAATCTTTAATCAATATTTTCTTAAACATTAACTAATTAAACACGGAATAACTGCAAAAATTAATCAGCATATTACGTATATAAGCTTATTTTTCTTGTTCTCCAAAAGCTGAATATTTGATGCTAGCCACACCAAGAAATGCAATAGAAAACTAACAGCATTATTTTGTGATTGACTAGCAAAATATTCTCCGCTCTTGGTGAGGAGAAAGATGAGTTGATTGAACACGGCTTGTAATTCTTAGGTGGCGAATGTTATATGATTCGTTATCAATACACTAGAACAATTCGAAATTTTGTAAACTAAGCTACTGTATTTTTACTAAACGTTTTTACTCTATATTGTTATGTTAGCTGGTGTGAAGAGTCATATGTAGCCCATTGGCGTTTTTGGAGAATCCCACCTGCCCCTTTGAGAAGTATATCTAAAAATAATATTGAAAGTAAATCATTATGTTATAGGTACTTCATGTTAAAAAGAATTAAAGAAAATTATTATATTTTTTTATTAAAAAAAATTTTAGCATAAAAATAATGTAATTGGTTCATTAATAAAATTAAATCGTGTTCCAGATATCAGCTATCTTTGTACTATATTTAGTGATAGGGGTGTGATTGTAAATTTTTAAGCGAACTGTCAAAATCTTGCTCTATTGATGTTATCGGCAATCACGTTTCATATTGTGCAATTAACTCGTTTCTATATTTTGTTGTTGTTGTCGCATGCTTTAAAAAATATTTTTTACGAAGCATGCAACGGTAGCTACCCTTTGCATAATCGGGATCTTATTAACTCCCCAGCTAACGTGAATCTATTTTATATACACATCAATTGAACAATTGAAAATCCGGAGCTACTTTTGCATGTACATGATTGCTGATGCCACGTTTCGGACGTCGGGAGCCCACACACGTTCTTGATTCCTTCTCAAAAATAACTAAATGTATATTGATATTTTTTAGTTAGTAAATACTAGTCAACTAATGTTCTTATAATTTTCTTTAGAATTTTTATTTTGACTAGCAGAACCCTGGGGTTTAACTAGCGGAACACAGTTTGAATATCACTGCATTATGGCAGCGTTAGGATGTACCTTCCTCTACTTAACTTGCACTCAATGTACCATAAGATCTTTAATGTACTCGGGTGACAGATTCCATACTATTAATTGTGGAAAAATAGGAAATGGATTCCAAGATTTTCTAATTACTAAAGTCTTATATAAGAAATATCTATAAATATAATGTTTTTGTAACTACACACATAAATTTAATTAATAAATTTACAACAATAATGTGTTATTGTTCAATACTGTTTAGTTAAATTTTCATTTAATTTAATATATTTTAAAATATTTATTTTTTAAAAAAAAGCATAAAAAATAAGAATAATGTTATTCTTTTTTATATTACATGTATAATACATTTTTGTATAATATATTTATAGAAATAATATTATTATGAAGTATTCCCAGTTTAGTTAATGTATAAGTTTTTATATCATGAATTATATTAAATAGAGTTTATTGAAATAATAAAAAAATATAGAGTTTTTTTTTTTTATTATTTTTTTATCTTAACCACAGGGCTCTAGGATCCCCATAAATAATAGTTATGAGAATTTATGTTTACCATTAAAAAATTGAACAGCGCAAGACTCTTTCAACTCAAATCAAACAAACCTTTTTAAGTTATTGTTATTAATAGTATTGCTATTCAAACATTTTGTCATGTTAAAATGTATTCTATTTTGAAGTTTTTCAGTTGTATTTTCGTTATACCATGAAATCACTTTTGGCAAAGCTGAATAAGGGAAGAACTTGTTGCACTTGCAAACTATATTATCTTTTTAAAAATTTATTCTTCCTCAATTCAAATGTCCGAGCATTATTCACTAGATAAAAGTAAAAAAATTATCAAAGGTGGAAAAAACTGCTTTAAGAAACATTTGAATACCTAAAGAGGTATTTAAACAGATCCCCCCCCCACTGAGTCATATAATCAAATATCTCTTAAATTCTTTAATCTTTCAAAGAAATAATCTTAAATTGGTAGATTGCTCAACTTTTCGTAGAATATTTCAATACAATTTTGAAATCGAAATTCAAATATTAGTAATTCTACTTTTTTCAATTTTTTTAAAATAACTTTCGCATAAATATTATTGCTATTGATTAAGAACCGTGATGATTCATATTGTTAAAATCGAGAAGGGCGTTTAAAAAGTCCGGATTCTACCATTTTCAATCAAAATTTAAAAATTCTAAATATTTTATGAGAAGAGAATTACTCTGGAAGTTTTTAAATTTTCTTCCCGAAGCATTCTGTTGTAGTTGTCTTCAAAATAACCAACGTTTATAGGAAAATTTGTATGAATGAAAGTATGTTTCATATTACCAATGTTTTGTGCGTGAAAAACTCTGGACTAAAATGTTTTAATGCTAAACTTTCCATTTCTACAACTTTCTAAAGATAATTTTTAAATTGATGTTATATAAGAAATATCTATAAATATAATGTTTTGTAACTACACACATAAATTTAATTAATAAATTTACAACAATAATGTGTTATTGTTCAATACTGTTTAGTTAAATTTTCATTTAATTTAATATATTTTAAAATATTTATTTTTTAAAAAAAAGCATAAAAAATAAGAATAATGTTATTCTTTTTTTATATTACATGTATAATAAATTTTTGTATAATATATTTATGGAAATAATATTAATATGGAGTGTACTCCCTGTTTAGTTAATATTATTTGAATATAAGTTTTTATGTCATGAATTATATTTAATAGAGTTCATTGCATTAATAAAATATGCAGAGGTGTTTTTTTTTTTAATTTTCTTATGAGAAGCAAAATTATATATACCGTTAATATTAATAGTTCTAATAATTTTAAAGTTATAATGTATTCCTTAAAAAATAATATTCTAGTTACATAATTGTCTTATTGGAGAATCATTAATATTTATCAGGAAGGACACCGAGAAATATTTTACACTCATACTTATGAATGTATTTTTGTTTACATGAAATTTCTAACATTACATATACCTTTTCAGTTAAAGGCAAGAACAAATACCGAAAATTCTACATTTTGTAAAGATAAATCATATTTATTAAATTAGTTTATTGAGAATATTGCTACTTAATTCCAAATTTAAATCCTAAAATAGGTTAAATATGTTTATTTTTCTAACAAAACAAAATTGATTATTTTGTGCCTGATATTTGCAATTTGTAAAACCTATATATATATATATATATATATATATATATAAGTAGGTTTACTGAAACATTTCAAATAATTCCCTAACTTTTAATGTTCAATAAATTACCACGAACATTTTACTTAAGTTATTTTTTTCTGATTATACTGTTAATCTGTTACATATCTTAGTAATTCCTGCAATATATAAGATTTAGTTGTACTTTTTAAATCAGATTTAAACTTTCATAATATGGTATTTATTTTTCCAAACGTTTCAAAAGTTTAGAAAAATGTATCAAATTAAATATATTTTTGCTCTTTGATTGTTTCTTAAAATTTACTTTTTTTTTACTCTTATCAATATATTTAATATATGCTGAGGTGTTACTTTAAAAAACAAAGGGTTCATTTTTTTCATCTACTAACAGCAATTATTCATTCTTATAGGTGCGATTATCAACAATCGAAGAAAGCTATTCGCATCAAAGAATTATAGCATTTAATTAAACTTCCTGTTCAGTTTTTTGTAAATACTGTAAGCACCCCTGTAATCCGGCAAGTTAAGGATTATTCGCGCCGGATTATCGAGTGTCTATATAACTTTAATGAGAATACAAAAGTTACACACACACACACACATATATATATAACAAATAAAACATGTATTTAATGTGTTTACGTACATTCTAAACCTATGTAAATGATATAAATATTTGACAAAGTATTCCGTCCTTCTGGAAATTACAGAATTTAATTCAAACATTAAACATTCATTTAATTGAATATTCTTGATTGACAACCCAAACAAAAAAAAAAAACCTCTGCAGTACAATAGTACTTAAAACAAGTTGTGATGATTTACTCTAACAATATGCTTTCGCTTATTTGTTTTATATCTTGAAGAACACTTACTGGGCTTTGAGAACATTTTACTGTACAGCACGCAGAATGGAAACAGTTCCAATATTCTGCAAACGGGATTTATAACCCACTAGACACACTGTACTGAAATGAGTGACACCGGGTGAAAATGCGAGCGGCGATGACGGTTGACTTTGATCCGATGGTCAAAGTCAACACATTTTCGGATCCACTTGAAAATATCTGAAAGGAAACGATTCGATCGGTGAAGGATTATAAAATGTGTCGAACTGTCGAATGTTGGATTGAAGAGAGATTATTATATGTATTTTGGTATTATATGCAAAATTCTACTATAAACACGCGCATAAGTTCTACTTAAGCTTTTATTCCGAAGAATAACCATGATAAAACGTTAAACGTGAAATGGAGAAAAATAAATTGATGCGATATTTTTATACATATATTCAGCAAAATCGAGAAAGGAACAAGTGTTGCATTTGGGAGTTATGACTACCGAAGAAATTTTTTTTATTTGAATATCATAGCTTTGTATAATCTTTATTCATATTTATTTATTTTCCGAAATATAAATTCTATAATATCATGGAATTGATTGAATTCTTTCATATTAGGTAATTCTTTGGCAATAATTTCGAAATTCAAATTTAATAATTAATTATTTTTATGAAATGATCCTATAGATTGGTAAATGAAATTATTATTTTTAAATATTTCAATGTTATTTAAGCTATAAATAATTCTTGCTGGACAAAATCCTCATAACATTGTTTCATTATTTTTGTCTATTAAAAAAGTTCACTCTTCTTTCCCCTTCAGAAAACGGTGCAAAAAATTACAATTTTGAAATATATTAAGGAACGTGTAACCTTTTTTAGGTCATGAAAATGAAAATAAATAAAATAAACAGTGTTCAAAGCTTCCATAAGCCTTAAATGCTGTTTGTGAAAGACCCATTATTGACACATCACAAAAGGCATTGAAGAAAAAAAGCAAAAGTTGACAACTCCATTAAGCAATGTTATTGTGGGAGGACCGTTATGGGATCTTGCATTCAACAAATCCACAAGTCAACGTTACCAAGTGATGTGTCCAGTGATTCATATTTCCTAAGGACACCCACATTCGGGTCAGGAAGTATTTGGTATTCCTTCCAGTAGTTGATGAAAAGCTAAAAAACCCTGCTGAATGTCCCCACCCATTTCACTAGGGAGTAGTAATCAGCCAAGAAATCAGCCAAGCGGCTATCGCCAAACGGGTCCAGGTAAGTCGGGACTTGCAAACAACCTGCCCCTACGATTGCCACCTGCTCCAATGGCGGTTGGATATACGGGGGCTTCATTAGTGGAAGGAGGGGCCGAACGAGGCATGAAGCCGTGACTCCTGGATGACGTTGTCAAAGCGTAATAACTGTTGTAGAGGTAGGAAATTGGCCTGTCACTCAAGGCATCGGCCGTGACAGTTGCCACTGTTGCTCATTTGCCATTACTTACAATACAAAAACGATAGGCCGTGTGGCGGGAAGAAAAGAACCCATTCCCAAAATGAAGGGGCTCCTAGGTTGAGAATTGTTCGTTTCATTTCCTCCTAAGCAAATAGTTTTGTAAGGGGATGTTATCTGTTTTCGTGAAATTTTCCCAGTCCATTTATAGAAATATTCCAATTTATTTCAGTTATATTACAGATTTCTTGTATTTAATCTGATTGTCTGATACACAAGATTTTGCACTAAATTAACAGTAGGATCAACGGGTGGGGGATACACGTTTTGTGAAGCGGAACGAAAATGTAACTAAAACAGATATCGATCAGGATTTGTAGAATTATAAAATTAAAAAAATTATTAAATTACCAGATTGAAATGTCGAAAAAAAGTAAATAAAAAATTTAAAAAATGTTACTTATCTTTTATCTGACCGCAAAAATAGCATTTACTTTCTAATTTTTATCATCACATATAGTATTTTATTAATAAATATTTTTACTCGTTATTCCATTATAAAAAATTGTTTCTTTGCATATATATATATATATATATATATATATATATATATATATATATATAAAATAAAGTTTTAACTTTATAAAAATGTTATGCGATTTTAGTTTGGTATTGATATACCTTACTATTATGACACATTTTGAACGGAAGTTAATTTAAGAAGTTAGGCAAATAAAAGCTATGTACATTATTTTTATATTCATATGAAATTTTTTAAAAAAAAAAAAAATCACAGAGGTATATGAATTTATTTACACGAGAATTATTATCGAAATTTTGGCACGTTAAATTAAAATTCTTGGAAAAAAACTAATGTCTTACTAATAATTGACAAATAAGCAAATTGATTTGTCAATTAATAATAAGACAACAGTATCTCGTGAAGAATTATTTTAATTTAGTGAGCCGAGGCCTTAATAATAATTATTGTAAATTTTAATTCATTGATTAAAGTATATCAAATATAAGTTTAATACTTAAAATTACTAGTCAAGGGAATATATTGTACTTAAGAAATACAGATTGTGATATTATTATACTTATAACATAACCGAAAAATGTGTTATTATTTTGCCATGTTTTCAAAACATAAAATTAAAGAATATTTTGATTTTAATAAGTTTCACACTAATGTTAAATTAATATATCCAAGGCATATATCAAATAATTTGTTTAAAAAAATCTAATGAATGTCTAGCAATTATTATTTAACCCCTGTATGAGTTATTGTGACAAAACTCTTTGACTCTCTCGTATCTAGCTAATATTACAAAAAAGTATTACCTTAACGAAATCGAATTTCGCGAAATTGAGTATCGTAAAAAGAATTATTGAAAAATCAATAACACTAAAAATACTCTTAATTAGTATGTGAATTATAATGCTTTAAGTATTATTATTTTCCCAGTTTCGCATTTATATCTGTCAATTTATCAAAATTGTGGATTGTAAAGTTTTCATGATTCATTTGTATTGATAAATTAACAAATTACTTCACTAAAGAATTAAGTAGTAATAACAAAATCATAAAAATAAACAAAAACAAAATTAACGAATAAAAAAATTGTTCCATAAAAATTTTGCAAATAATAGATTTAACAGCAAAGATATTAACCTTTTAAAAAAAACAATTATTAAATTACTCAACTAAATTTTAGAGTAAAAACAAGCAAAAAAGTACTGAAGTGGACAATGATATTCCTTTTAGATATTAAAAGGAAAGCAAACGATAAATTATTAAATTGAATGTAATTTAAGCTAAATATAATTATTGCTGCCGTAAAATGTAAACCAGTCGCTGCATTTCACATTTTATTCAGGAAAGAATGGTTATATTCGGTTAACCAACTTATATATGACCTAAAACAATAACCCCTTTCAGGACTAACAAAAATAAAACAAGATATTAGAAAACGCTAATGCACCTGCCTATTTGCAACGTACTTATTTGCGCGTTCGTATTAATGTTGATAAAACTCCCTATTTAACCTCTTACTAAAAAGCACAAAAAAAAAAAAAAAAAAAAAAAAACCATCATATTCATCATGCCAAGAAGGCATGAGTTTGATTCCAATTTCCGCGTAAAATACATGATTATTTCATAAATTTCTTCAAGTCGCACAAATTTAAAAACAAAGTTACTCATTCCTCTTTAAATTATCCCTCTTTTTTCTTTTTCATAAAAAAAAAGGGCCTAAAAAAACCCCAGTTTGATGACACCGACCAAGAGCGATTAAAACCTCTCCTTGCCCTTAAAAGAGCCTGAAATCTGTACATGAAATCTCCACTGCAAATAATGCGAAGTTGAGGAGAAGGAACGGTATCAAAGCACAGGCGGCGATTTTCGGTTGTAAAACAAGGATTAACAGATCTGTGTGACAGTCGCCTGAGGTAATAAATTGTCCCTCTCGATCACGGGTACCTGGGGGAGGGTCACCTTAATTCACCTTAAAGGGGGAAGGGGGGATGCAGCTCGAAGTAATCTCGCCGTAACGGGAAGAGGCACAGCTGTGAGATGTGTCATGTGAGGAAGAATGCGGAGAATGTGGTCAGGGACTTCTTTCCTTGGAGTCGAGGATTTCATTCTGGGACTCCCTCCTGGAATTATTCCTTGCAGTTAGATTGACCGTGGAGGTACTTCTCGAGTCTAGCTATATTTCAGTTTAGGCGATTATGGGATTTTGGATGGATTTCGGTGAAGTTGGATTTATCATTACTTTGAGCTCATGTTTGAGTGAAAATAGGGCTAAAAAGAGTGTTGGGAAATGTTTTTGTGTGTTGAGACGCACATGGGTGGCTTAAAATTCGACGGTTTCAATATTGTGTATTCTTTCGATTGGCTGTGATAATTTTGAATTCGATGATATTTTAAATTTAATGATTCTAGTGAGTTGAAATTAATCATATATGCTGTTGAATGTTTTTTAAATTAGTTGGTTCCACTGATCAAATAAATTTAAATTCAGTAATTGGAAAAATTTAATGGTATTAAAATTCAATGAATGGAATTATTCGTTATTATTTAAATTTGATGATTTCAAGTATTTGATGACATTTAAGCTGAATTATTTAAAGAATTCAGTTATATTCAAACTAAATACTTTACTCAAGGATTTTATTGATATTTACATTCAATGGTTTCAACGATTCAATAATTACAAGGATTCGGTGATATTAAAATTCAATGATTTCAAGGATTCGATTATATTTAAATTTAATAATTTAGATTCAATAATATTTAAGTTCAATGATTAAACAATTTTAGAGATTCTATTATATTTAAATTTAATAATTTAGATTCAATAATATTTAAGTTCAATGATTAAACAATTTTAGAAATTCTATTATATTTAAATTTAATCATTTTATTTATCAAATGGTGTTTTGAATTCAATAATTTGGAATATTTAATATTGAATTCAATGGTTCAAAAATAATATCAGGAATTCACTTATATTTAAATTCAATTTTCCAATGATTCAATGGTAAATGGTTCCATAAATTCAATGGTTTTAGTGACTTAGGGACGATTAAATGGTCACAATTGCTTAACAACAATATAATTTTCAGAGGAAAATTACACGAAATGAATGTCGTTGGGAAAATTAAATGAATGGCCTGAATTTTGTTTCTGTTCATTTATAAATAATTTCGTAATTTCAGATCTGTTCAACATCATTTTTGCTCAAACTTAATACAATTTCAAGCTTCATTTATTTTTTTAATCAGATCAATCGTTCTGAACTCAATGATGATAACTATTTGAATTTTACGAGATAAAATGTTTTACATAAATTATTCTAATCAGAAGATATTTCTTTTCTCTAGATAAGTTTTTACTCTAACTAAAATTTTAAGCATGTTTTGATAAACAGTGACGTAGGTTAAACGTTTTCGATTGGTTTTTGAAAAATCAGCGCCCATCGTCTTGAAAGTTCACTCGAAAATTGATCACTTGCTGTACACTTAAGAAATAGCAACATCTTTAGAATAAATCACTAGTGGTATGGACTGAAAGTTATGAAATAACGATTTTACGGATTACTGAACTAAGAGTCAGAATTCTTCTCTGTCTACCTCACACAAACTATTCACATTAATTTCTTAATGGATTTTTTATAATAAATAGCGTTTATGAATTACTTAATATAAAAAAATCCATTTTAGAATAAGCTTTATGAGCTAGTTATTCTAATAAAGTACAACATATTTTTACTTTATTAAAACGTTATGAGTATTCGAATTTCACAAAAGATCCTTGCAAAATAACTATAACAAAATCAATGCAATTAGTTCAGTTTTAAATAATAAATCCATGTAAACTTTTTTTTGAATTTAAATCAAAGAAATAATTATATTTATATGTATTTCATTCATTTGCGGACAGATATAATTTTCACATTCATAATTGTAAGCCAAAATTATTTTCCAAGTAGAGTTTTGTTGCAATTTTAATGAAAGCACACAACAGTAAATTCGATTTTGGAAGAAATTAGATTATTATTTCTCTACTTGCTTTATAAACATTTCTCTTTTTCCATGCACATTTATATTTTAATACACATTTTATATTTACATTTTATACACATTGTATATTTACATTTTATACACATTTTATATTTACATTTTATACACATTTTACTTTTATATTTTTATATATATTTTATTTTTATTACTTATATTTTTTCTTATTTTACTTTTTACATTTTTATATACATTTTATTTTAATCATTTACATTTTTATACACATCTTACTTTTTACTTTACACACTTTAATTTTTTTAGGATTTATCTTTAGAATTAATAGCGTAATTTATAGTATTTAAAAACGAGTTGTATTCAGAAGGTAATGGATAAGCAACGGGTGACGATTTAATTTCAAGAGCTTTAAAGAAATTAATTTAGTTAAAACTGATGAAATTGACAACCGTTATAAAAATTCATTTTAGTCAAATTATTTTCTGAAGAATATGAAGGATATTGAAAGGATTCAATTGACATTTTTTATTGTTATTATTTGTATGAAGCTGCAGTCATCTTCAATAATTAATTATCTTGTGTGTGCAAATGACAGTTGTTTATTACATGTCATTAGTCATCTATTGAAGACATATATATGCTAATACATCTTGTAAATCTTCTTTATAAAGATTGAAGTCTTTAAGATTAAAAACATGATATACTTAGAAACATTTGTATCGGTAAAAAAACTTTTTAAATACATATTATAGTTGATAATATCAAAGTGATTGTCTAAAACAATGCCAATAAAGTCTTTTTTTCAAAAATTTCTTCTTTACTGTGAAAGAAAACATAATTTATTTAGTTTAGCTCAATTAGTTTTTTTAAAAAGCCTTTTATGATAACTTTATCGTTTTAATACAAACACTATATTGTTTATTTAATTTTTAAAAAGCATTTTTTTCCCTGAGAGATTAGTATTTGAAATGTGCTTTATGAAATTTGAAAAATTTTAGTATTTTGTGCTGATTATTAAATTTTAGATTGCACATATATTTATCAATGTAACATTATCATCTGTCTTAAAGAAACATTTAATAATGTAGTAGAAAAAAAGGAGGATTTGAAAAAAAATACGCGAAAATATTCATAAGAAGGAGACATTTGAATTAAATTTTGGTTGTTTAACTCTAAAGTTTTTAATTAATAATTAAAATTAAACTCATAATGAAAAATAAAAAATGATTATATCACTTAAAGTACTTTTAATAAATAGAATATTTAGTTTTTTTTAAATAAAATATAATCAATGTTATTTTAATAGCATATTTTAAGTTTCTTACTTCCTTTCAAAACTAAAAGATATCTTTTAAAATTACATATTTTTATAATGATATCTTACAAACTTGTATATCCTTACATAGATAAATTATCATTTTTACTATTGTTTCTTGATTTTATTTCTTAATTACAATTTAATTATGTTTATTATTTTTAATTCCCTATTTTTTTCCTCTGCCCTTTCTTTTTTAAACATATAATATTAACATCTTGCAAAATATTTCTCAAAGAGTTAAATTAGAAAAACTATTTTCCCGTAATAAGCAATTCAACTGAATTAACATTTATATTGATTTGAGAGCATCAATTTTTTTAAACCCATTTGCTAATAATAATAATAAAAAAAAACATGCCAGATACTAAATCATAGAAAGGTTACATTGCAGGAAAATGAAACGTAATGAACAATTTATTTCCCCGTTTTAATATAAAAAACTTCTTGCATCATTTAATATGATTATTACCTAGCTATAAATTATCAATAATCCTAAAACAATGTCTAGTTAATTTGCATCGATGTGAAAAGAATTGAATTATTGAAATTCGAACGTAACTGAAAGGATCAGAAATTCATTCTAAAGGACATGATGTATGTTCCAAAAATATTTCCTTATTCCATACTCACTAAATCTGGTCTGACGGTTACATTCGAATTCTTTGCACCTGCTTCCTTCTGCTTCACAAAAACCATTCAATGAATTATTCAATTTTCCTTGACATCAGTCACAAAAACAACATGAACTCTTGTCCTTGGTGAAAACGATTCTTAACTGATACTTGTACGCGTTGTAATTTTATTTGAATTGAAAGATCTAATATGCTCTTGAATGGGAAAAAAAGATAAAACCTTTATTATTCAAATATACATATGCATTCAAACGATATATAATTAATTCATTTCGCTTAAGATATTTAAATACATATAAATCAGAAATTAAAGTTTTATTGTTTGTGGTTTGGAATGAAATATTTTTTCCCATTAACTCGTCAATTATTTATACATTTTTTTCTGCTACATATAAAGCTCCAAAAACGTTACATTTATACAGAAATGCTTTAAAATAATTTATTTCTTACTCTGTTCTTTTATTCATGAATAGCGAGACTTTTCAAAGAAAATGTTATTCGATAAAATATTTAGTATCGTGTTTATGATGCAGAACTTTTTTGAAAAAAAAAAAATTCTCTTTAAGGTTCAACTTACTTTGAAAATAAAAAGAAACTGCCTTTTTTTAGTGCTATTAAAGAATTTATTTCCTAGAATGTATTTTCTGTGAATATGGTTAAGCGTTTGAAGTAATATATTCACATATTACTTCATTAAAAATAAACAGTTATTAATTTGTTTTAGTGTTTGTAATTCATTTCATTGTTATAGAATGTATTTTCTGTGATTATGGTTAAGCATTCAAATTTATTCATAAGTTACTTAAAAAAAATTAAATTATTTCATAGTCTGCTAAATAATTTAAGCAACTAGTAAAAGCAATCATTTTTTAAAAATAAATTGATATAAAAAGTTATCTTCAAATAAATGTATAATAAAACGATAAAAGTTGATATAGCTTAAATAAAAAAAAAATACACACTTATGTAAAATCTGAAAACAAAAAGGTTGGGAAGGAAAAAAAAAAATCAAAATTGCTATCAGATTTGCTAAAAATATAACGATGATTCCTTTGATAAAGCAATGTAAATTTCAGCTGCTTAAAGAAATGAAGGAAATGAAATAAATAATCGAATTTCATTTTCTTACATTATTACTTATTTTTAGTTAAATTAAGTTATTAATTTGGCTACTTCTTTATAAAAGTCTATGAGGGCCATTTGTGGTAAACCATTGTAAGTGTAAACCGTGATAATGTGGCAAAGATGATAATTTGAGCAAGTAAAGTTGAAGGTACTAAAAGTCCTTTTAGAAACAAAGACTAAGTACCTGACCGTTAAAAATCGTTATCATATTTTTCATTGAAATATATATAGAAAATGTTACCACGATTATTTGATTTTAAAATTTTTTTCAGCTCTAAATGTTGGCTATAAAAGGCAATATGTTTTATATACTCTCTGCTTTCTGGCAATGTTAATGCTTTGATTTCACGTCTTTCATTTTTCAAAAAAATTGGTTACTATGAAAATGAAAGTGTTGATGGGTTTCAAAATATATGTGTGTAACAAAAGTTAAAGAAATGTATAGAATAAAAATGCGTTTGAATTGAAAATGTTCATATCATTTTTGAGTTCTAACTTATTGGATTGATTTCAACGATTCGAGCCTAAAAAATCATTCAAAATCATATTTATTTCAAATAGTTTTAAAATCTTAACAATTGATTTACAGTTTATTTCTTAAAATTTAAAATATATCTTGGCGGTGTGAATATAGGTGAAAAAGCATTACTTAACACAAGTTATGATTTGTGGTCCTTTTTCATTAACGTGATCATAGTTCCGAATTTTTAAATTTTTTCTGTTTCTTTCGCATACGTTTATCACATAACTAAAAGTTTTTGTTGCGTGAAATTATTCTTAATAATGCAAAATGTATAAATTATTCCATACATGGCAAATATTGATCCATAAACAGTGTAACAACTTTTGTTACTTATGTATTTACAAATAGCAACAGATGTATAAATCAATGAATAAAGGTCAACATAAAATAATTCGTGCATAGTATTCCTTTTTATTCCTATTATTTAAAAAAAAAATAGAAATAAAATATTTAGTAAATTTTGATCGAATAAAAAAAAAATAACAATTTTTAAGAAACTACGCTCTTTTTAAACGCTAAATCTATTTCATATAAATATATCTTAAGTAATTACGAATAATGCACAAATTTCTAAATAAAAAGTTTCGTTTTTCAATAATATGACATCCAGAATTTTATACACGATCTAATGGAATGGAATAACTATAATTGAAAAGCGCAGTAACATGAATCGTGTAATACAACAGATAGAATTTTTTTAACATTGCAGTGATAACACAAAATCAGATCATAATATGTTAAAAGCTCTACATATGGAAGACATAAAATAAATACATATATAATTTTTAAACCTTATATGAAATGATATTGTATCCTGATAAATGTTTAGTTCCTTTAATTATACCAATTATGTGTTTTTATCAAATAATTTCATGATATTATTTTTGTGTGAAAGAGGTTAATTTATTTTATCCAAAGCACAAAAATAAATTTAATAAAAATAATCGTAACAAAAATTTACAAAAAGTTCTATGCAAAGTGTTGCGAAGAACAGATTTAGCCATCTAAGGTGCGTTTTTTTTTAAATAATTATTTTATACATTACTCAATTAAATATAAGAATTAAAGTAAACGATGAAATATCGAGAAACGGACAATATTGTCCATTCTAAACTATTCTAAAATTAAAGGAAATGATAAATTATTAAACTAAATATATTTCAGCAGTTAATATTAAATACTGGTTATCTTCGAATAGCACAGTTGTTACGTTCCTAAAAAGGGCCATGTTATTAGGGTCTGTGTAAGTAATTAAAATTAAAACAAACGATAATATATCGAGAAATGGACAATAGTAAACTTTTGCGGTATTAAAATTAAGGGAAGCGATAAATTATTGAACTAAATATATTTAAGCTAAATGTAATTAAAATTGAAGCAAACGATAAAAAATTGAAAAGTGATTTGGTACGCGCAAAGTGATTCAACTAAAACAATAGCCCCTTGGGTGGCTAATAAAAATATGCCACCAGTTTCAAAAGCAAACTTAACTTTCAATTCTTTCTTTCTCTCTTTGTTTTCTTCGTTTATGGATAAAGCTACAGAAAATAGGCGATATTTTTGGTTCCCTCATTTTTTTTTCTACCAAGACTTCAAAATGCTACCCTGCGCTCAAATTAGCTCCCAAAATGCCCCGCAACACCTAATTCTTCGACAACCACTCAGCACAGTGGCTTAATCGTATACTTTATTGATAGACAAACTACCCAGGCAATCACTCGTGAGCGATAATTTTATGACAGCCCCCCTCTCAAGGAAGCAATATTCCCTCGTTAAGGTTCTACGACAAGATTTATGATCCATGAAGGGATCGGTGAGATTCGAAGGGTGCCCTTCCCTTCCTCTTACAAAAGTCCTCTCCCACCCTCTCGGGAGTGAGTCTTAGAAAGTTTCATACTGTTTTAATGTGTCACGGTATATTAGTAAATAATTGCCATTTCTTTATTGCAAGTATAGAGGCAAAATAATACATACTTGCAATCAAGCGTAAGTTTGATTGTTATTACTGACTACAAATACTGCACATCATTACTGAATGGAGAATTTTGAACCGTTTCCAGTTAATATTAAATACTGGTTATCTTCGCATAACATAGTAGTTATGTTCCTAAAAAGGGTCATGTTATGAGGATCTAAGTGGTATGAAACGAAAAACTAGTGTAAAAGAAGAAATTTAGTTCCATAAATTACATTTTTTAATGTTTTATGGTCAACATTACTAAGTATCATTTACCGAGAGTGTTTTCTTTTTGACGCGATATCCCTCTTTTTGAGTCGATCCAAAATATGTAATTTTTGTTCCGGAAAGTTAAATTTTTTTTATTTATTTATTTATTTTCATTTTCGACAGACGTCTTGTTTAAAGATACAAATGCATTCATGAAAAGGAGAAAAAAAAAAATAATACCCTTTTTAAAAAAAAAAAAAAATGGTAATTTTTTTTTTTTTTTTTGAAAAAAAAAAAAAAAAAATACCAAATTTTAAAACACAAACACAAAATCACAAAAAGTACTTTATTCTTTTATGAACAAAAAGGATTTCAAATTTTTATGCATTTCAAAGGTCAGCAGGCAAATCTAATTTGACGTACACAATCAAATGAGAAATTTCCAATGAGATAGCTAGTGAGCTTAAAAGCTCTTATTTCGTTCCGTATTGCACAGGAGTATCTCTTATTTTAGAATTCCCTTTATTCACATATCTTATTACATTGTTAGAATGAAACTGTGCTCTAGGATGCCGTGTTGTTTGAGGATTTTTCCTATTTCTCGAACTGTGTTATAGAAGAGCTATGTTATACGATGTACCTGTGAACCCTTTTTTCTATTTTTAATCAAATAAAAACTGTGTTAATCGTTCAGGATAGAGTGAGAAAGTATGGAATAACGGGTTTATGGTACAAAAACTAAATCTAAATAAGTTGCGTCTTCGGAATGAACTGCTTGTTTGTTAACATCACACACTAAGAAGCAACAGGAAGATTATTGGCAATTGAATTCATAATTTTGAACCTTGGTCAAAAGACCAGGACGACAGCCCTCCAATCTCTCAGACCACGTCAACATAAGAATTTGGTTGTTCAACAAATTTAACATGCATTAGCTGTTCTATACGGTGGATCATAAGTGACATCAGGTCTCGAATCCATCGCCAGCCACAAGCTTGTGACTATGACCACTTGACTAACGTGTTGACCTTCTTAATGGATAATGTTTTTATAATAAAAAAAAAACCGCTACATTTTTAATTGAAAAGCATGAGTAACGGCTCTTTTCTTTGATTATAGAATGTTGAAGAGCAATATTTCTGATATTCTATTGTATCTTAAGCGATTATGTGTGTAATTAATTATGCATGATTAATATAAATTCCATCTGAAAAATGTTTAACTTTTCATTTGTGAGAATATATATTTTGTTGTTTAATGTTACTTTTTATTTCTTTTTTAATTAAAGCATATATATATTTAGGTAGTTTAAATAAATGCTGGTTGAAAAAATTGCACCTTAATCTTTTGGAATCATATTTTAATATGTTCCAGTGACCTTATTTACTTAATCTTCAGTTTTATACACGTGAAACAATGTTTCCTGCGACATAGAATATAGCGACGCAACATCATCATTTATACCTTAATTCGATTGATTATTACTAGATGGTTCGAAGTTGTTTTACATACTTTAGAGTTTATTAAATTCTATTTACATATAATATAACACGTATGCTGATTTCTAACAAGGATTAGCCTCGTCTTGTGCTCTTAAGGCTATAGAATGTTCAGCATGAGATCTGTGACCAAGTTTAACTTTGAGTGTTGTGACACTCCTGAAGTAAAGTACATAAAAACAGGTTGGACACCTTACATTCTTTTTGTATGCAATATCTTTAATGTGCCTTTATCGTTGCTCGATTTAAAGTAAGTTAAGCAACGTATTTTCTTAGTCATACTATTTAATGTCATTAAAAGTCTTTTGATATATATATATATATATATATATGTGTGTGTGTGTGTGTGTGTGTGTAACTTTTTTTAATTTGAATCTTCAATTGTTTTGTATTTATAGGCTTGACCCCTGATTTTACATTATATATTTTAAATATTTTTATGCACACACACACAGCCAAGTTCTATTAAATATTTATTAATTAGACAATAAAGATTTTAATTGGTATTAAATTCACGAAATTAGAATGATTACAATTAATTTTGCTGATAATGGTACAAATTCATTCATCAACGCTACATATTTCTTAATAGAAATAATGAATCTATTATCTTATTAATTTTCATTCATTTGTTCTAACTTTATAGTAATTTATGTCTGCTTTAGGAAAAATGAATCATTCATATACCTAAGTTAAGTGTTAAATTTCTGTTACAAAAGAGTGAAATATTTCTGTTATCTTTTCTGATATTTCAATTGAATATATATGGGAGCTGCTAGCTGTTTTCTGCTCTCCTTTATCTAATAAAACGAACAAAAGGAGTTAAAAGTAATGCATGAACAATTTTTTAAAATTAGATATTTTTTGAAATATATACAATATGCATTTCAGGGAGGGGGAGAAGCTTCCTTTTCATTCTAACAATTACTTAAAACTAATTGTTTTTCAAAATATTTCAATGTTTTAAAATTCTTATTACTTCTACAAATTTTAATATTTTTAAGCAATAAATATTTTTTCAATTTTTTGGAAGTGTTCCTAACTATTTTGTACAGTGTTATATACACCAGTGTTATCTATAGCTTTACACATTTTTTTCCTTATCAAACACAACAAAACTAGCTATATTTATATTTGTGGATTTTTTAAGAAATAACTATTTTTCTAAATCCTTCACGCACAGAAATATAAAGCATATTATACAAAACAACCAGAAAAAAAAAAACCTCTAAAAACTTTAAATTAATCACAAAAAAAAGTTTAAGAATTTGAAACACATGACCGTCACAAAAAATAAAAGGATGATAAAAAGCCCTTTAAAATGTTAAAGTCCAGTGAAATGATTTGCACACCGTTAAAGAAAATTTAAATAAATCTAAATAATGTGACTTGAGCTACAAAATTTTGTACACATATTTAGAAATGTAATACAATTAAAATAAGATAATATAAACGTAAAAGAAGGGAGAAATCGTTCTATGCAAAGTCTTACAAAAAATAGCATTTAACTATTAAAAGTGCCAATTTTTTTCAAAATATTTATTAAATTATTCAATTAAATATTATAACTAAAGCAAATGATAAAACAGTGATGTGGTCAATAACATTCTTTTTAAGACAAAAATTAAAGGAAGCGATACATTATTATAAATTTGATATATTTTAGACTAAATGTAATTAAAATTAACAAACAATAAAAATTGTTATACTGAATATATTTAAGCTGAATACAATTATTGCTGCTGTAAAGCGAAAATAAACAAGCCATGCGCATTTCACACTTTATTTGAAAAGCTGTCAGGTACGACATTTTGTGGTAGATTGTGATGACCTTTTTCAATATTTTGATAATTCTTAAATCACTATATCCCCATAAAATGTGTAATGTACCGGGTAATTAACCATTTAATTTCTACTAAATTTCTATTAATTCTTAAATTTATAATAAATAAGTTAACTTACCTAATTATAAGGAAAAACTTGTCTTTTTGTAAGATAAAATTCATATTTTTAGTTTTCGTGTGTAATCTTTCACAGGCTTATACTCTTTTAAATACAATTAATTTAATTTAAGAGGGGCACAACAAAATTGTTTCTTAAAAAAAAAAGGAACTGTTTATCCCATTATTATATGTTTATTGGTTATTTTCAATTATTTAAAGACTTTCTTCACCTTATGTAAAATATTGAAAAATCTGATTTCAAAAATAATAATGTTTTCTTATGGCTATGAAGCTTCTATGAAGCATTCCCGCCTTTATTTTCTTATAAGTATAAGGTTTCTATTAAAGCATTTCTCTAAATTTTAGTCATTTAATAATTTTTAAAATGCATAAAGTGAAATTATTTGCTGAAACACATGACAAATAAATAATTTTATTAAATAAGCATAACCAATTAACTGAAATGATTTAATCTTATAAATTCAGAACAGCACTTCATACACCAAATTCATATACACGCTCTGTGTTAAATGCAAAAATTTCATCTTCAAAATTCTACACAGAACTATAAAGTTTGTGGTTCCCGTTTTTTGGGGAATTTTACTTGGGGATGATTAATTTTAATGAGATCAATCTCCCCCTCTGTAGAAAAACACGCAATACGGTATCCAAGCGAAAAGCGTGATTTTTTTTTTTTTTTTTTGCCTCAGCTGATCATACAGAACACTAAAAAAATTATAACAAATTGTTAGTAATACGCATATATGAATAGTTTTTCGCATTAAAAACAGTTATTAAATGATAATTAAATTCATAACAGATTCGTCAACGCGTCTTAAAAAATAATCACGTAAGAAACATAATTCATCCAAATCAAGATCCAGATTCCCCCCTTTTCTTTTTTTTAATAATTATATAAGAGCAGAACATTACTTGAATATATTTTCCTGTTGAAAGTACTCCAGTTATTTTTTAGAGATTTCATTAACATATACTTCTTTGTACTAGAAGCGTTATTATGCTGCATTTCTGATCGAAGTCCAAATCTGGCTAGCCGTTACTTTTTAGGCCGGCCTGAGTGTTAAAACTGCTTTTACATGAAAACAAAATAAATCGAATTCTCCTGTACAACTACTCAGATTTGTAAGCCACACACAACAGCATTTTGCAGAATTTAATGGAAGTGCTAAATACATATCCATATTTCAAAACAACTTGGCTGCACAGATTGATTGACTTCCCTCTGACCTTCAATTGGAAGTGAGTTATCTAAAAAATGACGGTATGTTACGAATGATGTTTAAAAAATGTATCGAATTTTCAATTCAATAAATATCTTTCAAAAAATAAATAGGGTCGATTAAATCATATGCTCAGAGATTTTTATCTCTTTTTGGGATAACGTAACAATGTAAAAAGGCATTTACGAAAACGTAATATGTACTATATCAGCACAGATTTTTTTTTAACAGTCTAGTTAATAAAAGAGTATGATGTAATATTATCTCTGAAAAACTAGTTCATTCACAGTATTAGTTCACAGTTTAACTAATTCTATAAATGTAAAAATTTTATTAATATATGCTAACATGATGTTATTTCGAGAAAATGGCGTCAACAAAAATGTGTGGGCATAAAATAAAGGATACAAGGATATTAGTTTCAAAAGATTGTCGTTAGAATACATTATGACTCTAATAAGTACATTTAGTTTGCTTAAGGTATATTTACATTGCTGAGATATATTTAATTTAATATTTTATCGTTTGCTTTTATTCCAATATCCGAAAAGAATATTATTGCCTGCTTTAATAATTTATCGTCTGCTCTTATTTTAATATTTAATTTAATAATTGATTTTTTTTGGCAGAATCGCCTATTTTTATTCTTTTTGTTATTAACATTGGCAACTTTTTCTTGTACTTTTGGGTGTTTTACTTCTGAAAATAAAAATACATTTGAATTTGAAGAAGGTATTTTCTTTTCTTGATAGTAGTTGCTTTAATGAAGCCTTGGGCTCGTAAGTACGCTTGCTCATCGTTAATTAATGTTCTTTTTGATGAACCGGTGACATAGTTTGGGAAGATAATAGTTACTCAGTACAAGAGGACTAAAAACTTTTATCGTCGAATGAGCTTGGTGCCAAAGATGATAACCTTTTATAATCCGAATGAAGCTTTAAAAAAACAGCAGATATTGAAATGAAATAAGCAAAGCCAATTTCAATATTCTTTCTTCCTTTCCCCCTATTTTTTTTGTAACTGTCAACATGTATGTATATTCAGAGTCTGCCTTCTTTATAAAGGGGCCTGGGTGCAAGAAACCATTTGGACCTTAAACTTTTTGTAAAGTAAAAAAAAATGCAAACACGAACATATATTACTAATGTATGTATATTTTATGCGTGATTTTGTTTTTGCTAATACATTAATTACTTCAGAAAATCACAGTTTTTTGCAATTTTTTTTCGGTGCTAAATACAGCAAGAGCATTTAAGCTTTCTATACACATGCTTGATTAAAAGTTTTAGGTGGGGATACTCGAAAGTTCCCCGAATCAAATAACACAAACTAACCATTCACATAATCAAGAATTAATTTGATAGAGAAGTTTACCGAAATTCATAGATCTACTGTAATAATGTTTAAGATAAAATGAACTTCACGTCATACTGACAGCGATAGGAATGTTGTCAAGTTTTCATGTGCAAGAGCACATAGTTTTAGTTCTCGATTATGTTGGGCCCCCTTGAATTACGGGGCTCCTGTGCATAGCATCCCCCCCCCGATGGCTGGCCCTATGTATATAATATTACAAAAAAATATCTCTTCCTAACTTTAAAAAAAATGAGCCTGGTTTTCGTTGTTCTGTGAATGGGCCCATGTAAACATTGAGTTCACTGCCTCGCCTGCTAAGCATAAAAATTTGACGATCTGACCTTTCCCCACAAAAAAAAGTTTGCCACCCCTGAGATAGACGACAAAAGCTTAATTGGCGTTTTGTAAACAAATAAATAACAATAAAAAATGCCGCTGACGCATTGAGTATCGCAACCATATATCATGTCACTAAAGAACACTTAGCTAATTTTCAATTTATCAGTAAATATCTACAACAGACATCTTCCTAAAATGACTAACTACGTCCGGAAATCTAATGATTCCCATCACTCTTTAAGAATATTTTCATATGAAAGAGCGTCACCTTGAGGCGTAAAAGATATTTTAACTAAAAATAAAGACAAGTTCTCGAGATAAGACGCGTGAAAAAAACAAAACCGAAAGTGATAATAAAAAAAAGTCGGGGAGACCTCTCTCTTGATACGACAAGCTCATATTTTAAAATTCTCATTCTCGATAATAGCAATCTCTAAATGGTCTTCTTGAATGGAACAATGGGAAGTTGGTTAGGAATTTTTAATGGAAAATTATGGATCCTTCTGAAATAGACAAAGCATTCTTGGGGTTGTCCTTAATTGCTTCTTTTGGGGAAGTACGTGTTAATTCGGGGGTGATGCAACAGTGTGTGCTCGGAGTGTGGGGTGGGGAGATTTATAATTTAGCCGAGTGCTGAGATGAAGGGGTGTCGAGGGAGAGGGAGGAGGGGCCGTTCTCTGACATCATCCATCAGTATTTGGTAGTCAGGATGATTTTGTAAAGGGTACAAAAGGGGTGAAGGAAAAATAAATTTCTGTTGTTTACTGTTAGAAAATATTCGAATAGTAACGAGTGCACTGTTCGAAAATATTACGTAACAAAAGGTATGTAGGTTTAGTTTTTGGATATTCATGCTTACGCAGAAATATGATTTTGTATTTAAAATAAGGAATGTTATTGGGCACGAATAATAAATTTACATAACTTTATGTGATAGATTTTAGAAATATGACTGATGTTTAAAGTGACAATGAAGACGTGATGATGTACGAAAGTTTTGAAGCATAACGAATTTGTTATTCAAAGATAATAGGCAACAAATAATGTATAGATGCAGCTTTTAGATAGTTACATTTAGTTTAGATAGTTACATAGTTTTATATTTAAAATATCAAATATTTATGTGCGCATATCAAATCATACATCTTTGAGTGTTTTATGTAAGAAAAAGGATTGTATGTTTATAACTGTATACATGATTGTGCACTTAAAGTACTTGATATTATACATTTATTACTTTCGACTTATTTCCTGTCAAATAAAAAGTGTTGCATTCAGTGTGTCTTAAATTTTTTAAAGTACAATTTATTTTAAGAGTGAAAGCGATAATTTTATATTTAAAATAGCAACGGTCTAAGAAGTTGTAAAAAAAGAACAGTGCTTTGATTTTGATATTTAATTGTTTTAAAATAGCATTCCAAATTGGAAAGTAGTTTCTAAAGATGATTATAATTTTTTCTTTAGGAGTAACAGAACTCAAAACAAACAAAATAACAATTCTTTTGTTCCATAATTTTTTATTTATAGAGATGTGTTGCAAAAATTTCATTTACTGCATGGGTTTTGAATGCTTAAATTCTTTATGAAACGTTAATTATTTCACTAGAAATTTCCAAAATTTTAAATGAAATGCTATGTACTCGTATAGTTTGTTAATGCTTAATAAATCAATTTTTTTACAGGTTTGGTTGGTTTTATTAACGTAGAACTAGAAGCCACACGATTTTTTACAGAAATGTAGAATATAAAATTATATACTGCTGTGTCTTTAGCTTCAAAGAATCAGACATAAGATTTATTTTGGAAAATTAAACAGTCTTATTCAAAATGGTAAAAATCTTTTACTTAATACTCTACATAAAATTCCAAACATGTACCACCCAAATGATATTATCTATAGAATCAAGTATTAAAAAAAATCTACTCAGGATTATTTTCAAATGTAAAAAAATGAATAGTGCCTATTTTTGCTTATTTAAAGAAACGTGACTTTTGCAATTCATTTGGGGAAAAATTAACAAAGAAAATGACACACTTTCACCAAATGCAGAAAATATTAAAATTAAAATGCTTTCTAGAAAAATAAAGGTAAATTCAACAAATCACTCTTAGCAGCTTAGAATGCTACATATTTTAGCGACCCCTATTCTCAAGGAGTTCCTGAAAAATAAGGGTCAGATCTTTCAATCTGAAAATAAATTTTAATAAAGATATTTATAATTATTCGTACCTTGTAAAGTTTTGAGCAAGTATATATCTTTTACACATAGTTTTAAGGGGACAGGAGTAGGACTCTTTATAACATACCTGGTATCTTGCCTAACTATAGTACTCGTACTGATATCAAGAGCGAATTAAGAATTTTTTTTGGAGAGGGAGAGGGGGAGAAGGACTATATTTTCGTTAGTTAGAGGGTTTAGCCCCGTGGAGTATTCTGTGTACATTGATAATTATATACATTCTAATGTACAGTGCAGGCGGTTTGACACTTTATATGTGCGTTGTTTGTTTTGCAAAACTATATTATTTCCTATGTCATTAGGTAAACAATGCAGTGCAAAATAAATAACACACACAACAATGCAATGAATTATTTCTCACAATATCCTAACCACAGAAAATATCCAAATTTTTCATATTTTTTTAGAACGGAAGTAATAGTATCATTCCGAGAAAGTTGCGAATTGAATTTACAATCGTATACCATACACGAGTTTTTTATTATTTTACTCATAATTATTATAAATGTCGTTTTATTTTATTATTTCCAATACACATAGTCCTGTTACTTGTATCCAAATGGTAAAAGGAGCCTTTTAACCCTCTTTCCAGTAAAAATGATAATTATTACTAATTATCAATTATTAAGAAAAAACTCTTGTCTTATTTTTTCTTATTGGGCAAACGAAATCTGTGAAACATTTTCATTTTTTCAAAACATTACTACAAAGAAAATCGTTCATCAAAGAACATTTTATTTTACATATTATTTCCACTGCACATTATACTGTTACCTGCATACAAATGGTAAAATGAGTCTTCTATATCTTTTCCTGGTGAAAATGATAATTAATGCGAATTATCAATTACTAAGAAAAAATAGTTGCATAATTGCACACAACACTGTTACCTATATTAAAATGCTAAAATGAGCTTTTCAATTCTTTCAGTAAAAATAGTACTCGGTGTCTTACCTTATTTAGTAGTTACGGGAATCCTATCCCAGAGACACACTCAAATGATCTTTTTCTTAACAATAAAATTCACGGTTTGTGGGAAACACGGTGACGCTTCCTCGGAGTACCTTAGCGATTTTTCTTTATTTTCGATCCTCCTTCTTGTCAACCAAATGTTTTCAACCATTTTTTACAACGTTTTTCTGAATTTCAATTGGTGTGTGTGTGTGTCATCAAATTTTCGATATTTAATTTAACCAATTTTCCATCAAGCTGGAGCTTTGCAATTTTGGGAATCGTTCGTACTCGCCTAACAATGCAATATTTAGACACTTGTGACAAGTTTTAACTAATATTTCGACAATTTTAATAAGTCAAAATATCCTTTCCCCTTGGCGCTTTTTGGATTGAGGAAAAAATTTCTTTCCCCCTCTGGGGATACCGGGATTTCCACATACTGACTTTCAGTATGACCGGGTTGCTGACTTTCAGTCAGTAATCATTCTCAAGAAAGAAAGATCCAATATTTGGCGCCGTGTCTTAACACAATAATTTTTTCTGCATTCTGGTTACCATTTTTTTTAATAGAATGACTTACAAACTTTCAAATGCATGTTTTGATTTTATGAAAATTATGAATTTATTAATACGCTCACAAATGTCTTTCACAATGAAAAATGTAAATTTTAAAGTTAAAAATTATTATGTATTTCACTTGGTGCGTATGATATTTAGATATTTGCTACCAGTTTTAACTAATATTTCAATAATTTTCTTTAATAAACTTTGCCACCATATAAAAACGTTGTTTTTTTTTATCTCGAATTATTCAAACGCCAAGATCACAATTATACCTTGTTTAGTGTAGCTTTGCACCTTTTATTTCTTCCATCACTCATTCACTCGGTAATAATGATTGTCATTACTTATTCTCCATTATTAAGAAAATATATATTTGTTTAATTTTTGCTGAACGAGCATATAAAACCTTTGAAACGCCATTTTTCATGTTTTCAAAACTTTACTGCAAAAAGAAAAGCAACCCGACTCTTTCTTCTTCGACGTCGTCGCGAAAGGCAGTATACAGCCCCTCATACCCCTGCTTCAGTATGAGAAATACTGTCATTTCATCTTTATGTCCAAGCTGCGTCCCTAACCTTAATACGGAATGATACTTCGAGTTTACCGTTCCTGATAATTATGATAAAATACCCACTGCACATCGCGGCTCGTCCTTATTAGTTATTGAACTCTTTTAAACCCTTCCCCCCATCTCCCCATTGTGTGCACGAGATAGATTTCAGTTTGTGGAAAACTTTTGTGATTAGTGAGATGCGGCCCAAATCGCATTTGCGACGACAAATATACGGTGTCGTTACGGATACAGTGCTTTATTTTGAACTGTCACTTTCCGCGCGGGAGGCAGAGTGGTGTGAGGGATGAAATATTTTGTTTTGAAACATATATTACCTATAAAAGGGATATTGTTTTTGCGGAGAATGCGTAATAGATGTTGGGGAATCGCCATTTGTTGTTGATAAACTTTGGAGCGATTTACTTCTGTCAGAATAACGTCTTTGCTAAGTTTTAGAAAAGGTATTAGATTACAATCTTTGGTGAAATTACTATGGAATAACACTTTTTTTCGATTGTTAGGAGCTAATTTAAACAAAAAAAAAGTATATCTAATAAATTCATGAAGTAAAAATTAAATTTAAATAGTTTCTCAGTGTTGGCATTGTTGAGGTAAATTGTTTTTACTACTGGATGCTGCCATCTGTTAAACGCAGTCGAAATAAATTTGACATTGATTCTTAAGTTTATTTTGATTTTGTAGTCATTTGCTGACAAATCTAAATTTGATTGCTGCCGCGTCGAGTTGTCGCCGTCGGTGAGACCTGGACTCATCTTTATGCTCCAGAAATCAAGCAAAAATCAAGACGTTGGGTTGCTCCCGATGAATATTTTCCAAAAAGGGCGAGAGTGATCTCATCGAACGGAAAATTTATGATGAAGAACTTTTAAAGGGTCGGAAGGAGTCATGACCTCGAATACGAGTAAATGAAAGTTAGACAGCTATCTAAGGAGTCATGATGCTTACTAAATTAATCATTTTCAATGCCACGAGCTCCATCTCTCGGATTTTCTAAGAACTTATCGAACGACCCTCGTATTTATGAATTAATATATACTTTTCCTGGTGGCATTGACCCTAAAATTTTACATTCATTTTGTTCAGTTTTCAAAACATAATGAATGTGAATGAATGGAAACAAATATGAATACCTTTCACATTATTTATGTTAGACTCTATCTAAATTGTAATCCATCTTTCAGATTGATGTAATTCAAAACTTTTGCCTTTAAATAAACGATTTTAAGTTCTACAGTTTAACCATAAAAAATGGGAAATCTCATTGTTAATAAAGCCTTATTAAGTCAAAATCAAGAAGGTCTAGGTTGATTAAACATCTGTCTGTATACTGCTTATCATCTAACAGAAAATTATGATTGTGCGTAAGAAAGTACACTAAATATTTAAGACCTTGCTCCATCGTTATGGATTTATATATAGTCTTGAAAGTTTTCTTTTGTGAGCTCGAGTATTGAATAGGGCGAGATAATGATGTCGACTCATGTAAAGTGTATCTGCCCGTCAAAATACTCACTTTGGTTTAGTATTGAATTCTGCGAGGATGCATTAAAAATAAATAATAAAAGAAGTAAACAAAAAAATTTTTTTTTTGTATAATTTTAAGAACGAAAATCAATAGAAAAACCCTTAAGGCATCGTTAGAGATCGATACAGTCTATACAAACCCTTAATTATATTACGCGAGATAGTAGGTATTGATTCGTATTTAATATATGGAACTTAAATTCTCATTTTAGTTTGGTATTGAATTGCTTGAGAAAGGTATCAGAATGAATTAGCAAATAAACAATTAAAGAAAACTAACCAATCTTTTTTTTATGATTTTAAGAACGAAAATTATTAGAGTAACTCTTAAAACATTATTAAGGATTCATATAATCTTAATGGTTGATTGAATCTTCACTTTGACCTATGAATTCAATTGTGACCCCTTAATTTGAGTAAACAAAGACTATTGAGCGAGAAAATGGGTGTTGGTTCTTGTTAAATTTTTCTTGGTCTCAAAATCCTAACTTTGATATGGTATTGAAAATGGCAAAGAAAAGCATCAGAATACATTAGTAAATAAATAATCAAGGGACAAAAAAAGATAACCAATTTTTTCACGATTTGAAACGTAAAAAGTTTTAGAGAAATTCTTAAGGCATCATTAAGAATTGATAAGTCTTGATGGTTGGATGAATTATGTTTTTGACTTTTTGAGTACGTTTGTGAGCTCGAATAATTTAAGTCCATTGGGCCAGATAATGTTTATTCAATGACAAGTTATACTCGTATTTATTGCGGCTTCAAAATCCCTTTTTTGCATGATTTTGAAGCTTGATGCCTAAGTTATCATCTCGGGTGATAACCATGACATAAAAATTAATTCGATTTTCCTTTAATGGACATAAAATTTGGCGAGATGAGGCATCTGAACCCATAAAAATAGAGCAAAAGACGAAAAAAAGTTATTTGTTACGATTTTCAGTACGGGAAGTATTAAGTCAGCTTAAAAAAAAGTAATTTTATAAGTAATTAAACAGAAAATGGCTCTCTCTTAGCATAAGTATAGCAGTTAGTATGATACTCTTAAGTAATCAAAATAATAATAGTTTGAATATTATATATCTTATGTAGAAAATAAATCAAAATAATAAAATGCTAAAATCTTCAAAATTTGTATTTTTTTAAAATTTTGCTATTAAAAAATAGCGGTCACTTTTGCTTAATTCGTAGCAATAACATTTATAAGAATTTGATAAATAAAGCATTTTGAAATTGCTAACATTCATGGTACGTCATAGAAAAAATATCTATATTTACGTTTGTCTCAAAACGTGTTTTTTCAGGATTCTGGTACACTGTCATGAAAATCTAACGTATATTGATATTTTCCGCATTATGAACTGTTGTTATTTCTTTTACAGTAAATACATTTTTTTCCAATGAACACTTACAAATTTTAGGCATGGTCCAACATTTGTATAAAATTATTAAAAGTTTGAATAATAAAACTTTTAAGTTTCTTAAATATTTTATTAAATTAAAATTTTGATATTATAAATATGTTCAGCATGCAGAATATTATGTTTATAATACTCTGTACGTTTTTAAAATTATTAATGCAACGGATTTTATGCAAGTCACGATTAACAAATGTTAATACGACTATTAATTACTAATTACTTCAGTATAGTTACTATGGTTTATAAATGTAATTTTCTTTGCATAAACAAATACATAAATATATAGATATTTCAATGTTAAAATATGGCTACCATTGCTTTTGACATTTCGAAGTGAGGATTACTTAAACTTGGTAAAAAATAAACCCATTTTTTTTCTTGTCGAAGGCGTTTCAGTCACCTTAAACCAAAGGAACGCATAAATTATAAACAAATAAACTTATAGTCAGACACTAATGTAAATTTTTTTTACTTTATTTACTCAAGAAAAATTTGATTGAAAGTTTAATATTTTGCCTAAAATTAAAAAAGGAAAAAAAAAAGAGAAAAAAAACCCATTTTTTTCCGTTTTCAGTAGATTTTCCGATACTTTTCCTTAACACTATTCAATCGGCCTTTTTTCTTTTTATCAAAGTTATATAAATTTTTATCGGTGTTCATTCAAAAAGTCAGTCTTTATCTTTTCTTTTTTAAATATCAGTTTTAAAGTATTTCCTCCTAACACAACAATAGGGCATCATAAATCGTTGATAGATCTTTAAAAAAATGCTATTTTCATGCATAAGAAAAGCCACATTATTAAACGGCATGACTGATAACAATGTAAGTAAAATGTAGTACCTCGTTAACTACAATGTAACTTCACAAATGATGGATTAAATTTAATACAAAAAGAAATCAACTTCCTGTTGCATGCTATCGTTAAACATAGTCTCGTGACGTTGTCAAAAAAGCGCTTCAAAGACGTCATATTATTCAAATATACCAGCACTTTTCCAAAACTTGTTGATATAATTGCACAAGCCAATCCACAAGACACGCCGAATTGCATGTTTTCAGATAAAAAAAAGCGATAACTGCCACTTTTTGTGACTGTTTTCTAAGACCAAATAAAATGCACCGAGTAATTTTTTTCTTCTTTTCACTCGTTATCCTCCAAAGCCATTCCTCTAAAACTTCCTGCTCAAATACAGAAACGGTTGATGAGTGACACCGATTTTGTTGATATCTTCTTGTTTGAAGAATCTAAAAGCAATACTCACGTTCTCGAAATGGCACATTAAACACCTCAACATACCTTTAACATCCCCCTCAGCATTCTGCTCACGAAACCACCAAAAGCATTTCGATTAAAAAACCACCTATAGAGTGGACTTTATCTGCGAGATCTGACAACGTTATGCAGAACGTGAGGAAAATGTTGGATAGAGTCGGGTCTCGCAGAACGCCCGCCTTGATGAAGGGGATGTCGAAATATGCGGATAGACAAGACACTTGGTGATAAATTTCCAATCACAGACCCCCTGATAATCGCTCTCATTGATAAACTCGATGAAAATCTCGTTGTAATGAAAAATCTGCTGTTTAAATCCATTGGTTGATCGATAAGAGTTTATGGAAGAAATGTTTACCATGATGGTCGACTTTGAAATACTATCGGTGTTACTTGTTTAGCAAATTAGGTTTCCGTCCGGTGGTTGAGTAGTTTTGATATTGGTCACGGTCTTGAATCTAATTTTTCTGAGCAGGTTATGGCAGTTGTCAAAAATCCAAAGAATAAAAAAATTAATTTACTTTACGGAGTTAATTAATCTTGAAGTTAAGAGTTCCTTATAATATATTTCTTTTCTTTGTTAAAAATAGTATTATATTTCAACTTGCCTTGGAATAATTTCCCTGTATTTGAATATAGCTAATAGAAGTCTCAGTTTATATTTCAATGTAGGAGTATTGCCTAAAATTTAAGTGATAAACTTTCAATGTTATCGCAATTTTAATAAGATGTCAAAGTACAGAGAAAATTTCAAACTTAGGAATAAATATTTTCATTAAAAAGACACTGTAAATATTTATTTATTATTAGAAACAAAAATTATGCCAATCAAAATATTTTTTAGTCTTCTAGTATAATTTTTGCCTCAAAGATCTAAATACATTTCAATAGCTCCTGGTTTGGTTTGCATGTACTTTTACTTAAAGTAGATTTTTTAAATTCAAAAAGCTGCTTGCAAATCCAATTTTTCTCGAAAGCCACAATACTTCATTTCATTTGAAAGCTTCAAAACATTTGAAAAAATATAAAAGTTAAATATTTTTTTTTAAAAAAAAAGTATGCGTATGATAACATTTAAAAATATTTATTCTGAATTTTATGAAAAGCTTATGGATTAGAACTTGGTTAATTTTTGTTTTTAAGAAAACGTGTTCAAACTTTGTATAAAAATTTGTGCTATTTTTTATTTACATGAAATCAGTTCTTAATCAATAAATTTTGTAAACTTTTTCAATAGTTTGTCATATAATGTAATTTAAATAAAAAATGTTTAATTTTCATAGAGGGTGTTTTAAACACAAATGCAATGGCATTCAATCCTCAAACGGAAGATTTAAAAAAAAAAATGACGCTTTAAATTTAGGCAATGTTAAAGTACTCTAGAGAAACATATTCGAATAAATGTCCTAAGATCAAAATTTTAATAAAACTATTCAAAATTTAATTAACTATAAAATGTAATTGTGTTCTTTAAATTAAAGCTTTTATTCATTTTATGAAGTATCCACTCAGTTTCTGATTTACGTTGATACGCATGCAACAGGAAACACTTTAAAATTTGAGTTGAGAATTTTTTAGTGAAAAATGGAGAGGCATTTCCGTTATAAAGCATCCAAACTGCTTCTACCTCATCAGTTCTTGTATCAGGAAATTATTTTTTTGATAGTTATTCGTATACTGCTACTTGTCTGTTATAGTTATTTGTATAAATATTTGATATAGGAAGATATATTTGGTAACATATTTATTTACTTACCAAAGTTATAATTATTAATTAAATATCATTGAATAAATAGTTAAAACTGAATAAACACAATGATATTGAATGAAGATACAGTTAAATTAAAATTCATTCGTACTTATGAATACATTAAAATATATATAAAATATTATTTAGTATACAAAAAATATTATTTAATATTATTACAGTGTTATTTAATATTATTTAATATTATTACAGTGTTATTTAATATTATTTAATATTATTACAATATTATTTAAAATTATTGTAATAATATTTAATATTATTATAATAATATTTAATATTATTAAAATAATATTTATAATAATCATACAAATCAGAATATTTTTTAGTCTTCATATGTAATTTTTGTGTCTAGGAACGAAACACTTTTTAATAGTTCCTCGTAATGATTGCATGTATATTTCTTAAAATGGAATTTTTTTTATATACAAGAAGTTGCTTGCGATTCCAATTTTTCTCGAAAATCACAATGATTTATTTTTTCCCCATTAAATTAGAATTAGTATTTTTAATTATTTCAGTATTACTCTATTTTCGAAATTATTTAGCAACTTAAATACTGCAGAGCTCAGTTGAAAAAAAGTATTAATAATTGTTTTTTTTTTAAAAAAAATAGTTATTTTAATTTCTACCTTTTTAATTCATTGAGTTATTTTGTATTTTAAATTAATTAAACTCATTATTATTTTGTTTATATTTATTAATATTTATACTTATTTTATTTATATTTATTAATATTTATACTTATTTTATTTATATTTATTAATATTTATACTTATTTTGTATGTATTTATTAATATTTATACATAATTTATTTGTATTTATTAATATTTATATTTATTTTGTTTATATTTATTAACATTTATATTTATTTTATTTAAGTTTAGTAATTTTCACACATATTTTATTCACATTTATTATTATTTAATATTTTATTAATGTTTATTATTTATATTTATAAATATCACTTATATTATTTATTATTATGATGATTTATATTTATATTTTTTCTTTAGTTATTTTACTTTTACTTATATTTATTCCTATTATTGTTATTTTGATTTTATTTTCTTTTTCATTTCTTTATTTCTTATTTTTGTTTTTGTGAAAATTACACCTATTTTCGCTAAATCATCTGGCTTAAGTAAAGTCTCTTCCAGACTTGTCCCAGTTGTGCTACGAAGATTCAGACGTAATCCTTTTTATTTTTTAGTCTCACGATCTCGCTTCTTTCCTGTAATGTAAGGTGAAATATTGGCGAGTGAAATTTGTCTTTAAAAAAGAAACTTATGCGAAGTCTTAAATTTTTTATTAGTGATTTTCGCAGTCACTGCCTTTCAAATGACATATGCTTTCGATTACATAAAAAAATAAAAAATAAAAAAAACTCATTGTTTTGTGTTCGGAAAGTGGGATGCTCAGAATAATGATTTATTCTTATTTATTGTAAACAGGCAGTTTTCAAGGGCGCATAGAAAAATTTTCGAAAAATATATCCATTTTGTAACTTAAGCACATATATTTGTTTAATTGCTGAGATATATTATGTATCTTTTCTGAAAAGTACTTTTTTTTCATCAATTTGCTTGGTATTTATATATTGTTTTTTGAAAGAAGTCTCATTATTTGTGAATTCCAATACTTAAACTCTCACTTTACTAGAATTGTTATTATTATTTGAATATAAAGTATTCAGCTCCTAAAAAGTTACACAAAACAATATAGTCCCCTTTGAAACATTATGCCTCAATACTTTGTTTTTTTTTTTTTTAAAAAAAATGTTGTTATTTAGTCTGTTATTTCTTTCAATTTTTGTCACTATTTAAGAATCTAAATGCTAGATTGATTTTTTTAAAGACTTTTTAATTACATATCACGATGTTGGTATTCCACACATATAAAAATGTTACGTGTTGGGCTACATGCAAACTTGTATTATATTTTATATTTGTTATGTTATATATATTTTGTAGTATATTATGCTGCGTTATATGTTTTATGTTGTAATATGCGTTGCTTTGTGTTATGTTATAACAATACTCTCTTTAAAATATGCCACAATAGCTATATGATGGACCTATTTAACCAAAATTGCGTTACAGAATTTATTTGCATGATTTTAACATTGTAGAACATAATTCCTATTTACATGATTTTAACATTGTAGAGCATAATTCCTATTCATGAAACTTCTGTAAATGAATTAAAAATATAAATGATATAAATATAAAATGAATATAAATATAAAATGAATTAAATGTAGAATATTTTAGTTTTCTCTTTTGCCTCCAAAATGTCATTAAATTCTAAGAAATTTAATGATAAGATGCTAATTTCGTTATTTTTCAACGAGACCAGTTTTCCCATACATATTTTTTTTAGGAAACCGACTTGAGTGCATTATTTGGATGACAAGGCAAGTTATTATGGTATGAAATATAGATAATACGAGAAAATTAAAGCACAGATTATTCTAGAGTTACTTTTTTTCTTCTTAAAGAAAAGTGACTCGAATAAAATATTTTTATTAAAATTCAGCCTGGAATATGGAAACTGATATTCATAGCATTCGGTATGATTAAAACATGTTGTAGAATTTAATTTCGGCGTTAAAATAACATAAGGAGTCCTTGAATCCTTTACATATCAAGAATTGTAACTTCTCGATATTTTACAATGTGGCAACCGTCCTTCAGTATTAAATTCTACTGACATCCTTGCTTCTGAATAAATAGTCGATGAGTACTAGATCCTCTATTGAAGATATACGTGAGAGCAAGATAAAATACTTTATTTGTCTCGGAAAAATAGATAAGGTCGCTCTCTCTCGAATCCTAATTAACTTGCCAATCCTAGATTAGGATTTAAAAATGAAATCCTAGCTAACCAAATCGTTCGTTCTGATACAGGCACTTCACATTAACAATAGCTACGTTTCTTACAACTCAGATTGGTTACGATATTTCAACCCAATTCATTAATGACTATCAGCTTGCCATTATTCTTTATCTCCCTTCATTTTCCATTGAATTCTATTTCATTTATAAATCCCTACCTCTAATTCAATTCACTTTATTTCTTTCTCCATATAATTTACTAATCATGTTTCATTTTGGTCGGAAAAAATGTAATTTTATGCAATTCAAATTACTATAAAGTCTCCGAGGTCGGTGAAGAGAAAATCGCGAATAGTCCAACGTCTCAAACATTTTTATTGAGTAAGAGCATATTATCAACTTGTTTCCATAACTGAAATACAGAAATATATCTCAATTGTACCGTAAGTTAACATTAATATAATTTTCTTTAAGAAAATCAATAGTTAATCTCACATGCTATGTTTCATGTTTTAACTCAATGACAGGCACGATATGTTTCCTTTATTTTTCTTTCCACCGTCGCTGAGCAAGGTGGTCTCATTATCAATTTATGACACGCTCCTAGTTATCTTCGGAAGTATTGCTTACGATAGAAAAGTGACTTTTATTAAACCAGAAATAGCAGCAAAACACTTCTTAATGTATCAGATCCATTTACACATGGCAGAAAACGCAGCGAAAACCTTTTAATGGCCAGTAATTTACTTGGTTTAATTTCCTGTTTTTTGGTGAATAGAAAGTTCTTTCACGTGAAATCGGTGATTTTTTCTTATTTCTTAGAACTTTTTCATAATCTTTATTATATGAAAGCAAGCCATTTAGGCTGTATGTTGATAAGAGAGATAAAAAAAAAAAAAACGTTTCTTTTTTGAAATGTTTCCTGTTAAACAGTCCCAAAAGACGTTTCAACTGAATAAGTTAAAAAAGTTGTGTTAAAATACGATAGAAAGGTATAAAACAGTCCAAAAGTAACGAATTATGCGTGTATTTCTTTGTTTTGGAACTTCTTATTTAAATTAAGAATATTTATTATGATGATTTTTATGATACTAATCTTTTCCTATCCATTTCTTTGAGAATTCTATCAAAATATTGATAGTTAATTCATTTATTTACAATTTAGTCCACACGTTTATCTACCGTGAGATTGTACTTTCTAAGCCTGCATATATTAAAAATAGAATTTGAAAATAATTTTCATTATTCTTTCATCCATGAATAATGGTCAAAGCGCAATATTTTGGAAATACCTGTTTTAACTTACAAGTTTTATTACTAAATATAACAATTTCAATAACATTTTCCTATAGAGGGACATTTTTTAGTGCGAGTAATACGACGAAGTCCAACTATCACAATTATACATTCCCACTCACACACTTTCAGAATTCATCAACCAGAATTATACATTTCTCTCAGCATTTCTCGATTTTTTGAAAGCTTTCATTGTGGAACTCGGCAGATTTTGAACTCCATTTTCCCCATGCAGCGAGTTAGTTTCTTCTATTTAAGGCTTCTTGATGACAAACAAATCAACATTAATAGCTGTAATTTACAACATTATTGCTATTAATTACAGTTGTTAATTGATCCTTATGAATATGAAAATCAATTAACATGCAGAAAAAATTTTATCCAGATATCTCGGAATTTCTTAGTAATGATTAAATCCTTACGTTATCTCCTTGTATTTCAAGCGAAAAAATTGAAAATCATGTTAAAATACAGATGATTATAAAAAAAAAAAAACAAAAAAAACCCGAAACTGTAATAAATATGCATTTTTAGAATACCTTTATTTAATCCCGAGTTTTTTTAAATAAATATTTAATTAACTTCAAGTGTCAATTTTTGAAATATGTTCATTCTTGTTAATTTGTTTTTGTTTAAATTTATTTGGAAAACTAAAAAGTTCACACAGCTATGTCAAATAGAGACTGTTAAATATGGGAATTAAATATGATGAACAAAATTTCATTTATTTCATAATTTTTTTCTCTTTAAAATAAAATAAAACAGTACATATTTGTCATTTTAATTTCTCTTCTTAGGTTAAAATAAAAAAGAGAATTTTTTTTATCGTAATTAAATGAAAAATTATAACTGAAATAATAATATTGATTTTGATTTATCTGCTCGAGGTATTCTTGTAAAGATCTCAAACCTGGACCGAAATAGGTTTGGAATATTAACTCTAAAAGTTCGACAGACTTTGCTGTGAAGATATGTATTACAGTTATATAAATCTCTACATAGACACATCTGTAACATGTCTAAGAAAAAATATTATAAATATAGAAAAAAAAAATGAAACTTTATTTTTATGCAAAATAGGAACGCAAGGAAGGTTACAATAAAAGGCTAATTATTGTTGCAAACTATCTTCAAACGGCCGGTTAGGGGCTGGTGGTTTGTGCTGTTAATGTTTATTTTCTGCAAAAAAGAGTATGTAAAAAAACCCCTTTAAACCCCTTGAATCATTTCGCATGTGTAAAGCGGTCGGGAATACAATCGAAAAGGTCGCGGTAGCCTGGTGGTCATGGACAAGCGGACTAGAGATTAACATAGTTTTCGTCGAATCATAGATTCGAGCCCTGATGCGACTAAAGACCTACCGTATTACGGGGCTGATGCGCGTTAAATCTGGTTGAAGTTCCAAGCCCTCCCGACGTCGAGGCATGGAAGTTAGAAGAGGGAGGTGCCAGCTCAGGTTGAATCCTCGTAACTCGATGGAGGCTTAAAACTACGTGTCGCCAATAGTCCCAGTGTCGCTTCTTAATGTGACGTTAATAAACAATCACAATCCAATCGAGAAAATATTTTTGGAAGAAAAGGAAATTATGAGGACAACGTAGTACATTTGAAAAGGAAAAGTGACTTGACAGAATTCTACTTATTTTACATCAGATTTAAAAAGATTGTCGAGTATGCTTCGATAGATAAATCGTTTGATGACGTAAACAAACGTCAACACATTGCTCTACATGTCTTGGGTACACTTCGCTACACTTAGGGAACTATTTTGAAACGTTACATGTTTGTGCAATGAAATATTATAAAAATGAATTCAATAATTGAAGGGTTATAGCTTTAATTTTCTTGGGTGTTTTTTCAGCTTTCACTCTTTTAACTTCTTCACTTTTTTTCAGGTTTGCACATATATTTTGTTTTATTATTACGTCCGTTCTATAAAGATTTAACTTCGCTCCCTCGATCTATTGGTACATTTGCAGTAATCAAGCTTAATGAACCATAAACTTCATAAGAATAATCATAGATTTGAAGGGTTAAATATCAAATCCGACACGAAGCTACACTGTTAACACCCGTACTAGGCCCACGCTTCGGACTTGGCTTTACTGCAACAGACCGTCCGAACAGGCATCTAGAATGATATATTTACACATTATATTTACAATAATTTAATTGGATTACAGTGAAAGTTTCGTGTAAAAATTATATGTGCAAATAATTTATATCGAATTATATAACGAAAAAAATGCTTAAAAATAGCTTGTAATATCTTGAAAGAAATTTAGTTCTATGTTATTTTCAACATATAACATCAGCAATGTACTACCGATATATCATTATTTTTTCAAAATGTTTGAAATGAATTTTGCATTAGCTTTTTACGCTTAATATTTATGTCATTATCTTTCTTGGAAGTTTTGGGTATTTCCAAATCCTTTCAGCACTTAATAGTATCAGTCACGCCACTTGATAGAATTTGGGCACAGTTTCCTTGATTCCATCTTCCTCACTGACTTTTATAAATGAAAGGAAGTGCTGATTGTGTGAGAATATTTGTTCATTTGTAATTCAAGAAGTGTAGCCAGATTTATTGCTATGTTGATTCAACCAAACCAAACTAAAATCCCATACGTTATCGGCTACTATTCTTTTTAAGCTTTTTCCCTTTTCCGCCATGTTCCGTAACTGGCTAAACCATTCGTCACCCAAGCGTAACTGTAGACATTTTTACTAATTGGTGCTCAGAAAATTCGCAAAGGAGAATAAAAGGATATTCGAATCACATCATTGGCCAAGTTTAAAATCCGCGAAAGTACCTGATCACCGCTGAGATTCTGAGGCGTCATCTTTTTTCACTTGATGGATGAAGACGCTGAACGCCATTTCTGAGTCAGTTCATGTGTTTCTTAATCGCTTTTATATTAGTCATTCTAACCAATGCCGCATTATTGTTCCCTATCTCAACTGTTCATCTCTTGATGTACCTTGAGATAGTGAGGCACTTGGGGAAAGGGGAAGGGAGCCGGGAATTATCATTTTCCGTGAATATGAGCTCCTGGTGAGTTCGGATTGCAAGAGCGGAGTAGAATACGCGATGCAGCCACCCGGGGTGACATTAGCAGACGGAAAAAGATACTCTTGACATGCAGATTACACGGAAACCCCAGCTTGTTTTGAGGATGTTCGTTTAGGTGTCTGTTATCTGATGCATAGAAAGAACGGAAAAAAAAAAAAAAAAAAAAAAAAATATATTTGGAATAATCTTAATACCTCCACACCTCCTCTTGTTAATTTCTAAATTCTGAATACAATTTCTTATTTTAAATGCTCTCTGATTCTTTTCAATTATTTCCGAATAAAAATTGACTTTCATTTTTAAATTTTTGAATTATTATGTAAATTTTAACTACTACTTTTTTTTAATAATAATTCTTTAAATAAAACGCAATTCTGTGCTGGGAAACTCCGATGTTCAGTTTTCCCAAAGCAGCAAGACATGGAGATTAAGAGCCCGAATTCTCATGTTTCTCATATAAATCTCGTCAATCTATATTTTCAGCTGTAAAATTATTATTTCTGTGTATAATAGGCTTTTTATTTTTACAGAGAAATCTTGCTTAGAGCTAAAGGTACGTTTCTAGACTACAAACCTCTAAATAAAATAGCGTTAATGACAGTCAGAGCGAGTTATACGAAGTGCTTATGATTTCAAGAGCTTCTTTGCCTTTAATACTGTTTTAAATTGAAGTAATAAAAAATTAGATACGCAAAGGAAAATTTAACGATGTGTCATAGTAGTATGCGATTTCAGACAGTGATAACTTTAAATTGCAACTTCTATATTTTGCTGTTAAGAAATAGAAGGTGCTTCGTTGAATGCAGGATTATTCATGAGAATTTGATAAATGGAACGTTCAAAATTTAATTTTAAAATTTTAAGTAACCATGACACTATGGTGAAAAAAATCCATTCGCGTTTTTCTCAAAATGTGGGTCATTTTTTTTTCAGGATTATGGTACACTTTCCTCAAAGCCTACTACATTCATCATGCTGATATTTTGCACATTATGAAATGATGCTATTTTCTGTACAGTGAACGTAATTATTTTTACTATAAACACTCACAAATTTTAGGTATTGCACAATATTTGTGTAAAAATCATAGAAAATTTGAATGGTCAAATGTTAATTTTTAGAAATTTATATTAAACATAAGGAGATGCAGCGCCGTAAAAATGGCAAAAACTTCAATTTTTCTTCTTCTTACCTTCTTCAAATTGCATGGCTTTTTTAACTCTATGTACAAAATTACATTATTCTAGCTGCATTGTTTAGCGAGTTATTAAAGTTTTTTTTACCAGTGTGCTAAGTAATTTCATTGAATTTCATTGATTTAAACTGCTTTTTCTCGGCTTTTTATTTTTCGCGATGGATGTACCTAAAATAATATATATATATATATATAATTTTTTCTACTGTTTTGCGTAATATGCTAGATAATTCTGTGCATGGAATAAAAATTTAAATAATTAGTTTTTTTTTAAAAAAAAAATCCCCAAAATTTGATATAACTGAATTTTTTTATTGTTTTCCATAGAGTCTGATAGAGAAAATTTTATAAAGCTATAAATAGCAAATGTATAGCTATACAGATGTACAGAATTGTGAGAAGTTTTTCTAAAAAATTGAAGAAAGAAACTGTTCTGAAATATTAAGATTTTAAGAAGTGGTAGGAATTTTAAAATAACGAAATATTTTGGAAAAAAAAAACTAAAATTTTAAATAACTGTTTGTTTGAAAATGAAATTTATTCCCCTATAATATTGTTCCCCATAGTTTATTTGTGTTCAAATAGGATGAATAAAAAACTTTTTCCCATAAACACCTAATTAGTTAAAAAAGTTACAGGGTCTATGTCCCTTTAATTTTACAAATTATATAGTTATGTTCCGTGTATAGAATGTTATGCTTATAAGTACTTTACAAACTTTTAAAATTATAAATGTAGCTAGGTTTATGCAAGATGTACCTAAATAAATGATTTACAAATGTAAATACAGGCTATTAATTCCTACAACTATTGTAAGTAATTAATGTAAATACAGCTGTCCTCATGTGCATTATTTATGTGAATTTGATAAATAGAACATTCTAAAATTGAGTTTTAAAACTACAAACAAACGCGTGCCATGCCATAAAGAAAAATATATACATTTGTGTTTTCTCAAGATGTGATTTTCCACAGAATGAGATGAGGCTATTTCCTACAGAGTGAACGTATTTTTTTTTCTAATAAACTTTCTCAGATTTCATATATTGTCCAATATTTGTATAAATATTATGGAAAAGTTTAATAATAAAGTTTAAAATCTATTTAATTTTATTAGATTCAACCGTAATTATGTTCAGAATATAAATGATTATATACATATAAGCTCTTTGCAAATGGTGAAAGTGATAAATGCAGTACGTTTTATGCAAGATGTACCTAAAATTAAATACATGACTTACAAATATTAATAAATACGGCTATTGATTATTAATTGCTCATGCATAGCTATGGATATTTCTAATGTAATTTTTCTTTGCATAAACAGATACATAAACATACTTGCACTGATACCTTAATATTAAAATATAACTTACATTCTTTTAATTTAAATAAGTGAGGATTGTTTGAACCTGGAATGAAATAAGAGCATTTTTTCTTGTTTCATTTACTTTAAGGACATAATATCGAATGCGTTATTGTAACGATATTTTAAACTACGGTCGTAGGGAATTATATGAAATACTAATAATTTTGACTAGTTAGTTTTATTGTGTTTTTATGTATGGTTCCATCAATGAACGTAATTTCCAACACACAAATGTAATAGAAATTTTTTCGGTTGAACTTCCATTTTACTGAAGGCTTAATTATCCTTATGAACAGTAAGACTTCGTATAGCGTTTGCGTTATTGTACGACGTAGCGTTAAATGAAATAGCGTTAAACGATGTCATTTGAACACTAAGTCCACTGGTTTCAAAAGTGCACGGCAGCATCTTCACCGGAGTGCCGAGAAATATTGCAAAAGTTTTCACAATTATTTTTCAATAACGATTTTGCTCGATAAAATAACTATTTGAGAAGTTCATTAGGTCCATTACTATTTTTTTCTGGTGATAAGCGTATTTTACTTCTTACAAGATTAGTCAGATTTCGACTTGGGGGTAGTGTGCCGTGGGAAATCTTTAGTTCCAAAAGGGCGCCGAGAGTTGAAAAAGCTAGGGAGTCCCTGACATAGTCAATCGAGAAAGAGGAACATGTGACCAAAAATAAACACATCTTACTTTAATTTTAAGTTATTTTCATATTAATTTACATAACAAGCAACATATAAACAAGCGCAGACACAGAATTGACATATAAATATCATTTTCTGGGGGATATTCCTCCAATGAATAATCATTGTGTTAGTCCCTTGACTGTGAGACACATTTTAATTGAATACTCTGATTTTAGCTGTTAGTTTTAATTAATACAATGTTGAAAATCTCCCCCCTCTCACCAAATATTTTCCATTTTTTAAAAAGAACATTGGTTTTATTCCATACATATAATTTTATTAAAAATAACTCTCTTTACTATACTTTATTGGGTGCGATAATTTTAATCTATTTTATACGATTTAACTGAAATATTTTTATTTTGTATTTGGTACAATATATACTTGGAGGACTCAATGCCATCAATCTTATACAACCAACCTATCAACAAGAGTACAGAAATATAAAGTTTATTTTGGTATAAAGGATCAGGCTCTTCTGAGGTTTTTAATTTTTTTTCTTATGATGAAGTCATTTAATATCATTTGTCTCACTTTTTAAGCTAATGTTGGTAGCAGTAGATCGCATTCAAAATTCATAGCACTCTTTTTGAGCTATTTTAATATATGAATCATTTGCTATAATCGCTGAATAGTTTGGTTTATCGTTAAAAAAAACTTTAACTAAGGGAATCTGTAGCAATTAATTTATAGTAAAACTAATAAGAAACATGGCAAGTGGCAAAAAAGAAACCCCGGCGAAATTTAGAAAACAAAATGAGTGATTTATACTGAATCAAGTGACCTTGGTAGCCTAGTGGTCATGGTCGCGGATTCGTAGTGGGCGTAGTTTTCGTCTAGTCGGGGGTTCGGACATAATGCCACTGATGACCCGCTGTGTAACACTGCTAATGCACATTAAATCTAGTCGAACCAAATCCTCGCGTTGGCGTGGTGGGAATGTTTGGAGAGAAAGATGCCAACTCGGGTGTTTCCCTCGTCACTTGACCGAGGTTCAAAATTAACGGGTTGGTAACTAATTGCCCTCGTGTTGCCTCTTTGTGCGAAGTTAATAAAACAATCACGAACATTATTCGGAATCAGTGTTAGTCGAAGTAGAGCTAAATGAAGTCTTACTGTAATAAATGTTTTCATATCGACTTGTTGGACATGTCAAAGTTTTTATCATATATGGAATTTAAGATGAATTTTTAGATGAATAAACTGAAACATGCTGAAGTTAACATACACCTGAATCTTTATTTATGAGAATTTTTTTAACACGAAGTTGGTTATTAAAAATAATTTTTCTTACTTGATTTTTATCCACTCTTACTCAAACCAAATTTTAAGTTTTCTGGAAAAATTATCATATAGAAAATTCTGAGAATTTGAGTTCATAAAACAAATGAATGAATATATTTCATTTTTCATAACTATCGTTTGAGCCTTCAATAATTTTTCAATGTGTTATAAAAAAGATTTAGTCTAAACAAGTTTCACAAATAAAAATTGAAAATAAAAGCATCATTAATGGATCCTTTAAGTTATAATAAAAAAAAATTGTATAGAAAATATTTGAGTAAATACTCTCTATAAGAATTTTAATTCAAAGCATAATAACATAATTCTAATTTAATAGACAAGAAATATGTAGAATATTATAAACAAATTTTGGTCAAACTTTCAAAAGCTATAATATTTGTTTCTCTTTGCCTTCAAACATAAATATTTCTATCAAAACTAATATTATTCATCTCTCTCTCTCTCTCTCTGCTGTTAAAATGACTTACGTTAAAGTTAAAGATGACTGGAATTACAAATTCATCAAGAAAAATATTTAAACTTAAATTCGTTTTCTAATTTCTCTAAAACAAAGTTTATCAAATTGTGAGTCACGATGTTCCTAAATTTGGAGGTCGCACAAAACTTAACCAAAAAAAAAATATGTTCCCGTAAAAATTTAAATAAACAGCAAATAAAATTCATCTATTTTACAATATATTTTGCAACCTCAAACGTTCATCCAAAATTTTATTCTTTATGTTGAAACATACTAGGCATTTTGGAAGGAATATTTAATTTTGAATGAAGAAATTGTAATAATAATTTAGCAAAAAGATTTGTTTTCGTACAACTTTATTTTCTTTATGATTAATTATAAACGAATATTTTAATTCATGTTCGTTGATCAAATACATTATAGTATATGAACTACATATTCGAAAGCACCTGTTTTTGACGACAGAGAACGTTGCTAAGCTAAATTGGTATTACCATTGTCTGCTGTCATTTGTTAGACGGCGCTAAATCAAATTTGACACTGATTCATAGGATTGTTTTCAAAAACTGATAGTTGCCATATCTAGGAGTCACAATTAATGAGACGGATTTAACATGAAACACCCGGAAAATAAGCAGCAATTAAGACAACAGGTTGCTTCCGGTGAAATTTGCTCCAAAGAAGGTGAAGACTGTGTCTCCGAACGTAATAATTTGATGATTTTCAGGAATGCAAAGGGGGACATATTCATGATACTACTGTGAGGTATCCCATTCAATTTCTCATTCTTAACTAATCATTCCACGCATCTTTTGAACCACCCTTTATAACCAAAGTCACGAAATATTTATTCAGGGGGAAGGAATGAGGGGAAAAAATTAAGAAGTTCTGTTTTAAAAACATGAAGAAGAGCATATGTTGCAACTAATGTCTTACATAGAGTGGACGGTGCTACTAATTTATGTTAAGTATTAGTTCTTGTATTAATTCGATTTTTTTTTGTTTTCTTCGTAAAAAAAAATTTAAGGATTATTATTAGAATATTGATACCAATTGTTAATGAATCACCTCGTCATTTGGGGGAGGAGAAGTTTGTTGAAACTCATCACTCACATATGGAAGGCGTTGCTATTAGCTTATCTTAAATATCAGTTACTAATTAACAACTTACAATGTCATTTAGTGGATTATATTTGTATTTTTCTTATAAATTGTTTGATAGTGGAATGCATTACATTGGTTTAAGAAAGGATTTGTTATAATTGATTTGTATTTGAAGTACTTTAAGTGTATATGTGTATAAAAGTAATTATTTGATTTGTGTTAAGTAGATTGAATGAAATACTGATTTATTTGTTAAAAATTGTAATTAAGTTTGATTTAAATTTAATTGTGGCATAATTTTTTAAAAAATAATAATAGTTTTCTCTGTTCGTGAGTACTTAAATACTTTAACGCAGAATCTTAAAAATTCATTTCACATTAAAATGAAAACTCAGAATGGTTATATATTATGAGATCTACCTTTATTTTCAACAAAATTAAAAAATTCTATAATTTGAAAGAAGTCAAACATTTATACAAAACAGGTCAAGAACTAAGTTCTTTTTTCTTTTTTGAACTAAATTTACAAACTCGTATTTTTAGAAGTATATTAAAGGTAGACTTCGGATTGAACTACCTAGAAATGCAACAGAAATTTATAAAGTCCTAATTTAACAATATTGATTGGGTAATAATTTATAAAAATGTTTAGATTATTTTCACTCAGGGAAGAAAGAAGTGTAATTTACAACAAGAAGAAAAAAATTCCTTTCGATCTTGTGTAAGAATGCCTTTTTTTTCCCGCAATTCACTGCCGTTTTTAGCATATTTATAAAAACAACTTTGGAAAATGAACGTAACTAAAATTAAATCATAACTGAATGCCAATGAGATAAGTTTGGAAGGATGAAAGTATGCCAGAAAAACAATTAGATGCCCACCCCCTCAAAAAAAAAAAAAAAAAAAAAAAATAGGCAAGTGCTGTCAATAAAAAAGGAGAAAAATTGAGAATGAAGAATGCCTTTCGGAAGTTGATTGACTAAACTAAACAGTTTGAATTTTTTTTTTTTTTTAAATTTAGGTTTGAGTTTCTATTTATAATTTTAATTTTATGGGAACTTTAGAGACGACAGTACATATTTTGTAACTGAGGATGCAAATTTGAATTTGGTTTTGATTGATTTATTGCTTATTTAAGTCAAACTTAAAAGTAATATGCTGGATATTGACAACAGATTTCGTTTTTCTGAACCTTGGTCAAGGGACGAGAATAACACATAAGCTTGCAAACTCCAACACCAAACTAACGAGAGGAGCCTCTGCAGATTTTAACGTGTATCAGCCCAATACAAGGCGTGTCTTCAGAGACATCAGAACTCGAGCCCACTGTTATATGGGAACAACGCCAGTCGAGAGTTCGCGACCATGACCCCCTGGCTAATGCTGCCATATTTGAATTTGGAATGCATGTTTGAGAAAATTACATGAGTTCTAATTGTTACGTTATTTCTTATTTTCAATTGTTGCCAAAATATTATTAGAAAAATTATTTGTGAAAGTTTTAATTTTTTCTATATTGAAATCCATTGTATAGCATTACTCCTGACATACAAGTGTGGGTTAATTATTATTCTAAGGATGGGTTAATTATTATTCTAAAGATTCTCCCAAATGAGATGTGGTTCCTACACTTCGAATAGGGGCAGTGAATATTATTAATGAGTGAAAAAGTTTTTCAAAAGAAAAATAATTAATTGTGTAATGAAGAAGAGATGAATATCAGCCAATTAACGAAATGAAATTGAACAAAAGCTTCCTGAAAAAGTGGAATCGACATGTGATACTCCTGCCTCCCTGGTTTGGATAGTATCCATCTTAATTCTATAGTCAATGAATCAATAAATAGTCAGACTGGCAAATTTTTTAACTATGTTTATGCTATCAAATATCAATAAGAAAGAAATGTTTGTGGAGTGGTAACTAACTCGCATCCTTAACCAAAGATTAATTGAAAGTTCTTTTTAACTCAATTATAACAAAAAGGAGATCCGATTCAGGATCAATACTTATTTTTTGGGTCCGAATCCAGTCACAGTTATGCGACGCTATTTTACCTTTCTTGCACCATATTCGTGTGCATTACACTTTCGATAACCCTCTATCTTTTCTCAGGAATTTAATGCCTTAAATCTCTCTATCTTCTCCTCCTCTCTTTTTTTTCCTACACGTCTAATATATACAGAAATTCTGGTTTACATAAGTTACGGTTTACCCACAAGATGAGGTTCTCAAATAAAATAACGTCATAAAGTACCCAAAATATTAGTTGAAAGGAAAAATATGTTAGAACCTGTTATAAACAGAACAGAGTAGTATCTCATTAAATGAAGGAACGAAAATAAAATCGAACTTTATTTGTGCCACTGCTTTTCGAACTTGTATTCGTATCGAAGTTTATTTTCCTGTCAGGAAAAGTGTAATTCTATCTTCGGGCTTAATCACTAATTTTAGGCGAATGAGTAATCTTAATAAAAAAATTTAACTGTCGTGATTGTGGCGAGTGTAAAACTCGTTAATAATTTTTGTTTTATTTTTCAACATCTGAATAATTGTTTTAATTTTCCTAATCTTACGCAATATATATAATATGCATGTATAATCAGAATATAAAAAATATGCCTGTATCTTTATGAATAGTTAGATCGTTTTCAGGGAAAGATTTGTTCTTTCTAGAACAAAAAAAAAAATTTTTTTTCAAAGAAGAATTTAGCAATACATGATTTAAAATATTTATAATTTCAATAAAAAATCAAATTGTATTGGAAAAACAGATTTAACATTCATAGGGACATTGTTCTTTGCAACGCATTACATAGTTTTTTTTTTAAAAAAAAATGTTATATTCCATAATGTATGTAAGTAATAATAATTCATATGTAATAATAATAAGTAGTGATAATTCACACGTAATAATAATAAGTAGTAATAATTCATAAGTAATAATAATAAGTGGTGATAATTCACACGTAATAATAAAAAGTTGTAATAATTCATAAGTAATAATAATAAGTGGTGATAATTCATAAGTAATAATAAATAATATAATAAATGAATATAATCAGTAATAATAAATAATATAATAAGTAATAAGAAGTAGTAGTAATAAGTAATAAGTAGTAATAATAAGTAATACGTAGTAGTAATAAGTAATAAGTAGTAATAATAAGTAATAAGTAGTAATAATAAGTAATAAGTAATAAGTAGTAGTAGTAATAAGTATATATAAGTATATGTAAGTAATAATTACTCACGAGAATAACTATTTTAATATTAATAATAAATTATAGTTTTTACAATAAAATTTTAAAACTAATCAGCTGAGGGATTTATTGAAAACATAATAATGAAAACAAACATTAAAATCATTTGGCCACTAAAAATACAAAGAAGAGAAGCTAAATTAAAAATAAATTGTTTGAGTGTCACGAGGAAGAAAAGGGCTGCTTCACAACTCTCTTAAACCCCTAAGCAATTTTACTCCATTTTCGGTCATTTTTTTGGATTTCTCATTACTCGTATGTATGATTGTAAGTAATACACCAAACAATAAATAAATAATTTCTTATATAAGTTTAATTTTAATCCAGTACGAAATTTTGGATAATTTTGTTATTGTTGTGATATACTCGTACTTTAGTTCATTACTGGTAAATGCAAGATTGAAAAATATACGGTATAAGACTTTAAATTATTTTTTTGAAAAAAAGAATAAGTTGATGAATGTATCAGTTAACGAAAACAAAACCCCTTTGGGTGGTTAATATTATAGATGACACTTAATTTCTGAATACCAAAGATGAAGTAACTAATTTTTTCAAAAAAAAAAAAAAAAAAAAAAAAAATTTAAAAAGACAATTTAACCATCATTTAAATGGGAGATTAATTGAAATTTAAAATTACATTTATATATTGGAAATACGTGAAATGAGGAACAATGCATGATGATACAAAAGAAAGGGGACTTATTACCTTTCGAAATCAAAAGTAGTACATTTTGACACACTTTTTCAATTCATAATAAATCAATAATTTTTATTCATACTAATATGAATATGTGCCAGATTGTAAAATAAAGTGTAAAATTTAAAATATTTAATTAATTTTTGCTATTAACTTAATATATTTTTTTACGCAATATGAAATATGCGTACAAAAATTAAAAAAAAAAATAGCTTACCTTCTGTTACCTACAAGATAACATTTGAAAGATGTACAATAGAACCATTATTCTTATACTAAATTAAAGCCAAATAACGACTTTATTCTGTAAACCTCAAAATTTTCAATTTATCTCACATTTAAAAAATTAAAAAAATAAAAAAATTATAAAATTTGGAATTAGAAATTTTTTTTCATGTATCATGCTATAAAATAAATTCTAATCATAACATTAACAAAACTGAGGTTCTAAGAATAAAGATCTACAAGTCCAACACCCATGTAAAATTTTAAAATTCTACATGCAAAACATTTTTCTTGATCCTGTGGGAAAGTGGGAAAATAAGAAACTCAGAAAAAGCGGTCTGTTTACATTGCATTATACAGAACAAGCCACTTTAGACTTTTACATTTTTTGTTGAAGCGTAATAATTGTCGGATTTTGACGCGGCTTACTTTAAAATGCTCTTAACATTCCCCACTGTTTTTTGACAACAAATTTGAAAAATCGAATTTTTGAAGGTGCAAAGTTAAGTCCCCTTCAAATTAAAATCATGTTTAATCCAATATATTGTTATTTTGTATATTATCAAAGTAATACATTAAATATTATGTCCTGAAGAGTTTTACTAAAGAATCGCATGCTACTATATATAGTTAAGTTTTAATTGATGTGTAGTTAGCTTTTTTTTTATTACTTTTAATTTTAAACGGTGCTAAAAAAATTGAAGATAATATAGTAGTCGTATATGCTGTAGAAAATAATTTTTGTTGAAATAGTCTCTCTTTCAAAGTTTTCCGGTCACAAATTTTGTTTCTGTTAAATAATAATTTTATCCAACTGTATTAATATGTTTTCTATTATTTTTGAATACTTTTCATTTTGGAAGCTAATTATATAACTTTCTGAAAATATACTATTGGAAATATCATCTCTTCAGCTTATAATAGCAAAATAATATGAAACGTTGCTAAGAAATCACTATATTGAAACATGCTACAGCTATAGTGGTTTCAAAATTTTTGCTATCATTTAAATTTTACATTTGGAAAATCTGATTTTGATAAAGCTGTTGTTGTCTTATTTAATCATAGAAAAAAATTAACATATTGGCCTTTCTGAAAAAAATCACGATGTTGAAACACTGTATAAAAGCAATATTTTCAAAAATTTAGCTCTAATATAGAGTTTACATAAAAAAAATGTGATATTAATTTGCAAGTCAGTGTATCATTTGATCATTAAAAATTAATGTAATGGCAGTTTTAAGCTAACATCCTGACATACATTTTTTTTAAATCTGGAAGCATGGAAAAAACCGAAATAGTTAGTGATTATTATTGGATGGTGTTTGGGGAAAAATAGTGTTAAGAAACAACTAAGATATTTAAATAAAAAGTACTGATTACAAAGAAATTTAGTTTTAAGAATGGAGTAAAGAAAGACATTCGATTTATACTTAGAAATGTAAACTTGTTTTTATAAGTAATAAACCTTTTCGTTTATGGTTCAACTTTACATTCACATCTATTACAGTTATCTGAAAATGAAAACATTCTAAAATAGATTATTTAATTGTGTGTCACACATTGCACAGATATTATTATATATTGAATACAGTTGAAATGTTTGATGAGAAAAGATTACATGTTTTTCTTCGCATCTTTTCTAAATATATATTTCCAACTGATATAAATGATTTAAATTGAATAAACCCTATTTAATCATGTGAAAATTCTAAAAAACTCTTATTTCAACCCGACCATGAAGATATTTAACATTCTAAACCCAATTCGAAACCGACTCACAATTTACTAAATAGCTTTACAGTTCAAACTACATTAATCACTGGAAAGTGAAGCCCCACTCATAAGCTTTGTTTATATTTCCACTTAAAAAAAGTAATCAGAGAATGAAGGTTTAAATAACACCTTTCACCGACTTAATAATCATTATCTCCATATGAAGTTATCTTCCACAGCGCTGTACAAAGTTATCTTCGCACTCTGGCGAGAGATAACGCTCCCACTTAAACTGAAATCAATAAAACTCTCTTTAAAACCGCTCAATTTTCTCTCTTTTTAAGAGATAATACGACGCTCTGAGAAAATAAAAACACAAAAAGAAACGACGAGAAAAATGATAATAAGTGCCTTTAGTGAAGGAAATTACACTGATTAAGACGTTAACAAGGCATCCCCGTAGCCAGAATAGGGCCGATTCTAGGCATCGATTGAAAAGTAATCGATGAAGATTAATTTCTTCATCGGTTTTTTGACAGCAGGAAATGGTAATTACGATTTATTTTTCCCCCCCCATTATGTCCCCGGGAGGGAAAGGAAATGAAAGATAGGGGGGACGGAAGAGAAATTATTCTGAGTAATAATTGATGACTTATTAAGTGTTTCTTGGCCCCAGGTGAGAGATTTTAATTTTAATGAGGGTTGTTAGGCTTCGTCTCCATATAAAAATGACTAGTGTTTTAATGGTTTACAAGATGCTTATCAGTCTAATCATAAATAGGTGAGAGGCTTGTGAGTTTGGAATGTTACAGGCAGTATCCAGTTCTTACAAGAAAGCTGTGAGATGATTTAAAGCACCTGAATGGACTTCAATATAAACGACGATGAAGATTTATTTCTTAATACATGCATCGAGCGTTTTATGGGGATTCCTAATCGATATTTGTAATACTATCGATGTCAGTTTGTCGCATAAAAGCTTAGTTGTGGGATTTTTAAATGATTTTTTATTGCCATTAATTTTGTTCGTTTCTCTGGTTTATCATTTTTCTTCCTTCTCATTAATGACGATCATACAGAAAATATATTATTTTGCTATTTAGATTTGTTACGTGTATGTAATTAACGCATAGATAATAATTAGTGAAAAAAGTTTATGAGCTTTAACAAGAAGAACGACAAAAATGAAGCAAATAAGGAAAATGTTAATTTTTGTAATTGTTATTAAATCTCATTATTTCATTAATTACTTGTCAACGCAGCTTAGTATAAATTATGTGCGAAGTTTTGCATAATTTTCATAAGTACAACATCTTTTCTACTTAAATTAATATACATAACGATGGCAAATTAAGTTACGTTTATGAAATGAATCAAAATACCGCTTTTCAAATTGTTTCTTTTGTAGTCGAATTTTTATTTTAAAAGTATTTCAAATTATTATTAAATTACTAAATATCACAAAGTTATTTGTTAATACTTCAAGCATAATTTCATTGTTATTTATATCTGAATAGAACACATTTAGGTAAAAATAGTTATTTTGAAAGGATTGGAAAATTTAGTGTTAAATATACACCATGCTTAGAACACTATTTTAAATTCTACCTTTTTTCTTAAATAAACTTATATTTCGAGTTTTATTAACATCATTTTTATGAGATGATTAAATTGAAATTTTACTTATTATAAATATTAATACAGTGTAAATTCAAGTGCGAAAAAACAAAAAGCAAAAGAAGAAACAAAAAGCGTTTTAAAGGAAACGTTTTTCTCGAAAATGTCCATTCTTATAAATTTTGAATGTGTACAATTCGTAAAAATTCATTACTAAGCCTAGCATTAAGAGAGTAGACAACTTTTTCATTTTGATTGATTTCTAAGATAATATATGATAAAGAATTTCTAATTAAAATTATAATATTTTTTATTACTTATCATCTGCATAGTTTAATAATTTCACTGCACATTTTAAATTAATTACTAAAATATCGTCTGCATATTAAAAATATCGTTATTGCAAGTACTACTAATGTTAATTATATTATTCTAAAAATGTGAATGTGGCGATTAATTTTTATTCGTTGTTCTGATAATTAATCCTTTCTCTTATAAAAAAAAATATGATAAAAATACATATATTAAAAATAGAACGATCAAAAATAGCTCAGTTAACTATTTTTGTCCCGTTTTTTCCTATTATAATTATTAACTATTTTTCCCGTTATAAAAATTAACTGTAATATAAAAGTATTAAGAAAAAGAAACTGTTGTTCGTGACGAATTTGTTTTTGATTTTCCATCTTTAATCTTTTTCAGTAATAATTGAATAGTTTGAAATTTTCTTTATATCAGATACTGAGATTATACTTTTATTTTTAATATTTAATGAAATGTAACATTTAATTAAAAACCTGAAGCAATTTATTTTTAAATTTTTTTAACTAAATAACTTATTAGTAATAAAAAAGTCCTTTTTACAGTTTATTTTTCAGTATTTTACTTTACATATAAAAAATAGCTTTCAAAAAAACACTATGTTGGTTTTGTTTAAAAAGGCATTACGTAAAAACAAACAATGTTTCATTCACTTTTTACTTAATTTCAAAATTGAATATTTTCAGCTGAACATTGAGCACTTGAATAATTTCTACTTAAAATTTAATTTTTTAAAATAATTTCTCCTTTTCATAGAAACCGTTCAACGGAGAAGAATCCAGAAATTTCTAAGTAGATGAATTTAAAACCAAAAAATAATTTTGAAAATAATGAATTTAGCCCTTTTAACCATAAATTATTACGTAATCCGCTTAGATTTAAACAAAAATCAATTCTCAAATTCCCTGAAATTTGTGTGAATCATTAAAAAAGTTTTTCTTTAAATTTTAGCGAAATTAGATGGAAAAGACAAAAGAATATTTATTTTTTAAAAAAGGATTTATTCAAAATTCTCATATTTTCGCGTAATTGATTCACACATTTTTTTCTGTTGATCTGCAGTTGTAAGAACATACATGATATTTTAATTACTTTTTTTTAACCATAAGATTAGAAGGATGGAAAGACTAGAATGAGAAGACAAAATTAGCGCAAACTAGTTTGAAAATGTTTTTTATTCGTGCTCTTTTTCTCTCTTTTCTTGGTATGTCAATCTTACTTATGGTTATTGATAAGAAGAAAAAAAAAACAACACCCCTCTTACGTAACACCTGCACGATGACCTGATATTAACTAGTCGTGTCACGGTTACGATTTTGAAAAAATAAATTGAACGAAGCAGGTTTGAAGACACATTATACGGAAGTATTGAGTAAAGTAATTAGCTGTGATTAACCTAGAAAAACTTTCAGAATGAACAAACTTATACAAATTAAATTACAATTTTTAGTCGCTAAAAAGTAGAACCGTGAATATCTATTATACATGGTGTTAAGGTATGAAGACACATTTTTGAATAAATACTTTTTAGTGATTACTAATATGACGTTTGATTTTTATATCAGCCCGGGTTTAATGAATAAGCATTCGATAAATGTGGGAAAATGAATGATATTTTTGGTTGTACAAATTTTATAAGAAATTAGCTTCTAAAGTATCGAAAATGTGGAATTATACATTTCTATAGATTTTGCGAGTGTAATGCAAACTAGGATTGCCATATATAAAAACTTTATATTGTTACAAATGTTTCGAATTTGAAAATTTTTAATCGATTATTTTGATGAATAAATTATTTTAAGGTATTTGTTTATTTTGATATTGTTATGATTATGGCTTCTAACTTAATAAGTATTTCAACCTAAAAAACAATGCAAGGTATAGAAGTTGACATTATGCATTTCAAATGAAATTTTTCAAATAATACATGAAGTAATAATCATTCATTTACTGAAATTTATCTATTCTGCAATGTTTTCAATCTTTGAAAATCTTTTTTGTTTGTTTGTAAAAAGTAATTTTTTAATAAAAAAATTACTTGATGATATTTATTAATTTGCTACATATATATGAGTTTGAATAAGAACATTTGTAGAAAGGAAAATTTTGGCTATAATAGTGAAAAAAAAATTGTTTCTTAAAAATTTTATTTTATAATGTCCATGCTTCACCAAATAAAGTAATAATTATAAGTATTAATTTCTTTTTAAAATTCACGTTACAAAATTCTAAATTACTGAAATTTTCGGATCGCTTCTTAACTCTAAAAGAATAATCTTTATTAAAGGGGGAAAAAATCAAAAAGAATAAAGCTTTTGTAAAGTGCGATCAAAATTTTGATAGCCAAATAGCCTCCACGTTCAAATTTACGAACGCTTTTTTTTTTAATTCGAAAAGTTTTCTATTTCTATCACAGGCAATACAAATTATTCAAATTAAACTACTTTTCAGTCATCTTATATCTTTCTTGTGTCTTAGAGGAATTGGTAATTTTCAATATTTCTTGGGGTGAATTACATTTATTTTTCTATTGATAAATTTTCTTTTGTATTTAAAATACTCTTTATTTTCAAATTGTGCTTGGAGGTTACAATATTCTAGAATTTAATTTTTATTGTAAAATAAAAATGACATTGCTTGATTTTAGATTATTTTGATGATTTCATTTGAAAATCTTGCAAATGAAAAAGCAACAAAAGAATTTATTATTCAGAAGAAGAAAAAATTACACTGCTAAACTCAAAACATTTTTTCTTCCGAACTAATAGCCCGACCCGAAAGATAATCACTTGCAACTTTTGTCTGTATTTTATGTTTAAAAGCATGAGAAGAAAATTTTAGGTGATAATTGTTCTAACATATAAATCGCAGGCAGCAATTGCATTATATGAGAAAAACCAACACAAAATTTTAGTAACAAAAAAGTATATATATATATATGCGTGTGGGCGTGTGTAGTGAGCATCCCCATATGATTTATGCTAATTTTTTAAAAATTTGATTTTATGTTGGATTTTTTCTGAATTTCCTTTATGAAAATGTTTTTAATAGTGGTAGTATACGAGGAGAATAAAATAGCTAAATATTTTTCAAAAAGAAATTTTATTTTATTTTCATTCTGAATAAAAGAATACGACGATTATTTTACGATAAATAAACTATTTTCCATTAATTCCTTAAAAATGCCTTATTGTGTTATTCATTAAATGAATTTGAAATTACAACTTTTTATGAAATTAACTAATTAAATTATTTTATTTTTCAGAATATCTCTGTGATTCAGAAATTTCTAATGAATGCCCTTCCGATATCCGGCCATTTTAACAGTGCGTTTGTAGGAACTGTTCATTTATAATAAGGCTAACAGGTAAATTACATTTTCGCATAGATAATTAACGTGATTCACTTAGCTACCATTATATGGTTTTATAAATGTGAATGCATTAATCAAATTTTGTGATTTTCTTATTTGTTTAGAAATAGATATGGCTCGTAACTTAAGTTGTAAAAAGAAATTAAACAGAATCAATTTTAATGATCATTACCGAACAGGATTATATCACATCATTGTAGAAAAATCTATGAAATTAAATATAAACAGGTTTTTTTTTATCATTCGGATGACAACTTATCCAGTGAATCATATTTTAAGTACCTGAAAACAAATTATTGTACCAAAAAGTGAATCATTTAGCATCGTATTATTAAGGTCAATCAATTGTTCAACAATATTTTCCGTAATACAGGTACTCACTGACAGATGGCAGCACATTGTTTGACTATTGATGATAAATAACGCATTTCAGTTAACTTCATTAATCATCTTTCCAACATTTTATTATGAAGTCGATGCATTTGTCTGTCATTCTCATTTTATTCGTATGATAATGGAAAACTTTCTTATTTGAAACCACGATCAGCTTCAAATCCGACTGTGTTTTTGTAGAAATTATTCATAAAGACAATTTTCTATGTCCAATAACAATTAAAATTCTTTTTATTACATCACACATTTAAAATTAAGATCTTATTACATCGTATAAAACATTGTTAAATAGAGTTTAAAGTGAATAACAATGAAAAACAATTACGTCAAAAAAATCTAAGTAAATGAAATTGTCTTTAATAAACCAATATTATATACTAGAATAATTTAACTTTCTGTAAGTTATAATGATATTTAAATGTAATTGTTTCGAAAAATTGTTTCCAATTTTTTAAGTTGTGCATAAATATTCTTATACTAATATAATATTCAACTCAAATACATTTGAGAAAATTCTGGGTCAATATCAATTATATAGTAACATAAGTTATTTTTGATAAATAAAGCAAAAACATTATTTTAAGCAATTTTTGAGCTTAGGAATTTAGAATGGCAGAGGTTGTAGGACGGTAGGTAGGCTTGTTTGCCTTGCGAATTATCAGACCCTAAATTACATGAGTTAATCAGGGTAATCGAACTATTTTTTTTTTTGAAAAAATTATTATACTTTTTGTACTTAATTTAGAAATATTAAATAATTTCTAAATAACGCTTGATTATGTGACTACAAAATAAAGAGTTTCTGATTCTCTAAAGCTGGGGTGTCCAAACTACGACCAAAAGGGGAGTGCAGAGTGTAAGAAATATCAATACCCGTTGCTAGAAAATATAACTTCATAAAATTTAATTCGAGAGTTATTGTGTCAAACAAGTCTACCCTTTTGGTGCAGGAATTTGAAAATAAATTTCAGGATTTTCTAAAAAATAATCAAATGTTTGTATGTTTCTTTTTCTGGGGGGAAGGTTTGGAGCATTCCGTTTACAAGCGATATATATTTGCTACCCCAAATTTTCAAATCGAATGCATAAAGATACAATCGGCTATCTAACTTAAAGATCAGTTTCATGAATCCTCTTCAATATATTTTAATAAATCATACCCTCCAAAAAACAAATATTCCTCTCTGCACTATCAGTTGTTATTAATATCATTATTGTTCGGAAGCTCACACATTTGTGAATAACTATTTTCAAGAGTGAAGCAGTCTAAGAATAAAATAAGAACCAGAATAAAGAATGAACACCCTGAGAATTGCAACCACTTCTAATGAATCAGGTACCGCTGCTTTAGTTTCTGAAACTCAAGGCTAAAAATCACTTAAATTTTAAGATTTCTAGCTATCTTTAATCTCATAAAATTTATAATAAAATATTATACATGCACTTTTATTGAAGAGGTATCAAACAATGGCAATCCGATACCATGCTGCAGCCTTTCTAATACAAAAATCCCGATTTATAAAGTTTCAATTGAATATGTTAATTATATCTTTCACGATTTATTTTTGCTTATTATTAATGTCTTGGAAATAGATTCATTTCGGGCGACCCAAAACAACTTGTTTTCTTCCATTGTGGCTTATGAAAGCAAAAGATTTGGATACTCTTGCGTTAAAGAAAAATGAGAGTGAATGAAAATGGAATTGAATGGCGCAAAGACTAGCCAGCGCCAAATATTCATAACTGTGACACAAAAAAAAGTAGAAAAAGGTAGAAATTGGTTGACAAGAATAAGGGTGAAAAATAAAGAAGAGTCGATAGGGTATTCCGGGGCAGCTTCACCCCTGTTTACCATAGTTTGTAAACCCCATGGGAAAGGTGTTAGCTTAAAATTAAAATGGAAAGTTAAGTCTTCCTTTAGACAGTAGTCTTCATTATAGCTTAGGAAATAATAAGAAATGAGTATACGTGATACTGAAAAAAAAAAAAGTATAGTTTAATTCAGGAATCATTTGTAGAAATATTGGCATCAAAATTAGCGATGCTTTTACAAGGATTTCAATGCCGTTAAGACGCTTTTGTGTTATATTTCTCAATGAAAATACTATCGAGTTCCTTTTTAAATAAATTTAAATAATTTTTCGATTACTTGTGAAATTAACTCAATCAAGGAAAATATATTTAAGCCAAAAATGTATTTATTCAAAACTATAAAACGCATTAAAATTTATTCAAATGCTGACAATTTAAATTTTTTTTTATTACTAATAAAATGCTGGAAGAGCCTTTATTTTTAAACTTATGCCAATCATTACGGAATTAAAAAAATGTGCTTGAAATTCCTAAAGAAATTCATTCCTTTGGGATTGGTTGAGTAATTATATTAACTTTCTCAATATATACTTTCGTTTAAATTAGCAAGTGTAGTTTTTCAACAACTAATACTTTAAAATAATGATTAATTCAGGAATAATCACTGATGCTTGAAAAAAATAGCTTTCGGACGGTTATAGAACATGAATTAAAGATGGGTTTTGTAAAAATTGCTCACGGTTAACTCACGTTCCATTTTTTACAAATGATTGTAAAAATAGCAAGAATCTAGAAGGGAAAGAGGACAAGGTTGCAAGTCCCTAATTTTTTTTTAATTATTATTCATTATTTTACTACCTTTTTCATTTTGATTACATGTAAAGGGGGGAATGTATGGTTTTAAAAAATTTAAATTGCGTGTTTTTAAAAATACTTAACTGTAAAAAAAAAATACTTAACTTAAAAGTAAACTTAAAAATACTTAACTTAAAAGTAAACTGCTTCTTTGGGTCCTTTTATTTGAGTTCAATTTGACAACTGACTTTTCAAACCATAGTATTTGTTTAGTGTTTAGTTGTCCATAGTGTTAGTTTGAAGGTGTTCAAAAAGTACCTGTTTTGGGGGATAGATGTCATTGCTAAGAAAAGTTGGTATTACCATTTTGCACTGTCATCTGTTAACAGCGCTAAAAAAATTCGACCTTGATCCATTTGTTAGTTTTGAATTTGAAGCCATTTGTTACCAATTCAAATTTTCATTGCTGCCTCGCCGAGTTGTGATCGTCATTTTGAGAAGAATTTTTCATAATTCCTCCATTTCATCCCAATCCCCTGGAAAAAATTAACATTCAAAATTATGGGTTTTTTCTGGTGAATCTGTCCCAAAGGATCCTGAAGACAACCGTAAGAATTAGGACGACGATTTTTCGGAATGAAAAGAGCGCCTTATTCATTAACTTTTTCAAAAAAAGAAAAACTATCGATTGGAAATATTGCAGTGAGTTAACCCATTATCGTTTCCTGTTCCTAATATTACATTTCATATTTCTAACACGGCTACTTTTTGAACTGCCCTCGTAAGATTATTATATTCATTCAACAAGTTGAAAAATAATTCGAAATTCCGGCTGCTTCAAGAACACGAACGGAATACGGACTCACACACAGATTTTGTTTCAATCACACTCCCGTAATTCAAAGTAATTTAATAAACATTCTGTTGTGGAATAACAGCATTTCATTCTTCAAGCAATCAAAGGAATTTATACCATAAATTATTCAACTAATTAAACAAGTCCACTTTTTTGTGGGGGAGGAGAGGGGGAACTCTTTGAAGGTGCCGCTCGAATAATATGCCTAATCTTCAACACGTTCTCTTCTTCCTTTTTTTTTTCCAACCAAAAGAAATGTGTCATTGCCATTCCGCGTAAAGAAAAAAAAATAGCACCTGAATAGAACGAAAGAACTTCGAAATGGAAGAATGGCATGGAGCCATTAGTCCACTTGCGTGCGATCATCAGGACAAATGTCAATGCATCAGAGATTTATAGATTGGAAATTAAGAAAGCACGCTATAAAACACAATAAAAAGCATCTCTTGACAGGCGAATGGCGAATAAAGATTTTTACACAAGGAAAAATGATCATTAACAAAGATTGAACCTCAGAGGTGATTCTCTTAGCTTATTTTTTCATTATTTCATTCTTCTTAGTTGGTTTTTTTAATCCTCATTCGATATATTATTAATGAGGTAGCGAGAATACTAAGTCTTTACTAATGAACTTAGTCACGACAAGGTAGCTATGTTTTGTGGGCTCTTGGGGCTTTCTGTCTCGCTAAGCATTAAAAAAAAAACACCCGATTATGATTCAATGTAAAACAGTCTATCGGAATCGTTATCTTGCGGTTGCGTAAGTACTGGGAGGAGGTAAGGAAGTTCTTTGATTGATGAATCGGAAGATATTTTAGCTACGATGTGAACAGGAAGAGGGACCTTTCTTGTTTGGGTATTAACAATTCTGAATATTGAATGCACCAGAAAAAGGCAACTCTTATTTCGAACATACATGGTTGTTTATTCCAGAAATTCTCAACTTTTATTGTTCGTTCGGAAATAAAATTAGAAGTCATTAGAATTCTTATTAGAGTATATTATTTCTTAAATACTAAATTAATATGAAATTATATGCATTGGGAGTATGTATTCCATATTTATAGAGATTGGTGAAACGAAGCCAAATTGGCTGCTATACCATTAAACGTTACAATAATTGTTACCCACTTTTTATAGAATACAATAGATTTCAGATTATTTTAACATTTACCTTTTTGCAACCTTATTTCATTTGAGACAATTGTTAGGAACTGTGTAATCAAGAGAACATTTTAAAGCCTCAAAAGTCAATAAATTCCCCAGCCACCAATTGAATGGAAAGTTTTATTTCAAATAGATTGCTAGCGTCACCTTTGGTCCCGTATCCTCATATCATAAAATCCACCTTTCTATCTCTAAACACCATTGATTGTTACGCTAAATAAGAATGCATGAGTTGTCAAAAAACTGAAAAAAATATATTTTCTACTCAATGTTGGTATTTTATCCCTTGAATCAGCATTTTATCAAGTTTATGAAATTCGAAGACTTTCAGAAAATACCAGTTTCTCTACCATTGAGATAACATTTAGAAAAAAAAGTATAAATTCAGAACATCACACTAAAGATTAAACTTGAATCTTACGAATTGTGTTTTTTTTCCATTTCAGTTTGTTGGTAGCATTTAATATTTCGCTGTCTTTTTTATTACCTTTGAGTATTTTCACAAATTGTTTTATATATATATATATATATATATATAGCTATTAAATATAATTTTAATCGAAAAAATTGGACAGAAACTTTGTAACATATTTAACAGATAGCATGTTTTAATCATTTAAGATCACTCGGCAAAAATTTGAAATTAGCTACTTTTTTTTTTTTATCTTATGCTGCTTCTTTATCCGGTTTTCTCATGAATACTTTGAGGAATTTTTCTTCCTTTAGAAGGTGAATTGAACTGAGAAATAAGGATTTGAAAATTCAACAGAAATAAATATTTGTTTTCAACAAGTTGTGTGATTTCGATTGTATATATTGATATGGCAGAAACTCGAAATTTCCATCCTTTATATTGGTGAAAAATTTATATTTTGAGTAATATCTTTTTTCAAATTAAAACACGTAGGTTTTACTTAATAGATTCTTTATTACACAGTCTTGTAAAGCATCATTTTATTGGGAAAACTACCTAACGACGGCTTCAATGAACTTTATTGAATTGTTGATAACCACCGTTCTTATTAATTAAATGTTTAATACAAAGTCGATCTAAGATAAAAAAAAAAATTTTTTTGCTTAAACAACCAAAAAAAAAAAAAAAAAAAGTAGTGAACTTCAACCGAGCATTGAATACGAATATTTTACCTATAATAAAAGAATACCGAAACAGGATAACAAATAACGTAGAATAATGCGTCATATCGTAAGATAATTTAGATTCCAGTCCAACCGTGAAATTCATAGATAATGGGAAAAAACATTTTTTACGCTTGTTGCGTTCACTTTAAACGTATAAAAATTAAATTGTACAGATAGCACAAAAATATACCTGACTACATTTACATATTATACACATATGGAAGTCGCAAAAACACATTTTGTATCAAGCACATAAATGGATTATATAAACATTCGAATTTTTTTTTATTTAACCTCTATAGAACGGTGCCAAATACACAGAATGGTGGAATTTTTCTAACCACTTTCTTAAAATATTTTATTAAGATAAGATATTTGACCTGATGATTTGAAATTAATGTTTCTCCCCCCCCCCTCATTTTTTTTTATCTTAAAGCTACATTCAGTTATTATCTTGGCTTAATTTACTAAGCTAATTATTTCTTGCAGAGGGTTCTTTTTGAATATTTTATTCTTATGAAGTAATGGAGAGAAGCAATTTCCCGTCGTGCTATTATTAATTAAGTAGTTTTGATAAAAAGAATAATACAAACTTATTCTACGCGATGGGATGAATAGGTATATCAATATATAAAAAGATACATGTGTGTGTTGTTATAAAAATTGCTATTTAAGTAAATTAGTTCACTTATTTATAATTTTATATAAATTTTAATCTAAGAATGTTTTTAAACTACTGATTTGTGTAGTAGTGTTACTGTAATTAAAAAATGAAAAATAATAGATTAATATCATCATCCATTTAAAAAACACCTTTTTTAAAAATCTCAATTCATTTACAATCTGAATTCTTGCATTTTCTATTAAACTTAATCAAACCATTACAATGTAAAAGTAACTATACAGTAAAAACCGGAATATCTATTTTTAATAGAAAGTAATGCACAAGTTGCGGATAACTAAATAATAAATGTACTAAAAACAATTAGAAAAAAAATTCAATTACAGAAAAATCATAATGTGAATTGAATCAAATACAAATAAATGTAAACTAATCAAGAATGTTCAAATTGTGTGTGTGTGTGTGTGTGTTAGGAGCCAACGGAACATCTAATAATATTTCTAATAATTATTTTTCCAAATAATTACTTAAGTTTATGATAACTTTTTAGCATCTTCCAAAGTCACGAAAAAAAATCCTCCTTAGTTACCTAAAATATTTAACAATTTTTTTTAAACGTTTGGGAATTTGAACCTCTTAAATGTATTTATTATTTATTGGGGATAATTATTACAGTTATTTATATATAAATGAATTACTTTATGTTATAATTTCCAACTGATGTGTCTATAACCAGATTATTTTCTAAGCAATCTAAAAACATATTGTTGAGAAAAATGCCTTTGATCAAAAGTACAAAAATAGCATAAATTAGCTCAAATGCAGCTTCAATTCGAAGAGAATAAATCTACTTTTATAAATAATAATTAAAATACTGAACATATCGTTATAAATAAAAATTGAAATACAGAATCCATCTTTACAAATAAAAACCTAAAATAGGGAATTTACTTTATAAGTAAAAATCGAATCTAATAAATATACCTTTATAAACAAAAATGAAGCAGAATTTCACCAATAAGGAAACATATTGGTTAAAATAATAGTGTAGAAAAACATAACTTAGGATTGATTGAAGAGATTAAATTAGACTGTCGAATGAGGTTCTTTTAATTAACGTCACAAATTTTACATGCGTGTGAAATAATGAAATGGTACATGTTTCCAATTTGTTAGACGTATATTATGATTATTACATCCTGAACTGTGATAAAAATACACTGAACAAAAATATACAAAGGAATCTAATGTACAAAACAGCATAAACCTATTTTAAATTTTTGAGTCTCAATTCTGATTGAATAAGTTTATTTTTATAAACAAATAATGAAGCAGAATTTCATCAATAAGGAAATATATTGATTAAAATAATAATACTGATAAATGAAAATAAGAATTAATTATGGAGATTGAATTCAAGCCATACTGTTGGTAAACTTCCAGCTATACAATTCGATAAACTTTCGTTTAATTAATGTAAGAAATTCAAAACAACATCCCTTCACCATATATATATATATATATATATATAATTTAAATGCCATTAAAATGTCCGAGAGGCAAGTGTATCAAAATGAATTTTACAATGTATAAAAAAAATCAGCATATCTTTGCAAAAATTTAAATATTTAAACATCTGCGATTCGGTGATTGTATTTTAATGTATCAAAAACGTAATTATCATAATAAAAAAAAACAGAAAGGAATATATATTCGTTGTAGGAACTATCATAAGCCTTTCGTATAATTCTTACTTAACTTAAATATCAGTCAAAGAAATAAACGTTCTAGAATATAAAGAAAAGCTTCAAACATTTAAAAAAAATCATTATAATGATTCATTGCATATATTGTAAGATAATTGAAAATTTGAAATCATTAATTTGTACAAAAATACAAAATGAATTTATAATATTTTTACATATCATGAAGGAGATTCTGAAAAAACAACGCGTATTAATATCATGATTGTACTAGTTCTATAAAAATTTATTATTTCGTAGTAAGTTAATGTTGATGACTCAGAAAAATAATTAATCACCAGTTATTTCAATGTTCAAATAAAGTATTAGAAAATTGAAAATGGAAAATAGAATAGAGGGAATCTAGTTTTCCCATTTTATAGACGATGTTATTTAAGCAAATTTATATTGTCACTTCTAAAAACTGGGACTTGTTCTTTCGGATCTTCAATGTGTCAATAACATACTTATAATAATTCTATAAAATTTATTATTACGCAATTAGTTAATTAATGTTAATGATTCAAAAATTGAATTAATCATTTGTTATTTAAGTTAGGGTTATATTCCAGTTTTTCCATCCGATAGAGGATAAAATCCCCAATATAATCACCTTCTAAAAATTGTATTGATTCTTTCATTAATATAATATTAATCCCATGACGTTCCCATAGTATTCATTAATAATTTTATGAGACTGTATAGGAATGTATACACTTCTTCAACTATATTTTATCTTTGCATTAGAAATCATCATTCTCTTTTAAAATTTATCACTGTTCTCACGATTTTTTACAAGGTTCTTTTTACTTTCTATAATCTCTCCTCACATTATGTTTATTGGCAGTATACGAAACAATGTAGCCACTTAATTGATTGTGAGTTTCATTCTAATTTTTCATGAGACTCAATCCGAGTAATAACTGTAAAGACAAGTACCAAAAGAAGAAAAGAATCTTCAAAAAAAGCGCCATTTAACTTTTTTTTTTTTCACAACACCGGATCCTTATTTGCGCCGTGAATTCACGAAATTGCTGAAAACATTTTCCAAAAAAAAAAATGGCGTCGGGTAAAAAGTAAGGTTTTCCATTAAGAAACTAAAGAAGAGGGGGAAAAAGAAAGGAAGTAGGAGGAAAAAAAACTCCTCCGTTCATTTGAGTTGTGGAAGTTTTTAATTTAAGCGTCAATGCAGTTTCACACCTCTAATGAACTCAATTATGAGGAGCGTTAAGTGCCGGAGTAACTTACATGTCTTCGGGATACTTTTTTGTTATAAGCGAACAAAGTAAAAAAAAAAAGTATTTAGAAACCCCATTCACAGGGAATAATTAATCTGATTAATTCTTTTTTCTGATCTTGGTATTATCCTGATTGTTCGTATCTTGATTGCTGGAGTCTATCCCCGGTTTTTTTCCCCTCCCTATGCAATAGGGGAAACGTAATTGGAGAAAATTTCAAATTTTACGACGAATAATTAAATTATTTTGAATGAAAAAAATAGAAGAAAGAATCTGATGAAAGGTAATTGAAAGTAACTTTATTAAACATTCAGAATTTTGCATATTTTTTAATCTACTCAAAGGATGAAAAGTTTATAAGAATTATAAATAACGTCTCTCTGGCATTTTTTATAACAGCTTAGAAAAAAACGACCTGTTGTATTTAATTACGAACTACATCTTTTTTATTATTCATTCTATTATTTTATATTATAAAAAGCAAGTCTCTAAAGAATAGTTAGGAAACTTTTTTATCCATGAATATATTAGCAATTAAAGCCTTTTTTTATATAAAAAAAAGCTGTTATTTAAGATTTCCCACATACTTAGAGATATATTGTATGTGCATACTTATATACAATAGTATCTCCCAATAAGGGGTACCCACTAGATCAGATATTCTGTCCCTCAAATAGAGCCGACACTTAATAAAAGGAAAATACATACACTATTCAAAGGATCCGGGGCCTAACAAAATTGTCTCTTAAATAGATATATGAATATACATTAGTACCTCTTGTCCATTACAATAGCTCCTAATGTATATTCATATAATGCCAAAAATATGTATATAATTCATATTAAAATATTTGTTTTACTTAAAACAAACAATGTAGGCTCTTATGCTTCCATTATATTGTATTAGTGGTTATAATTTGTATTTTAGTATGATTTTATTTACTGACACAGACACACACGCACACACAGATTATATATATATATATAAATTAACTACATTACTTAACATTGTAACTTAGTTACCATTCCAATTTATCCTTTAATTTATGCAATAACGCACGCGTAAAACTGCCAAATCAACTTTTTCCACTGAAGGGATAATCCATCCTTGAATGTGTGTCTACAGTCGAAGTCCCTGAAAAACATTTTATCCAATACAACATGAACAAAAGAAATCCCTCTATATAAATTCGAAGCAAGGTAAAATCTGCTCTCTTTCTCTTTGGCTATGAAGTCCAAAACCGCACAGACCTCATCAAAATGTATGTAAAATGGCCTCTCATTCAAAAGGAATGAATAGATTTTATCCGGAAGTGGTCTTTTTATTCTAGCCATGAATCCTAATATCCTTTTTTACTCGTCCATTTAATACACACACACACATATATATATATATATATATATATATATATATATATATATATATATA
>BMAW01049666.1:607390-675006 GCA_019974015.1 Nephila pilipes | reverse complement strand
TATATATATATATATATATATATATATATATATATATATATATATATGAGTAATTGGTGAAAAGATGAGATTTTAAAAATACGAGAATGGCGAGTAAAAGTTAGGTAGCCATTTGACAAATATATTTGCGCAATCTCTCTAGAATTAGATAGAACTTATTCTCCAATACGACGACATTATTCGGTCGTCTAAGAAGCAAAACTCCCATTCAAATGAAAAACGTGTAACAAATTATGAATTACTTGATTTCAGAAGTTGGTGGGCATAATATTTTATGGTACTGTCGGGAATACTGAGTGAAAACTGTCACTTAGCATTTGCAAATGCAGTCAACTTATGTACACCCAAGAGATGAAAGGCTGCATATATTGAGGCATTTGAATTCATTGATGGTTTGACCTAGTACTCTTTAACAACTTAATATGGATAGTTTGAATTTAAAAGAATGCAGTAGCGAATTCCCTACCAATTCCAAGAAGTTGTTAAGATGTTCCCAAAGTAACACATTATATATATGTTAATTTCCTGTTATACACACATACAAGCTGGCCTTTATATATATACATATTCATTATTATGTTAATGCATATTGGGTATTATTATTACAATTCCTTACATATATATATATACATAAGTTATTAAGTTATGTTAACCTTATTATTATTGAAGCAATATTATATAAATATTATTACACATACTTATTATTACATTATACTTATTAGCTACATACATATTACATTCCATAATGTATTACATATATACACCTATTATCATATAGCACATTATTATCACCATAAGTGCCATATACAGATTGATACAGAAGACTCACATATTGCTGGCTACAAATATATCTTGTGGTTATTAGTTATTACATGATCGGTAGACCACAATTATACACTTTAACATATGTGTTATTACATGTAACTTTACATATATCATCAATCATACATACATCAATTGCGAGAACCACAGGGTACTTCTGCAAGATCGCGATCCTAGAATCGCCAGTATCAAATCAGAAAATCAGCGGTCCGAGCACACGCACATCTTAAATATTATTTTGTAAGATGTTCGTTCTTTAAATAAAAGTACAACATCTTCATAAATGCCTTATTTCGTTGCGTGTAACTCAAGTTGTCTGTTTTAGGTTTAAAAAAAGATAATTTACCTGTACGAGTACTTTTAAATTCTCTAATATCTGGTTATTTCAACGATTTTCGTACTTTCCTATTATATATGTGTGTTCTCCCTCCCCTAGAAACAAGCTTGATGATGATATATATATATGTGTGTGTGTGTGTGTGTGTGTGTGTGTGAAGGAATATATATATATATATGTGTGTGTGTGTGTGTGTGTGAAGGAAAGATAAAAAATATTAATATATATTTCATCAAAAAAGGTAATAAACTATTAGGATAAAATAGATGAATTGAGTTAATAGAATTATAAGATGCAAAAGATGCAAATGGTATTAATAAGAAAATCAAATTTAAGCTTTGTTTAGAGTAAATAACGATAACTTGTGCCGATACAGGTATATATATATATATATATATATATATATATATATATATATATATATATTATCTAAGTTTTCATGCATATGAAATTTCAGGCAAGGGTTTTCATAAACTATTTTGGAATTAAAAATTAGATTACCGCAATTAAATGATAAATTAAAAGCTAGACTTTACCTTTCAAAATAATACCCAAATTACAATGTTGGTAAAAACCTAATCTAAGCTAGGAGTGTGGCTTAAATTTATGAGAATTAGTGCCCAAAAAATTAACATGAAAATTCGTATCACAGAAGCTATCTTTAAACCGGCACGATCAAGGCCGACCAAGTCATGCTGGATTAACGAATTTACAACATTATCACGTGTCAATATAGTTTTAATGGGGATACCAAACATGAATCATTCTAGATAAAAATTTAAAATATTGAAATATGCCTTTAAGATGTTTATGTGCATTATGAGCCAGTTTGATCATGTACTCGTAAACATATTTCTTCGATCTAGCAACTACAAAATTCAATTCAAACAATGAACATTAATTTGTATACATACATACATGAATTGTTCAAAAAATTATGAGTTGTACAAAGTGGAGTTTTTTTGTTAGATTCGGAAAATTTTATAAATGTATTTAATGTATCAGAAGCCTGTTCCAGAGAAACTTTCATTTTTCATGGTTCCTTCTTCTCTGAATTCTTTTTCCTGAACCTTGAACATCCGATTTCACACGAAAAATTCCGGAAGTGTACGGCTCAATTGATGGCGGATGAGTTGAATCTTCGTTTGCTGGATTAAAAAGAGCCTGCTGTAGAAACATGTATATTACCAGTTATTAATGAAAATAGTACTATTTACGAAGATAACTTCATTGATAAAACGTTTCGAGATTTTAATTAAAAAAAAACCAGGAGAGTGACATATTTCCGATCGAGTAAATGGGAGAAAAATGCATCGACTACTTGCTATTTAACATAACAATAAATTAAATATAAAATTCAAGTGTATGTTGTAAAATATGAAAGACGCCATTTAAATTGACGAATATATCAGTAAAAGTGTACTTTTTAAAGTGTAAACGAAAATTGAAATAAATAATCAGATTTAAATAAAATACATTTGATGATACTTTTGAAAAATTTAATCCAAATTTACAATGACATATCATCAGTTTTCAGTTTTTCCTTATGTTACGGACATCGTTCAATTTATATTATTAAGATACAGCCACACTCTTTTTTGAAAATCTATTCGAAAAGGCAGTTTTTCAATGACGCAGATTATTATAGTAATTACTGTTATTCTGGTTTCAAATTCTAAAATTCTAAGATTATGGCAATTAGAAAATGAAACTTAGAAAGACCGCACTTATTCATTTAGAAAAAAAGTTTCCAATATTATTGCAAATTTCTGTGAATATAACACACATCCCTGTTTTTCAATAATGAGTGCTTTTAATATTTAGAAACACATTCAATAAATTCACATTTTTTCAATTTAATACGTAACATATATTTTAAATTTTTTTATAATTTAAAAGAAGGAATTGGAAGCCTATCATCTACAGAAATAAAAGATTCACTTATGAACAACAGAAAATTGACGAATGAAAATAAATAGAACTAAATAAAAAATAAATGAATAGAAATAAATATATAGTAAATTAATAAATAGAAATAAATAAAAAATAAATGAATGGAAATAAATATAAAGTAAATTAATAAATAGAAATAAATAAAAAAATAAATGAATGAAAATAAATATCGAGTAAATTAATAAATAGAAATAAATAAAAAATAAATGAATGGAAATAAATATAGAGTAAATTAATAAATAGAAATAAATCATAAAATAGTGAATGACAATAGAGTAAATTAATAAATAGAAATAAATTATAAATTAATGAATGGAAATGTGAAGAGTAAATACAAATGGTAAATAATTTAAATATAAAATATTTATGCCGAAAAGTAATGAATAATACATTAAAGTATGCAGCATAAAGCATGTCAGTGAAGTTAAAATAAAATATTAACCACGGAACAATTTTATATCACATAAAATGTTTCCAGTTTGGGAGCTATTATCTTAACATAAGTGTAACATTATTTTGAAGTCTTGAATGGCCAATTTCATTAAAAAGTTTGAGAATAATCCCAGTTTTTAAAATGTAAAAACCAATCGTTCATATTTTAATAGCGTTAAGAGTATTTTATGACAATTAAAGTTTAAGACTATTAATTCAGTTTAAATTATTATTTTAAGAGAAAATTTTAGTAGAGGAACTGCATCATTCCAGTCAACTATATAATGGATTATTTCCATTTAGTTTTTTTCAACCACATAAACAATCGCTATCATAAACGGAGAGAGATAAAAAAGATTATAATAATAAATACACCACAAAACTAACATTGGGGAGAAATGGGGGAGAGAGAACCTGAAGTTAAGAATGAAACAATGGAGGGCGTGGCGTGAGCTGCCAATCAAGTTGAAACAACCTTTCCCCTCTTGTTTATTATTTCACTAAGCTATTGCTTCTGCAAATTGAGAAAACAGCTATCGCGAAAGAAGCCGCTCGATGTTATTGACCGCCATCTAAATAATACGTTTTAATTGCATCGCGCCTTTGTTGTGTGCCATGCAATTAATTGAAAGAAAATTAAGTGTAGATGCGGGGAAAAAAGTTTTTATCAAGTCAAATACTTCCACTGTTTAAAAAGGTTTTTAGTAAAATGAAGATTTTTTTTGTCAGGGTGTAATTTTTTCTTAGAAAACGTAATTGACATGAGTTTAAGAAGAAGGTAAATATTGCAAAGAAAAGCTGCATTATTATTTAGATATCCCCAATTTCTATTGAAACAACCAAAGAGCTTGATACTAACCTTCTTATTGCTAAAAATAGACCATCATGTATAATTCACAGGGATTTCTTTAAAATTACATGGGCTAAACTTATTGATTTGATCTGTAACTAAAAATACATTCAATACAACAATTAAAATAGTATTTCAAAAGATATGAAGGATTATCATATAGTTTTAATTATGACAAAGAAATAACCGAGATACCAGGGTAAAATTTATTCTGCACATTAATTGATTCTAATGTACATAATGTTGTAAATTACTGTTGTTAACGTTGGTTTGTTTGATATTCAGGAAGCCGTAGATTTAAATGTAATCTACAATATCGTTGATTTTACTTATTATCCCGGGATATCGTGAGGTTTTAATTTTACTAAAAATAATCGAGATGGAAACAATTTTTATTTATTATTTATAATACTTCTCTACATAATAACCATTCAGAGCATTTCTCCAAGCATTTCTTGATCTTTCAAAAGCGTTATTGTAGAACTAAGCAGAATGAACTCCTCTCTGCGGATTACTTCAATCTATGGCTTCCTGAAACCAAACAAATCAATATTATTAGCTGTAATTTACAATATTATGAACATAAGGATAAATCAATAAGGATAATAAATTTTATCCAGAGATATATCGGTTGTTTCTTATTAATAACTAAGGCCTTACGATACCCCTCGAATATTAAATTATCATTTATTAGTGATGGAATATTTTCTTAATATTAAATGAAATAACAAAATTGTATTTCTTTAGTAATGATTTCATTATTAATACAATAATCGCCATAATTTTCAAGTAATTAAGGAAATAAATATTCATGTCTAGAGATAAATACTTCTATAATGAATATTAATTTTTTTTTTCAGGAACCTAAATTTATAAGCTTTCTCTTTACAATGAAGCATTTGAAACAAAAAAAATTCTAATGAGAAAGCTTGAATGGACTAATTTGAAGGCGTATTTTTTCTTCATAGAACAATTACATTTTCTTCAGCTAAGCTATTCTTTTAGGTAATAGTTTATAATTGAAATTGTTATTAAAATCAATTCATATAACAATAAATGTCGTCCAAAACTTCTGTTTAGGCATTGATTCAACAAACCTAAAATTTCTTTTTGAAGCCTGATCTAAGCTCAGCTGCATTTGCATTGTATTAATTGAGAATGCATTATTACAAATCTATTAATTATAAATTACACCGATAAAAGTTTTGGGCTATCACCTTTCGCCTCATTTTTTTTTTAATTTTCAAATTATTAAGGGGGGGGGGAATCAAATGTTATATACAGCATGAATTTTTTTATTTTTTTTTATTTAAGAAATGACAAATCTTGATTTTTGGGAAAAGTACATAATTATCAGTAAGTGTTTATAACATATGATTTAAAAAAATTACTATTTTTACAAAGTTTTTGAATCATTAATGACATTAAATGCGGTTGAAAATAACAATTTTTACGAAAAGAAACTGTAGAGATTTGTTTGATTGGTTATCCGGAACTTCAATGATGTATTTTCTGTCAATTTTCTCATCCAACCATTTTAAGAAACTAAATGAAATTTTGTTATGTTTAAGAGCAAAAATGTAACAACGTCTTGGTATAATAATTTTATTTGCACTTTGAGATATCTCTGATGTATCAAAGAAAATAGACCATGAAAAGAAAAAAAGATAGTTCAAATTAAATATAACTTCACTACATAAAAGTTTGTTAGAGTATGTTACGGCAACATGAAGACCAATTTATTATTTAATAGGAATAAAACACTTAATGAACATTTCAATAAAATTTCAACTACTAATAAAATATTTCTGCAGATAAACAGTAGTTGTTTATTGTTATACAAAAGAATCACCAATAGAAAGTTTAAATGTGGGAAAAGGTTATGTAACTCTGTTTCAAAACATTATGTATTTACTGTATGTCTCTGGGCTGAAATATGTTACATGAAATGAAGTGCTTAGATTTTTTATTTTGTAAAAAAGAATAGTAGAAGGAAGAAATAAAAACACACAAGGTTTAAAACTGATTATTCAAGAATATTTTAATTCCGGAGGCGTTTAAACTTTATTATCTATAATATTAGAAATGAAATATTTGAGTAATAAAGTTTCATGAACAAAAATTGTTTTACTTTAAAACAATTATCGTTCCAGGTCACATATGTAACAAATAGATATTTATTTAAAACTTATTTTTTTATCATTTAAATTTAAGATGATATTAATATCCATCCTTATACATAAAATATATCTATATCGGATGGTTATTACCTAAATTAAATATAAGTATATATGAATAATTTCCTCTGTCTTTATTCGTTAAATAATTTTTTCCCCTTTGTTTTACCAAAGTTTGAATTTTTTTCAGGTCCTGTAAATGATATATCTTTGAAAAAAGAAAATGAGTTTCTTTTACGCCTAAAGTAAATAATCCTCACTTTTTTTTTTAATTAAAAGCAATGGAAATTATATTTTAACTATGAGATATCTGCATATTCGCGTGTATGTGTTTATGCAACGAAATTCAGATTTATAACCATAAATAACTATGTATGAGCAATAAATAATCAAAATTGCTTTTGCAATTGTAAGTCATGTACTTAATATTTTTACATCTGGCATGAAGTCTGTGTCACGTTTTACATAAAAAAAATTTACAAACCAGTATTACAGAGCAATTACGCACTGAGCATAATTGCAATTTGAAACTTTCAGTTTGATGTAATTTTAATATTTAAAATTTTCTGGGTCAATTTCCTTGTTTTTTATATAATTATTGTTAAATACCTGAAATTTGGAAGAATTTATTAGCAAAAGAATTACATTCAGTTAATCCGAAAAAGCTTCTATTTGTTATGAGGAAAATTTCAGCACTATCAAAAAAAAAAAAAAAAAAAAAAAAAAAAGAAAGTGTATAAGAATTCTAAAAACCATATTTTGAAAAGTATAAATGTAGATATTTTTTTTCTAAGATGTGGCACATTTATCAACAATTTTTAAAATTCAATTTTATAGAGTTCTATTTACCGAATTTTCATAAATAATACATCTACGTAATGAGCAGAAAGCCCTCTATTTCTTGACAGGAAACCAAAATGTTTAAATAAATAATATAAGATTTGCAACCTTTTTTTGGTATCAGTTGTCTTTCAATTTTATTAGAGCCTAGTTTTATATTCCCAAAACGAAAACCTTTGATGTTTCTGTTAAACTCAACTACAAGGTTCATCTCATTGTTGTATTGTTTATTTCCTCAATGTTCACATCTGAACTGTTCCAGTACAGCTGTGACCTAAATTCTTAGGTATACATCATTAGTTTGATATTGTTCAGTATCGAAAAAAACTCCTCATAAATCTGAAAGTCAATCATTTTTGTGTAACTTTCAGACAGATAAATGCATACAACTATAAAATTAATAAAATGTTTAAAAAAAAAAAAGCACGAACCTCTTGAATTTTAGTTTTTTATTTTATTATGAAGTTATTTAAAGGTTTTTTTTTTTCATTTGCTATAAACAACGTCATATACTTTTAAGAATTGAAATCTCATTAAGAACAAGAAGATTTTTCTTTTATGAAAGAGGAATTTTTGCATAACTTTTTTTATAAGTTTACGTACTCTTGAATGAATAACAGTTATTTTAGTTCATATTTAAGTCATAAATTACTGTTACTTTGATGATAGTAATAATAACAGAAAGATTGTTTAGTAATAATAATTTAAAAATATTCAATCTTAATATTTTCTAATAAAAGTTTGATTAAATTAATGCTATTTAAGAGTAATGATGATTTTAAAACATTTGTAAAATAGTTTAATGGCAAATATATTCCAAAAAATAATATTTATAACTATACAAAATTATTAACTGTTATCGGTCAAATACCAATATTTACTTAAAATTGAGTTGAAGCTATTAACCGAAATGTATGAAAAATATTTTTAAACACATGAAATTAATAAAAATTAATTGCTTTTGAAACGTAAATATTTTCCCTATTTTTGATCGAAGTTTTTTCAAAAGGTATTTACCAGCCTTGTACTGAAAATGACATTAAATGTTTCATTTAAAAAATAAAAAATAATAATAGTTTATAGTTAACAATCATAAAACTGTTACAAATTTACTTTTTTCTCCTAAAAAATTAACTCTTTTTGCACTAACTTTTTTTTTAAATTTCAAATTAAAGAGCATACTAATAACAAAAAATTTTTTTTTTCTTCCTATTCATAAGTTTCCTTTGTTTTTAAACTTCTATAATTCAGAGATTTTTGAATGGTACAGTGTTGTAATTTTTCTTTGGTCTCGACTATTTAACTATTTATAATATTTTCTTTCTTTTTCTGATAAATTGAGAGTTCATCAAATAAAGTATATCTGTCATTGTGTTTAAGATTCGTTGACCAAAATTGTAATTTTCATAAATGATAAAATTGTTATTTCAGGAGGATTAGAATTTTATAATGTTTAAAGTATGATACAGTTTTTTTCCCTCGGAATATAATTGTTTTTCCGTAATATAAATATTTCTTTCTTTCTTTTGTTAAAAAAAAAAAGTGTATTTTTAAAATATCCTGCAACTTTATAACTGCATCGTTTTACCCGAGATGTATATTTAAGCTTTATTCGTTGAGAAAAAAAAATTTGTATTTTACCCCCTCCCCATAAATAATTAGTTAAACATTTTTTAATTAAACAATTTTTACAAAACTTAACTTAACATTTTTTGTGTGCTTCATAAATTTCTTTGGCATGTTTTTGAGAATTATTAGTATAATTAATGAAGTTCTTTCTCTCTCTCTTTCTCTCTCTCTCTCTCTCTCTCTCTGTGTGTGTGTGAGAGAGAGAGAGAAAATTTGTGTTTTTTTAAATCATACACCTTGTTCATTTTTATTAATTAATGAAATTTGGATCATATAAACTTATTCTAATAAGCTCAAAAAATAGTTTTTTAAATTGTGTGACACGCTCATTTATTTATCTCATTACAATTTTTTTTAATCGCTGAAAGATTTAAATATAAATAATCATTCGATTCTTATATACTAAATAATAATGAAGGAAAAAGCTATTTAAATTTAAAATGACAATTAAAACTTTAAAATATTTAAGGATCGTGATGGGACGGATTCAAATGAAACAAACTTAAGTCATGCAAAAAAAATTTTAAAATAGAATTTACAACTATATTAAGGCATTGGCATGTTTTCTTCCGAAGGGAGCCAGATTTAGAAGAAATAATCTAAGGACGGTGAGAAAAATAATAAAATGGTAATGTCACAAATATTTCGTTATTGTTTCATTTAATTCCATTTTTCGTCGTGTCTTGAATTTTTCATCAATTTAATTTAATGAATTTTCTGATAATAATAATTGTTAAGTAAAGATAAGTTTTAAAAATGCTTGATTTTTTTTATATATTAATTGATAAACCTAAACAATCTTATAATATTTTAAATGGAAAAAAAATATTTAAAATAGTTGATGCAACTTATTTCAACAAATATATTTTATCGAACAGGTCTAAGACATGGTCCATTTAAAAAACAAACATTTTTAATGTATTTAAATAGCATACATATTTATATACGCACACATCCCCTATCAGAGATCTAACAGCACTTGGTTATGAAATATTATTCAAACTATTAGTCAAATTTATCCGTTACTGCTAACAATCATAATGCACTAACGAGTAACATTCCGGAAATGAAAAGTCTGCTGATAATACAAATACACTTTGGGCCAATCCCACACATTTTTTTATTTACTACACACAATTTAAATTAGTATTGCAGCTGAAAAAACACTTTAAATGGCCGTAAAAGAAAACAAGCGTCATTGTTAGGAAAAAAAAAACCCAGTCATCTCATTTCTGAAGAGTCTTAAAACATATACATACATTTTAATGCATCGCCGTTGCATTAAACTCTTTTATGTACTTCTGTAGCTATAAATCTCTTTATTTGAAATAGGAAAAAGGGGAAGAATTCTTCTACCTCCCTACATCATGAAAAGTCCCAGACAAAAGACTGATATACGTCCTGACACTAGATTGTGCGACCAGATGTTCCGTGTTTTGAGTTAAAGTAAAAAGAAATCATCACTTCATCGTCAGCTGAAAACTGTTACAGCTGGAATAGAAAGGAAAAAAAGTAAAGGGGTTAGGATATCTTTAGGTTATTCCTTTGGGAAATATCTCATACGAAGGTAGGAAGTCTATTAATACAATTCATTAATGAGTGAAGTTGATGGCATCTTCAGACACCTGTTTACAAATAAGTGTCGTATATCAGTACTATACATAAAACTTTAGATTTTTATTATATTTTCTGTGAGGAAATTTACATTAATTTTCAGTTAGCAAAGATTTAAAGAGTCATAAATTATTTTTACTTGCCATGCAATATTTTCGATGGTTTATTAAAAGGCGCAACATACTGAAATTGTTTTTTTTTCACTGAAAATCGGATTAAAATACAATTTGGATTCCTTATTAGCAGGTTTTGTATATTAATAGTTAATTGAACTTAAATTTCAAATGTTTTTTTTTTATTTAAGTTTAGTCAATAGTTTTTTCAAAAAAAAATCTCTTCCAAATTTTAAGTAGGAGACAATTTTCTTTTCATTAAGGCACGTTTTATGTGATAACTTATGATTGTAGAAATGTAAGATTAGATATTTAAACCACGGGCTTAAATCGTGAGTAACAAAAACAACTGTTTTTTTTCATCAGTAAAATATTTGTTAAATTAAAAGAAAAAAAATATCATGTTAAACTGGGGTTTATATTTTCACAAATAAATACCTGTCAGGTGAAAAGAAAATAGTTATGGGTAACATTAATAGCATATCAAATAGTATTACATTAAATGTTTATCTACAATACAAACAATACCTCATCCTTATTTAATCATAAATCCACTTTAGCATGTCCTTAACTGAAAATTCGTTTAATTTATCAATAATTTTTATTTCTACGCTAAAAATATACGACTTTCAGAGAGTAAAACATAATATACATCAACAGTATAAAAATAATACAGTCTAACACTGGTAACATGCGGCAGTAGGAGCCCATGATTATCAAATCGTGAATTAAGTGGACTGCGAATTGTAAAATTAATATAAATTGAGCGATAATAAAAGTTGCAACTTCGGTGTGAATTTTTTACATAACGAACATTTGATTTAAATTGTAGACTGATTGGTTAATTCGAGATAATAGACTTATATGAGATTATGTAAGCTATTTTTACAATATATTAGTCACTAATGTATTATCAAAATATTACACAAAAAAAAGATTTAATAAAAGGATACTTAAATTATTTAAAGAAAATTAAGTTTATTGTTTTATCAATAATTCTTGATGGTTGATAATTTTTACTGGGATTTTTTTTTCTTAATCTTTTGCATAGCAAGATCTTATTAGCTGTGCCTTTATACGAAATTTCGGTTGCAAAAAGTATTTAAATAACAGTTCTGTTGTATGTAAAATTGACTTTTTGCACCAAATTTTAGATTTTACCCATTTTCTTGCATTTATTTTAATTTTCATTATACTTAAAACTATCATCTGTTTTCAATGTGATTTTATATAAAAAAAAAAAAAAATGGTATGCTATGCGATTGCTTGGTGCAGCTTAGCTAAATCTGTCTCTTGTGCCATAAACTCCTTTCCGGTCATTTCATTCACTTCAAGGAACTTAGGATATGTGTTTGAACTCTGTTTTCGTACATTTACTACATTTCTTATTAATAGGGCTTCATATGTATGAAATAGAAAGAAAAAAATGTATTAAATAACATCGCTCTTAACAGGAAATTGTGACATTACCTGAATGAAAAATAATCTGTATTTCACTGAAAGAAAAATAAGAATTACTGCGGCTCAGTGCTTAGGAGTTACATCCCAAGTGACTGCTTATCGATGGAGCCATAAAAAAACCGTGAGTCTGTACTGTAAATCACTTTCATCCTGAATTCAGTTATACGGTATGCAGTGTATTTTTTTCTCTTTCTTTCATTCTTTGAATGCGATTTAATGAAGAAAAAAAAGGTAGGTCAATAAAGGCATCAAAAGTGCTTGTAATACATAATTGGATTTAATTTTTTTAATTTTCACTTTAACTCAATTGCAAAGTGATTGAATCAGAACTATTTTAGCAACAAGACAACGTAGTTTAGTCTATTTCCATTTGAGAACTGATATAGTAGCAATTTTCAAATAGTTTCCGAATTATGATCTTGCTTCTGACCCATAAGTTGACCAATCACACAATTTAAATCACGCCTCAGACTATCTGAACCAAGATAGTGATCTCATTTCCGACTTAACCTAAAATTTTACAGAACACGAATTAACTTTGTAATGTGTCATTCTCTCTTCTGACATAAAATAAACTTTTCAATTTTAAAGGAACATTTATGTCTACACTTTTCTCAATGTCACCTTATTTTTTTTTCTTTAGAAATCTTTGAAAAACTCTGAGTTGCTTGAATGCATCAAAACACATGTTTAAACATTCTTTGCATACCATGCGATAAAAACAAAAAAAAAAAAGTAATCCAATAAAAAATCGATTCTAATCTGTCCAACGTATACATTCCATTGTTCGTCCCACGTTTGCTTCACAAGGTGCCCATTTTCACAACAATTTTCGGACAATAATGTTTAATTTAAGAACACGATAAAAAAGCAAAAGAAGAGGTACGATTTATGGCTTCAGTAGTCATAAATCACAACTTCCAAGTAGGTTTTTGTTGCCTTCTGGCTCAAAATTTTTACTTACTATGTGGAGGGCTCATGAATAATTGAAAATCTTCACTGGAATCCGAATATTCCTGCTGTGATTCGGACACAACCTGATGAATTTCTCATTGTTGTTTGAAGGGAGGGAGGTGAAGAGGAGACATCCCCCCTCCCAATGTCTTCGTCTCTCGTGGTTTAGTAGACCGTGTTGTTCATCCATAATTCCAAGAATCGCTTTTAAAAATGCAGGGTGCGTGTGCTTGAGAAAACAAGACTAATAGCCAATCGTATATCATTAGAATGTTAAAATACTGAAGCTGCTTGAGCAATCTGGGTTAGCCTTGCTATGGTGAGGTTAAATAGGTACACTTTGTTAAGGTTTACCAGAAATCACTGCATGTGGTTCTGTGCCTTAGTTGCTTTGTTTCAGAGGGTGATGTCTCAATCATCAATTATTTCCTATGACTTTGGACATATGCGTGTCTCAAGTTCAAATAATTCACATGAAGGCTATTTAGAAAAAAAATATTTTGTATGAATAAAAATTAAAATATTTTGTAGACCCAATGCAACCTCCGAATGAGTTCAAGAAGAAGGCAAGCTGTGACCTTTGTATTGGCTTAATTGGCTTCATGGCCAGCAACTTTTATAAATATGTATTTAAACTGCTTATTCGCATTTTATTTCTTTTTAGCTTAAATACCCTGAGATGCATATAAGTTGACGGTTTCTTTTATTAAGGTAACTGAAACGTTAAAGTGATCCAAAATTTGATTTTTTTTTATTTCATTGTTTAAAACAGAAGGTGCTCCATTGAATCCATGGATGTGTTACTTATGAGCATTTGATAAATACAAAATTCTAAAATTGAATTTTAAAATTGAAAACAAGCGTGCCGCTTAAAATTACGCTTAAAATTTCTCTATAATTTTTAAAATTAAAAATTTTGTAGGTTTTATCCATATGTACTTAAAAGTAAGTGCATGGCTACAAACGTATATATAGATATTTATTGTTAATTGCTCTTTTATAATAACTGATGCCGATAAATGTAAGTTTCTATGCATAAACAGACATGTTACATATACATAACTAACAGATACGTTACATATACATAACAGATACGTTACATAACATAACAGATACGTTACATAACATAACAGATACGTTACATGTATGTTAAAATATATATTGGCTATTTTAATCTTAAAATGGGAGAATTATTTAAACTTAACATAAAATAAGAGCATTTTTTCTAGTCTAAAGCATCTCAATTACCTTAAAGTTAAAGTAACAAATTGTCTACTTATATGTTGGCTAGATAATTCATTCCAGAATCACTTGATTTAATTACATCCATAAGTTCGTATATTTTTATGCAAAGTCTTTATAACAGTTGTACAGATTAAATCAGTGCATGTTTCGCACTTACTGTATGAAGTTCAATTACAATATCTTATTAAAATTAATATATTTATTCGCTAAGAAAAAAATTTCTGGACTCAGACGAAAAGGTGCAGCAAAGAACAAGTCAATTTCTTATATAAATTTACCGTTGGCTAATGAAAAGATTTTACTTGGTATGGCAGGAAAATGATTGAAGAAATAACAGACAAAATAATGGCAATTCAATGTAACAAAAAATCGCTTACACCTAACACACACCAAGAAGGTCAAATTAAGAACAAACGACTGTAAGATCTCGAGACAAAAATGTAGCGTTGTTACAATTGTCTTGAAAAGGAATAATTAGCTCTATTTTTTTCAGGCATTTCTGGGAACATGAATTACAAATAAATTAAGGTAGTAAATCTACCAACAAATAAAAAATAATAATTTTTTTTGCTAGTTTTAAATTATTCTAATAAAGTAGGGAAATTTATTATTGATAAATGTATTTTAAAAAATTAATTTTACTAGTTGTGAAAAGCATTAATGGTGATACAAATAAACACATATACATAAACTGTCCACATTATATATTAAGTAACTAAAGTTTAAATGGGAGGGAAAATGTCAGAAGTTTAACCTGGAATTTCTTGGATTTAAAGATTAATAATTGAAAAAAGAATGAAAGAAAATTAAAATTTTGTGTGAGTGCATTGATTAGGTACATTCCTGTACATTTTTCAACAGAAATACTCGGATATCTATGTATATCTAGAAATTGGTTCATATTTGCAGCGATAATGACTCGTAAAAATTTAACATGCTAAAAAATAGGGCTCAAAAATATGCATTAGAAATTCTTATAAAAGAAATTTGATAAGATATGACGCATTAGACGAAGTATCCATCCTTTGTAATTACGTATCACGGTTAAAATGTACGTTTGATATATATTGATACTTAAAAATCGAATTTCTGTTAACTTGCATGAAATAGAATAAATTATTTTTGGTAGATAATTCTGAAAAAGTAAATCTTCCAATAATAGAATGGTTTAGTGGGGATTATTCACAGAATAACACAGACACGAGAAATCACAATGCTTATAATTGATTGATTTATTGGTAAGGCTGTTGGCGATCGATCTCATAATTTTCAACTCTGTTAAGTGACGAAAATGACACGTGAGCTGACACCTCCCTCTCTAGCTTCTATACCCTACTAACGAGAGAACTTGGAGCCGTGACAGATTCAATGAACATCAGCATCACTATAGGGTGGGCTTTCGTTGCATCAGGGCTTCGCGTTCATGACCACTGGGCTAGCACTAGTTTATATTTATATATATATGTTTTGAAGGTCACGTGATAAAAAATATAAGTACTTAAAAACTACTTCTAATTTACGCTGTTTTCTTCAATTTTTTTTTATTTTTAAATCCATTCAACATACAATTTAAGAATAAATATCAAACAATGAATCCGAAAACGCGTTTGCCTAAATTCTACTTATAGATCCTTCTAATTTCAAGACAATATTTTCTAAAATCGCAAAAATTTATTTTTTTGAGAAGGTGAACTTTTCTGAAAATTTATCAATTTGTCTGGATCTCTTTGTCTATGCTATTTTTCTTCATACTCATGTTTTTCAGAATTCAATAAATTTAAAATTGCCCAAGCATAAACAATTTCAGAAATGATACGATTAGAATTTTTATCCTTCTTTCAATGAAAAGTTTGCCGTATTTTTTGCTGCTTAATAAATAAAATTATTTTTTTTGTCCAACATTTGATTTTGCTCAATAGGAATCTTAGGATTTAATTGCAAGATTTAAGGGGAACTTAAGAAATATGTGTGGTCTACCTTTCTAAAAATACTTTAAAAAAAACCTATGTTTATATATGAACATAATTCTTTTGAGAAAATATATGTTAAATTAATTTATATTATTTCTAAAATGCGTATATATATATATATATATATATATCTAAAACCAGCTGCTAAATTGATCTTCCTGCATTTCGTTAATATCAGGTCAAACAATTACGATTAGTAAACTTTTATTTTTTAGATTTAGGAATCAATACTTTACACAATTGTATTTTTCACCATAATAGTCTGTGCATCATACTTGAACATATGTTACAAAAAAACTAAACAATAACAGCACACACTCAAAAAAAACGGCTAATCGGGAGTTATCCAAACACAGCTGAGTTAGCCTGTGACTAACGAAGTGATGAAAAGTGTGGAAAAATATGTCTCTTCATTTTAGTCAAAATGAACGTTGTTTTTGTGTTACTATTCCACTCATACATCCCTACCTGACAGCCTAACACGCCATAAAAACCTTCTTTGATTCCTTATTTTCATTGGTCCCCTACCGCAGGATTTCCCCGTCTTCAGCATTCGTTACTCGTCCGCCATTAAATTAAACTCTCTCTCGGTTAAGCCTAAAACCCACTCACGTACGATTACAAACCAGTACCAACAAGCGACGGCTTATTGCACAAATAAATTACGTTTTTGACAAGTGAACTGATTAGGAGGTTATTTTTTAACTTTTTTTTTAAAGAGAGAGAGCGCAACCTCCCTCTTCGCTTCCAATCTCTTTTTTCTTGGTCATCTGTTATTCATGATATTTTGGACAGGAAACCCGAAGGTGAGGATAGAAATCAGTATGCATGCACACATCTATGAACTTGCCGATGTGTGTGTGTGTGTGTGAGAAAAACCATTCGAATTGTGAATGCAGAGTAGGCTTAGCACTCGTAACCATGGTAACAGGACATCAAAACAAAAAAAGGCTTGCTTCGGGGAGGCCCCTGTTTTCCATATCTCATTGCCTGCCGGTAAGATGGTTTTATTGTATAATAATTACTATCTTTCATTCGCTTCGATGCACAAGAACAGAGACAAAGATTTTCTCGTGAACACAGAAACGAGAAAAGGAAAAGAAAAAAAAAATTACATTTTCTTTGTTTCTTCTTTTGGTTGTTCATTGAGTGTTTCCTTTACTAAATCAGATTAGAAGTACTGATGTCTGAGCAATACAAGAGATTGATACAGTGGATAGATCCTTAATGGATCTTCAGCGGTTTCGAGTTAAACGTCTTCCAAAACTAGCGTTTTTGTTTCGAATCCCCAATTGATAGATATAATAAAAAATAAAGGAGAGTAAATTAGTGATGAAAGATTCTTGAAATTATGTTAATCAACATCGTTCTAAATCCAACTGGTCTTTCCCACTTCAGTTATTTTATTATTTTGAACAATTCTAATATAGATATAATTGTATTAAATACATTAATATAATATGTAAGAGAGGGTGCCATAAAGTTCAATTATTACTAAGAAATAAACGAGATATCTCCTGCATATTAATTTAGCTTATTTTCAAAATATTGTAAATTTCAGTTATTTATGTTGTTTTGTTTGGTTTCATGAACCGTAGATTGATTCAGCCTTTCTTAACCTTTCGAAGGCTCTCATTGTAGAACTCAACAAACTGAACTCTATCTTCTAATTGTGGATTACTTCAATCTACGACTTCCTGAAAGCTAACAAATCAACATTAATAGCCGTAATTTATTAACAGTTGTAATTTAATCAATAGCTGTTTTTATAGGTAACCTTATTACCAAATTTAAAAGGCTTTCTTTCTTTAAAAGGAGAAAGCTTCTAAAATTCAACAATCGTAAATCCGAAATGTAATCAAAACTATGACTATTTAAAAATTAAAATCATATCATTTCTTTTGTCGAGCTCAAATAGTATTGAAATTTGATAATTTTTTCTTTCAAATAGCATTTCGAACCCCAGTAGCATTTTTGTATAATAATTTTGTGCTCTTTTAAAAGAAAAAGATAATTGTATTAATTAAGTCCAGCTTTGATGTTGTTGTTTCTGTATGTTATGTTGTGCATGACTGAGAGAAATGAAAATTTGAGGTGAAAATGAGTTTCACTCATTCTCTAGAATTCATTTGCTTTTATAGAATTTATTTAAAATATATGTATTATATTGTTTGTGATATTAAGTTTTGTTAATTTAAATTTGAAAAGAAAATAATTTCTATTCATTTTTATTAAAACCAATTTTCAAAACCTTTCTAAAAATTAAAATCGTACTTAAACTCTTTTTGTTGGATAATGATAATAAAATCTGTCTGCATTATTATTATTATTATTATTATTATTATTTTGTTTTTATCTCGATAACTCTTACAATATCTAAGCTTATATTGAGTTGTAGAATACATCAATTGATATGCCTTTTCTTTAATATCTTTGTTTGTTTAGGATTTAAATTATGAATATTTTAAAACAAAAAACTTAACACATGAATATTTCCTAAACCTAGATTTTTTTCATGATGAATTAAAGTTAAAAACATTTTTTTTCAGGTTTTACTGTTTTATTTTAAGAAAAGGTGAAACTATTAATTATTTCTTTTTTATACTGAAGCTTCGATTTTAAATTCTTATACAAGAACGATATACAAAAACTTTTATACAGCATTGATAGAAATATTACAAATGAATAGAAGCAATAATTACACTTTACAAATCACTGTCAAAAATTTTTAGCATCATATTCAAATTAATTTTTATAATTTTTCCAGTCTCATGCAACTTTTATAAAAAATATTTTGAATAGGATCATAAGATTCTTTGGTGACAAAATATTCGAGGAGGTATCATAAAATTTTAATTATTATTAAGAAATAATCAAGATATCTGAATAAAATTTATTCTGAGTGTTAATTGATCCTTGTGTCCACAATTTTGTAAATTACAACTATTAGTGTTGATTTGTTTCGTTTCAGGAAGTCGTAGATTGAAGTAACGAGCAGTGTGGAGAAGTTACGTGCTCAATCTGCAGAGTTCTACAATGACGCCTTTCGAAGGCCAAGAAACGCTCGGAGAAATGTATAACTCTGGATGATGCCTGTAGCTAAGTCTTAAGAATAATAAATAAAGGATAAGTTTCTATTTCGCATTAATTTTAGTAATGATTAAAATTAATGATATTCCGAGAAAATAATTAAAACTGCATGGTACTGCAGATTTTTTCAATCTGTAGCTTTCTGGAACCAAACAAATTAGTTTTATTAGTTGTAATTTACAACAATATGTATATAAGGATCGATTAATAAGCAGAATAAATATTTTCCAGGTACCTCATTTTCTTCTTGATAATAAATAAAATTTTACGACAACTCCTCGTAGAGAAACGTTTTAAAACACTCTTAAGAAGGAATTTATGCACTTATTTTCACGTATCTATTATAGCAATGGAATCATGTTTCTATATTACTGTGTTTGAGAGAATTTCTCACAGATTAAATACCATTGTGGCAATAGACTGTGAAAAAAGTTTCTCCCCTAATCTGTGTCTCGCCGATCCAGATAAACTTTCAACCAGCAGACAAATCCTATTCAAAATTTGTTGAATTTAAATTAGACTGATAAGTTATACGTGAAGTTTCGCGTCGTTATGTTTATGCATCACATATTCCGTGAATTTTTATCTTGTATATCATAAGAAATAAGTTTACGTGGGATTATATCTGATAATATAACAAAAAAAAAGTTAATGAATTTTTTTTTGAAACATGTTCGAACTAAATTTACATACTTATTATAAAGTGAAATCAGTATCAGATTACGATAAGTATATTGTTAGTTTTCTGTTATTATGATGGATGACTCTAGGATAAAAATCTTCGCAACAATAACAGTTTGGTACTCGTAATCACTAAAAATATAAATAAGTTTAATTATGCGAACTAATGTTTAGGTGAATGATAAGGGATGCGGTTTTTTTACTTGAGATATTTTAAATTGCAATTTCATGAAAGAAGTTAGTAAAAATAATTTATTCAAAATGCATTGAACTGTGATGGAATGATGTATAAGTAAATAACGATCAATAAAAATTTTATTCTTCAGTTTATATATATCAGCTTACTTGTTATAGCACAAATTCAAGTGGAAATTTGAGTCAAATATCCCCTTGGCTGCACATAAAATACAATTTCAATGTGTGGAAATTGTAGTCAGCATTATTTTTGCAACTTAAAAGAAACAAGTTAGTATTACACTTTAATGTGTTAGCATAGAATTTTAATATTTTATTATGATTGATTCGTATGACCTATGAAATATACGATTCAATTGGGAGAATTTATTGCAGTATGTATTCAAATAATATCTTCACCTGCCTTTGGATATTGTTCACAACGAAACTAGATACTACATAGATATATACTTCCCAATTCGTTAAATTTTATTTTTCACTTAAAGTTAAACGACTTATTCGAAAACGATTTAGTTGAATATTAAAAAAAAAAAAAAACGATTGCAAATTTAAAAAAATTGATTCATTCGTCACTAATCTTACATACCTTTGAAGTCTAATTACAACATTCAATTGGCTGGTTCACTATACTTGTCTCTATATGAGGATAATTGGCGTCTTTGATTGATTTTTTATTTACTCCGTACTTTGAAGCAACACGTAGAATTTCGGCAATTGACCTGGTAATTTGAGCTATTGTCAAGACACGAGGACGATACCTGAGCTCATAACCACTATTCAAATCTCCATATCATTCCCACGTAAGAACTCAGAGCCTCAACAGATTTAATGTGCATCAGCCTCATTACACTGCTGGTCCTTAATAGAATTAGGACTAGAACTCATAGCTCGATGGAAAGAACACCAAAATCAAGCTCGCAATCATGGCAAATCGGTTACCGTTTATTTGTGTTGAGCCATGAGGTTTAACCCCCTTCTGTTCTTAATGGAATTTACATCCCTCTAAATGACAATCATAACAGTTGCGTTTGATGGCGCAAGAGTCAGATATGGCTGTGCTACGCAAAACAATATGGAACTAGTTCTAGTTCCATATTGTTTTAAAGTTCCATGCTAGTTCCATATTGTCTAGTTCTTAAAGGAAAATGGCAAAAAAGGAAAATTGGTTGACAAGAAGGATCCAAAATGGAGAAGGATCCTAAGGTATCCCAAGGCTGCGTCATTCGTGCTTACCAAAGACAGTAAACATCCCCATGGGAAAGAAAAAGATTTCTAGGCTCAGGGTTATGATTCCTGTTCTCTCTCTCTCTCTCTCTCTCCTTTTATAAAGTAAGCTCCTGAGTGAATGTTGCACTAGAAACAACATCAGGGTTTAATTTGCATTAGTTCCATTACATGCATTTGTTTGGATATAAGAGACCCGAACCCGATACCAATCCTACCGTTATTCTACCAAACAGGATAACCACTGCCACAATTTTAAGCTCCAATCAGCCGAAGAGGACGCCCCTTGCACTTTGTTACATTTTTCTCTTAGTGTCGGGCTACCACAAACCGACTTATAATTGAAGAGAATTGCATATTTCTTGTTCATGATGAAAATATTTAAAACCAAAGCAGTTTCACAATTGTTCACATTAGGGGAAACAGAATGTGAAAAGGCTATCAAAAATTTGACGAATCTCAGCTTTTTTTTCTCGTCCGATATGGCACGAGAGTGTTCATATTGATATAACAGAGGCAACTCCTTGTTTTAAAAGATCTAGTTAAGATCAAGACAACGTCTTTACTGAGTAATATCTGAAATAAAATCAAAAATTCTATTTTTAATAAATTATTTTATATTGCATACCTGCACTATTTATTATTTTCGTATTTTCTATTACATCTGCATTTAATTATTTTCGTAATCTTAACATTCGTTCGTTTCATTTTAAATGGAGTTTTTTTTTAATAATAAGAATCAGTTACAGATTATAAATGTAGCGCAAAAACTATTCACTTAATGGGAATCACATCTAACATATTTTTATTCTTTAAAGACACATCAGTTTTCTTTCATCTCCTTCCTTCATTACATTCACCATGCCTCCTTTCTCCACACCCAAATTCCTTCAGTAATAAATGACACTGTAATAGCCATACAAAACGAAAGCGCGATAGGTCATAAATTAAAAGTCTGTTTTGAAAAATAATTCATTCTGGAGGTGTTTAAACCGATGAGAAAACGATACACGTAAAGTAAAATGACCGTGTCTTTTTAATTTGTCATAAAAAAAAAAAGAAAGGAAAAGTCCTAGTTATTAATAACTTGTCCAACAGCAACCTGAGAACCCATTTCAATCGCTTTCGTGACAATTAATTCCATTTCTTTTGACGCTCTGAGTACTTTACGCAGGTTTTACGAGACTTTTACCGCTGCAATACTGATTTACGATTGGTTCCCTTCAATTCCTTTCCCAACTCGTGCGACTGCTTATTACTGTCGTTGCCACCGGTTACTTCCCAATTCTGGTAAAAACAAATTAAGAAAAAGAAGTGTTCGAAAGAAAGAACAATAAAAGCGCGGGAAAAAAAAAGAACCAAAAAACAAAAGGAATTTTTTCTCGAAATTTGAACCCTACTCATATGCAAGCCGAATGAGAATGTGAGTACATATTTGCGTGCATCTTTTCGAAGAATATAATTCCGTTCGTTAATTACCAAGGTAAAAGAACGCCGCACCAGAAATCTCTTAATTTGTTCCACCACGCACGAAGAAGACGCCATCATTTATGAAACTTTTCCCCTGTTAGTGGAAAAGTTTCTCTTTTGTTTCTGTTTTGTTCGGTGGTTCCCCATTGGCCTGCAGCTCTCGTGCGTGGAAGCTTCGGTGCTACCAGGTGAATAAATTACGCTACTCGTATTTGGCAACGAATGAAATGTGACCTTTTGTTTATGTGCGGTGGCATTAGATGGATGAGAGCGACAATCGCGCCACCCACTGGGGCGGCACATTATCACGCGATGATTATTTTTGAGGCATTATTCCATATCTATTATTCCCGCCTATTCGTTCGGCACTCCCTTTTGAAAACGTCACCTTTCGTGCGTTATGATTCACAGGTATCCGACATGCACATGATTACGAGAAAAGAAATGTAATTGGGGGCTTTTATTTTTATGGTTTCCATTTGCACATTCATTAAGGAAATTCATTCCGTTCTGCACCTGTAATCATTGCTATGGTTTATTTATTGAAAATAAAATAAATGAACACGCGGAAGTATTACTAAATAACAAGTTTTTAAAACTTTTGATGAACTGTCAGCGAATTGTAGAACGATACTATCTCTTTCAAATAAATTCGATTTTTTTCAGAAGAATTATTTCCAATAGCATTTATGAAAAATTGAGGCAAGGGGGGAGAATTCGGGGAGAAATTTATCAATAAAAATATTTCTGCAATATTGATTCACTGAGAAGTCTTCCTTTTTTTTTAAAGAATAATTGTTTAAGCCCTCCTATTAAGTAGAGTGCCATGTTCATTTTAAGTTAATTAATTTAATATCAGTCTCCATATTTAATTCAAATTGTAAAATATTCTATTCATGTTGATTTATCCATGAATAATATTATATTCAAATAAAATGCAATATTTACGTTGTTTGTTGGTAGTTGATTTATTAAAATACTCTAAATCTCCTTCGGTTTAAAAATGATTACACACGCAGAAATAAATTTTCATCACATTTAAAAATTGGTTAATATTTTTTTATCTGAAAATCTGCATAAAAATCAACTCCAAAATATTTTACGTTTCATTACTTTTTGCTGAAAATAATTAATCATTACATTTTGTATTTTAACGTTAATATACATTTACGGGGAAAATGAGAAAGAAGAGATAAAAAATAAAAGTTCAGTGTGGGAATTATGGTACTTAAATACATGAATAATATGTATTTTTAAAGCTATTTTCAGTAAAATTAATTACTGTAAAATTTATTTTCAATTTTTAAAAAATATCCAAACAGATATTCGATTTTATTTTAATTTGACAGTTCACAATTATTTTGAAAATCAATATAAATCTTAATAATCTGAATTGTTTTCTGCAAAGTTTTGAAATACAGCTTTTAAATAAATGGTATGAGCCTGGCTAGTAGAAATATAAAAGACTGAATTAATAAAAATAATATGAATGAATTGTAAAATTATGACATCTTTTACAATAATTTTTTTTCTGTTGAAAAACTTCATATTAAACTTGGTATGCTTTGAAGTTAATTTTAATACTATATCACAAGAAACACAAAACCCTATTTCGTAGATGTCAAATAAGATATATATGTACAAAATGATATCTTAGATAAGTTTCTGAATAAAAATTAATTTACGTAACTTTAAAGCCGAAAACTGTAATCGAAGTAAAAACATAAACTTGAAGTAAACAAAAGTACTCGAATTAAAATTTTTAGTGAAATTTAATGTAGATACATAATTGTTTCCCAAAATGGGCGTATACGAATGTGAATCATGAAAAGTAATTTGTTACGAATTATTTTTTGGCACGCAAAATATTAACTAAGAAACCTTTCCATTTTCGTACAGTAAATAGATCTTAATATTTTGTTTGTTATGTTTATGGTGTGGTCTTGTTAAACGCTTGCTGATTTTTTAAAATTTTTAACTAACCATCAGTTTCAAGTGATTGTTTTTTTTTTTTTGAAGAAAATTAGTATAATATTATTAGAAAATTTTAAAATGACATTTGATGTGTGAATATAGTGTAAAAAAAGATGTGAAATTCGAATATATATTAAATTTATTTCAAATCAGATATAGATTTCTGAGACTATTTTTCATTTGAATCTGTACTATTATTTATTTTTAGTTAGCCATCACAAAAAAGCTTTTTTTTTCGTACAACTAAATGTTATCCCTGCACACTTCTTAAAATAAAGTGTGAACAGCACTTAACTTGTGTAATGCAATTTGATTTCTTCCAACTAATTCATAATAATTTCAGTTTGAAGATTAATTAAGTTTTAAGATTATTAGTTTTAATAATAGAGATTAAAGTTTAAAGATTCATATATTTTATTTTCATTTTACGACAGTACGAATTACATTTAACTTAAAATATATTCAGTTTAATAATTTATCGTTTGTTTCAAGTTTAATATCTGAAAAGAATATTATTGTCCAATTCAACATCTTATCGTTTGCCTTAATTCTGAAATTTAATTGAATAACTTGGTTTTTTTAGCAGAATTACATGTTTTATTTCTTTTGTTATCAAAAGTTTGTGTCGCTTTTATTCGGTAGAAGCTATATTTTCTACAAAGAGTCTTAAAACAAAATTAAATTGTGAGGAGTGTGTGATATTATATTTAGTTATCACAAATATTTGCCTGGGAGATTTGAAAAATAATTTTTTTAAAAAAAAGCTAGCGCTTTTGGTGACTGAATGTGTTCTTCACAAAATTTTGAGGAAATAAATTTTTTTTAAAGATGGTCTAAAAAGTATAAAAACACTTTGTTTTTTTTAAACTTGTATAGTTTTTAAAACTCGTATTCTTCTCTTCTTTTCTTATTATTAAGAATATGATACAATAATTTTGTTGAATGTAAGCTAAATATTTTAAACAAGCTTTTTCGTTATTTCCTACCATGCATAATGATACAAGAATAAAAATTATTTAAATTACAATGAATTTTGTATTCAAGCTCTAAACGTACATTAAATAAATCTTATTTCTTTAATTAATCTATGAAATGTAAAATACTACCGATTCACATAATAAAGTATGGAAGCAGAGATAATTGTTTCTTAATATTTTACTATTATGGAATAACACAGAAACATATAATAAATTAATTTTTCTTGGATGTTGTACAAATTTATAAATATGGGTGAAATTTCAGAAAATATATTGATATTCATTGGTAGGGATAAAAATTAATAAATGTTGCAATTATAAAAATTAAACTGGTTTTTTACAATCTTTTTACTTATATTATTTTTGGACATATGATCATGTAGTCTAAACCAAAAAAATATGCTTAATATGCCAGTATTGTTCGTACGATTTATTTTTGAATGAAAATTTAAGTTTAACTTAACTGAATATTAAAAGTAAAACTTTGATCCTCATACATATCCATAATAGGAATGGATTAATTAAGGATGGATTAATGGATAATGGATTAATTTCACATATTTTAATGTATAATACCTACCTTTTAAATAAATATTTTTTAGTTTACGAAAGATCTAATAGTTGTAATGTTGGTGGGTTGAAAGTATGTTTAATTTTTTTTATTTTTTATCTAAATAAGATTTCATAGAAAAATTTCCCACTTAATCAAAAATACATGCGGTTGAAGCCAATCATTAAATTATCTGAAAGTTTTCGAAATTTTTAACAATTTTTTGAAGAAATTAAAACTCTCTAAATTTTGCATCTTGTCAGAAATGGGAGAATAAAATACTGAAAACTATGCACTTCTATTATTTCGCAGGTTTTGAAAATTTTCTACTGCCTTAAAAACTGAAAATCAAGTATTTAAAAAAATTATAAGTTCTAAGTTACAGATCTGTGTCATATTTTAGATTGTAAAAATAAGAACTTAATTATTGAATTCAATTTATCCCATTTTATAATTCTATACTCAGACAATATTAACTTTTCTTTTTCGATATGTTTTCTTTCGACGATTTTTTCGTGTAAAGCACAAACAGTTTTTATAATCTAACATATTTTTAAGTATGGAATATTTCTAGTTTCCAGGAACGTTTTGAGATTAACGTCTATTATTATTGTTCTATTAAAATCATTAATAGAAATATAATCCAATTTATAATTCTAAATTTTTGCGTCGGTTCATTTCGATGCTTGTAGAATAAATAAACAGGATTTAAATTAGTGTTATTTATGTTTTCAACGTTAGTAAAAAGTTTGTCGACTTCAATTAGTAACCAGTATGCTGTAAATGAAAGATTGACAAAACCGGTTCCATTACTAAGCTAAATCTACTGCTTATCTATTCAAAGTATTTTATTTAAAAACATCCGAGCATCTTATCTGTCAATCTTCGACTATAAATTATCATAGGTGTTATTGATGAGAGTATCAAGAGGAATTATTTTTCCTTTATTTATTTAGAAAAATAAGTTGTTATTCAAAGATTAAACTATTTAAAATTGTTCCTTTATACTATTCATACGATATGATTCATCACGTATCAAAAACCAAAAATCGTTTCATCACTTAGTTGAGATATTAGTTTACACTGTCAGTTTCCAAGTTAAATTTATTCTTCAGCATTTTAAATTGTTATATTTTTATGTTTTGGAAAGTTCAGTTTCTGATTAAATATTTTTTTTTTCAGTATTTAATTTTGCAATAAAAATTGAAATTTGTTTTTTAATTTCATTATAACATGCGCAAGCGCTTTTTTTTTCTCTCTTTTTCTTTTTATGTGAAGTTCTCTAATTATATAATTATTTGAAATAAATATTAATTAGCGTAAAGTAAGGCGCACTTCCAAACCCTAGTTCCACATAAGCAATAACTATGAAAGAAACGCCTTTAAATTCCTAATGCAACTTTATTTTCGAAAGCAAAAATATTCTAAAATATAAAAACGTATCCTATATCAATAATAAAAAAAGAATAAAAACAGACGATTAAGTTTAAATATCAATTGTTAAACTAAATATTAAATTAAAAGCAAACAATAAATTCTTAAAGTAAACTGTAACATTCTGTTCGGATATTAAAATGAAAGCTGGCCATAAAATATAAAAATATATCTTAATAATGCAAATATAACTTAAACTAAATGTCATTATTATAATTATAATAAATTATAATGAAAATCACTTTATCCAGGCATTCTTTATTGCATACCCACACATTTTTGTTGACGCCATTTTTTCAAAATAACAACATTGTAGAGCGTATTAATAACAGAATAATCCTTTGGCAAAATAATTAGCATCAATATGCAGAACAATTATTTTGAAATAAACCTTTAGAATTGCAATTAATCTTTAATGACACATAATCTGTAAAAATTTTCAGATCAGAAATTTTTTCAATGAGGATTTTTAATAGATAAATATGTATTAAGCAATGTAAAACTATGTCTTTTTCAATATTATTTACACATTTTATTTTACTAGGCAAAAAATAGCTCATTGCACATTAAAAATATTTCAAATTTTATAAAATTTGTCTTAAAATCTGATAAATCTTCGCATTTGTAAACAAAAGGAATTTAATGAATTTGAAAAGAATGCTTGCAAAGAAATATTTAAATAATACAGTCCGACCAGGTTAACACGAGGTAGTCGAGGCCCATGGTTACTAAACCACAGTTTATGTGGACCACAAGTTACAGTATTAATTTAAATTTAGTGATATAATGCAAGTTCCAATATCGATATGAATTTTCTTCAAAACGAACATTTTCGTCAAATTACAGTGCATATGGTTAATTTGAGAACACAAATTTATGTTCATATATAATATCTTTGCAATATGTAAATCAAATGCATGTCACAAAAAAATTTAACCAAAGAACAATTAAAATATTCCAAGAAAAACGGAATTTATAGTATTATCAATCAATCCTTAATGAATGACTGTTTTTAATGACATTTTGTTTTATTTTAATCTCTTGCATGACAGATTTTATTATCTATGCCCGAATCTAAGATCCCTCTGCTGAACATAACTTAGATTATCTTTCATATGAGAAAAATATTTATAACTCTTAAAAATTCATCGATACAAAATGGTTGAAGGCTAAACTAACTCCCCACAAGACCTTAAAAATTATCTCTTACCAAAAAAAAAAAAAAAAAAAAATCCTAAGTGAAACATTTCAATTTCTGAAAAATGGTGATTCCTATTTATTAAATAGAAAGAAAATGAAAATGTATTAATATCCGTAACTCGTGAAGTCATTCCTACAAAATGTTGATCTGAATTACATGAAAGGCAAGTAAGAGCTGTGACGCCACGATGTTTAGAAGTGATATCGCAAGCGATTGCTTATCGAGGGAGCCATAGTAAAAATGTGTGTAAAGCAGACTCATCACTCAGCCACGTGTTAAGGGGTCCGTTTGCAGTTTAAAATTTAATTTTTAATGTAAGTCATATAAAGAAACAGTAATATTCTCATGTATACTTTGTTTTTCTAAGTTGCAGTGTAAAATCTTATGTGAAATAAGTTTAAGAGGATATCTTTACTAATAAGATTATATTAACGCATAAATTAACTAACTTTAATGTTATTTTGAAACCATTCTCCCTTCCCCTCCCCAATTGGAAAGAAATAGAACTTCAATAAATATTTTTCAACCAAGAGTTTTTAAATCTTCTTGTCCCGCTACAGTCAACATAATGCAATACTTTGAAGTTTGCATCTAAATATATGGAATTATTTAATCTTGACAATATTACAAGTTTCTGATTCGAGTCATTCGAAAAGATGTCATATTTTTATATAAATATAAAATTGTTAAATAAGAATATTAAAAACTGGTGATCACCAAAATGCATGAAATATGCGGGTGCATTTATTAAATTTTTGAAATACTAACGACTAATAATAAATGTTCTACTTACTTGAGCAGATTTTCTTTTCTGAAAATAAATAAATAAATAAATATTTTTGTTTAGTTGGGATCAAAATTTCTACGTAATAAGTATTTCATCCAATTTTATACTCATTTACTTCAATTAATACTTGCCACAAATATATAAAATCAATTAAAATACTATCGATATTATTATCTCATTAGGTATAACTTAATAATAAAGTTATAAACACATATTATTCCATTCCAAAGTATGAGGCAGTATTAATTACATTATTTCCATTATTATAAATTATTGCTTTTCTCATTCTCTGAGCTTTCTCTTATAAGTTTTCAAACACTTGATATATTTTTGCTTTTGTTTTAATTTGTTTAATTAATTATAATAATTTTTATATGAGGCATATTAGTTTTAATTTAGTTTTACTATGATTTCTTTGTATATAATAATGTAGTTTTTTTAGACATTAATGTAATGAATTTATGGTTTATGTGATTAATTTGTTTATGTTATGGTATCTTGTAAATTATAATATTGATGTTTTGATCAAATATATATTCAAATTTTGGTTTTAACAGTTTTTCGTTTTTTCTATTTTTGAAAATTTTGGTTCTTGTCAACTCAATTTTTCATTTGATTTACTTTTTTTGAAATTTTTTATAGTATGTAATGTTTCTCTTTTATAGTTAAATTTGAATATTTCCTTTTATTCATTTTCTTTGTTTATAATGTTTTATCTGTTTATATTTATGGAATGGCGCATATATTTTACTCAATGATACAATAATTATTTCTTACATTTTGCTTTATTTATTAATTATTGAAAGTACTTCCTAACTTGTTTTTGACTAAAGTATTGATGTTAATTACAAATATAAATTTATATATGTATTCGTAGAACTTTATTTTTATAGTTTACAATATAAATAACTGACTTCTGCCATAATTCTTTTTATTTACATATATTTTTTTTATTCACATATTTCTTTTTATTCACATATTTCTTTTTATTCACATATCTTCATTATTTGTGTATTACACAAATAGTGAAGAGTGTTTAAAACACGAAATTGAGACATGAATTAATTGTGTAAAACACGAATTGAAATTTTTTTCCGTGTTGAATGAAAATGTAGAATTAGCAATCCGAACTACTTACAGATTTCCGTTTTTGATCTCTGTTTTTCATCAACTGCTTTAAATAGCTTCATCTTTATTTTAAGCAAAAGAGAGACTTGTTTCGGTCCTGATAGTTCTTTGTCATTGTACCCGCTCAAAAATAAATCTATTTAAAACACACTCTCAAAAACACGAAATTCATCGACTTCAACACACCACCATCGAATTAGAAAGCTAACTGACAAGTAGATTGAAATGTCTTGAGGATGGCAAGGATGAGCCTTCTCTATTAAGGGACCTGGGCACTAGAAACCATTTGGGCTCTAAATTTTTCGTAAAGTAAAAAAACAATTACAAACACGAACATTTATTACTAACACATGTTTATTTAAAGCGTGATTTTGTTTTCGCTATTATATTAATTACTACAGAAAAATTACAATTTTTTGCAATTTCTTTTTCGATAATGAATATAAAAACTGCATTTAAGTGTTCTGCACTCATGCTTGACTAAAAAGTTCAGTTTAAATGGGAATTACTCTGGAGTTTTCCGAATCAAATAACAAAAATTAACCATTCACATAATTAATAATTAGTTTGAGAAGATTATTGAAATTTAAAAAAATGTCGATCTATTATACTAATGTTAACAATAAAATGAAATTTACATCATACTGACAACAATAAGAATAATGTCAAGCTTTCATTTGCAAGAGAACATTATTTTAGCTCTTGATCATGTTGGGGTCCCGGTGCATAGCATCAACCGCACCCCTCAAATGACCAGTCCTGGAGATGGTAATGCTTCTATTTACCCAAAGACAAACAATAATTTTGTAGCAATAGCTTCCAATTTTTATTTTGTGCGAACTAACAAAAAAAAAAAGCTAAAGAATTTGGGCCCGAGAACCAAAAGCTGATTGTGTTGAGCAATTTTTTTCCTTGTTAAAAGAAAAAAAAAAAAAAAAGTGGGAGATTTATTGATATATTGTCAACCGTTTTTTCATGTTAAGCATGCTTAACTGCATTTTAAAAAGAAAGTTGGTTTGTGAGGAAGCCCAGTGGAAAAGGGGTTCGTGAATTTCATTATACAGGCAGATATGTTAAGAACTGTTTTATAGTTAGCAAGAAAATATTTGAAACTTAAAAGAATACATGAATGATTTTTATTTAAAACCATGTTTAACACATCTTTATATAATTGGGGAATAAAAAAAGTGCTAAGGATAAAAGCGTTTTAAGAGATCTTGATGTAGTTCGCAACAAATTTTAAAGAATAAATGTACATTTTTTTAAGAACATTTAACAATTTTTCATATTATTTCAGACTATTTGAAGCAATGCATATCATGTGAATATAATATATAATTAAGTAGAAAATTTCTTAATGTAAAAAATATTATAAGTAGCTATTTATCATTTACAACAAAAACTATTAAAGTAGGACTGTTTTTCAATTCTCATGTGTATTTTTTGTGTTAAAGGAATTAATACCCTACAATGGCTCCTTATTTCAATTGTGTTGAACTTTACCAAAATAAATAAATATTATATATATATATATATATATATATATATGTGTGTGTGTGTGTGTGTGTGTGTGTGTGTGTTTATAATTCAAAAAATAGTCTTTTAGATTCAAATTGTATTTAAAATATTTTAAGATTATGTTTTCATTGTATAACAAAATGGATCGTGAGTGCATTTTTTATTGTTCTAATAATCTATTAAAATATTTCACTGTCATAAAAGTATTTTGAGTCTTATTTCTAAAAAATTTGGCAATCCAAAGCTCAAAATTATTTTTTTCTCCTTTAATGATGACACAATTTAAAAATCTGTGCTTAAAATTCTTTATTTTATCTTTAAATATCAGTCGAAATTTTATTTATACACTATTTTTCGTTAAATCAGAAAAATGAAACATACAATAAAAGTAGATAAATATAAAAAAAGTTAGGGGTATTTTTTTGAAAACTCTTAAGCATACGATATAAACTAGTATCAAAGAATCTTAAAAGAAAATTTTATTAAATTTAAACAAAAATTAGAGATAAGCCTTTTGTGATTCGTGTCACCTTAAAATTATCAACGATTTTTCAAATTTTAGCCCAAAATCTCTCTGGTAGAGAAATAATAAAAGTGGGGGGAAATATTAATTAAAAGAAATTAACAAATATTATTTCAAATTTTTTTTCGTATGATATAAATAATAATATAATTGGGGAATTTTACATAATTAGGGAATAAAAAAAAGGTGCTAGAGATAAAAACTGTGTTAAGAGACAGAAGCAAAGAATGCTTGAATAGAACTTCTTTCGGATCAAACAAAAACTAGAGATTTGAGAAATTTTCTGTGTGCCTCATGTCTTAAGTTATTAACGATTTCTTAAACATCACTCATAAATCTCTCTCGGACAGAAAAATAGTAGCAATAAACAAAAACGATTGCAGTAATTCTCGGAGGTGTGGCATCGTGCGACGGTGGACCCAAATCTCACAATACATCACTCCGAGAACAGGATCCAATCCCTCTTTGAGGCCTGAGATCCCGCTGATTTCCATTTCTACTATTCTGATCACGAAGATTCCTGCTTGGACAGCATAGAGACATTGTTTCTTTGGCATTGTAAATCAATGATCTGTCAACTGGAGACCCACGCTTATCCCATTCTGGTTTTTGTGCGGTTTATTTTAAATTATTTTACGTTATTGTTATTTTTGCTTTCACTGAAAAATGAATAGCTAGAAAAACAGATTGTGTGGTGGATAGGCTACCTTTTTTGCATATTTTTTTTCAAAATCAGTATAAACAATTTTAAATGTGTTTATATGCCATTTTATATATATAAAAAAAGATTGGATTAAATTATACGAAGTGGATCAAATATGTGATTGTTTTCAATAGCGGACCACGATTTTTAAATAGTTTGCCTTGACAACCATGATAAGCTATTTAATGTTTGAATAATCGTTATATTCTTCATTTGTGTGTTCATTTATTCTGTCCTTTCCCTTGAAAGAAACCGGTGCAATATGGAACGGCTCAGAAACAGTGAAACAAACCCACTAAACTCAACCACTCAAACTCAATTATCTGCACAAAAAGATGTCGTTACTTCTTTTGGGATTCATAGGATAATGTGCATCTTGATTTTCATCATATAAGAAGTACAATTCAGGCAAAACATTACTGAGAAATTTGGAGATGATTGAAGAAACATATCATTCAAAAGTGTGTTCCAATGCGATTTCCCAATATTCTCTCTCTTCAGGACAATACAAACCTCACGTTAGTGATGCGATACAAGAACAATTTTAGAGACTTCATCGAGCAACATTCGAACAATCTTCGTATAGTCTGCACTTAGAACTTTTAGACTACCATTCGCTTGGACCCTCCCACTCCAAAGAAACGAAAAGAGGAGAAAGATTTTCATCGAATGAAGAAGTAAAAATTTTGCAGAATTTGTATCATATACATTCGACTTCGATTTATCATTCAAGAAAAAAACCTATGAATGCGTTAGAAAAATTATGTAGATCTTAAAGGAGGATATATATAAAAATAGCATTCGCGTAATTTTGGTAAGTAATAAATCATGAGAGATCTTTTATATTTGACCCTTCTTCGCACCTAAAAATTGTTTTCACTTAGAACACAAACTCAGAATAGGACATGAAGAATAGGATACAAACCCAGAACGCTTTTTCAGATAGAAAAACATCAACTTTTATTGCTATATTCTGATAACTACCCTACGGAAAGAAGCAGACTTTACAAAACTCCGAAACATTTTTTTTTGGTGTAAAATTTTTTTCGTCGTATTTGTTACAGCATTTATAATATAATATTAAGTAAATCTTAAATTTTACTTGTAAAAGTAAAAAACTGCCTAATTGTAGAATGTTTGTAAGTTTTAAATATACATTATATCAAAGGACGAATGTGTTATAACCATGAATTAACATAAAAAAGGGACAATCTTTCTGTTTGAAAATGTGTTTTGATGTCTGTATCAAGCTCTTCAATACTAGGCAAAAACTGCTACAAAGAACAGAAATTCTACGTTCAATGTTTATCCAAATCCAGCCATTGCCTACATTGAACTTGCTAGCGAATGTATAATCAAACGCATGAGAGATTTCTGCAAAGTAGTATTTAGTATTTAAAAAAATTGAAAAAAGCATATAAGCAATTCTTCTTTGTTATTATCATAGTTGAAAAAACTTTTCTCCATAATTGTACTCAAATTCTTTTTCAGTATACACAATATCTCTAAACTTCAGGATATATTGATAACATTTCTTTTTCAAAATTTAAAATTTTTATTAGGATGTAAGGATAAGTGTTAAGTTGTGGTGAGGCTCAGGAGCTGTTTCAGATTTTCAAAGCTCATTGAAAAATTACGTCTTTTATTTTGAAGGCGATCATCATGATATTTATAATTTGATTCGTTAGATGGAATAGTATATGCAACGTTATCAATTTTTCAGACACTAGCGCGTAATTGGCGAGTTTGAAATAAGAGGAAACAAAAATTTTGTGGTTTTAAGAATATATTTAAGTAGTTTTTGAACTAATCGTTTGATTAATTATAAAATAGTTTAGATTTGGGTTTAATGTGGATACAATCGGATGTAAAATCTCTGAAAATGGTCAGTACTATCCGAGATCAAAGATACCACAGAACTGTAACTAAACGATTTTAAATGAATGTTGACATTTACTGAAAGTTAGTTCGTCGTTCTTTGATGCATTATGATTTCTATTAGAAATGCAGAATTTTTACGAATTCTTCTTTTTCAATGCGTTGTATGTTTTGTATTTTGAAAATATATTAAAAATAGCTTTTACGTGCTTGAGTGATTGCACCAGATTTTAATAAAGAAAAATAACAAGGGATTCAATAAAAATTCAAATTTTATGATAGATATATTTCTATGTTAATATTAAAACAATTAAAATAGTCTGATGGAAAATTAACTTAAAGAACGTCTCAATGAATGCATTTATTTTTTCTCCTGTTTCTGGCAATATATAGATATTAATTTTTTTTTACCATATACAACTAGAATTATTTTTACTAAAAATTTAATTATTATTAGAATAGCTTACGATAAATATTTAAATACCCAAACCAGTTTAGGACCATGCATTTCTTTTCTCTTATAACTGTCTATGCTAAAACAGAGATGCTCTAATATTATTCTACTCTCAGTTTACAATGATTAGATCGAGAAATAACTTAAACAAATGAAAATATTTTTTTAATACGAGCTTTTATTCAAAGATGGTATAAAAGGTATAAAAATAGCTTTTGAGAGAAATTTCAAGCTCAAACACATATTGCTACATACTAATCCTTCCTAGCTCACCTTTTGATCTCATACTTAAGTAAGTTGCTAAGGTCATTTATTGGTAATTACCTAGGTATCTTTGTTAACATCTTCAAGCTTTCATAAATTACATATTATTCTACACTTAAAAAGTAACATGTAGTAAATTTTCTGAATACCTCCATCGGTGAAAAGTGAGTTAGGAAAGACTTAAATGCTGCAATAAGTGTTGGAGATTGAAACTTCTCTCACAAATTATTTTGCACCTTTTAATCCCTCTTTAACTTAAAATTTGGTTTAAAATTATTTTGCTTATATTAATTTAATTCTTTTTAGTCTGTAAATATAAGATTAAAAAGTAATGGCGCGAATTATACGTGTATACAAAAATTAATTTTTTATTTAAACATCGTCAAGTGCAAGGCCAGCATCCCCCCTACACCAAATCCTTCACCACTTGAGGGTACCATAGTATTGTATTGTCACCGAAGTTATATGTGTATACAAAATTTTAGTTCTATCGACTGATGGGATGTAGGTTGAATTTCGTGTACAAATTTTGAATTGGAAAGACGATTTTTTTTACATATATTGGAAACTAAGAGTAAATAATATTAGAGCATCTCTGTTTTAGCATAGACAGTTATATGAGAAAAACAAATATAAAACCCTAAACTGGATTGGGGATTTTAATATATTTCGTATAAGTGATTCTAAAAATAATTAAACTTAAACAATTCTTACAGTATCTGGTATAAAAAAATCGCTTTCTTGATATTATGAGAAACAGGGGAAATATAAATAAAAGCTTGTAAAAAAAATTTAAATTATCATATCAATGTATGTACAGAAAGTTAAAATCTCAGAAAATGAGAATTTTAAATTGGAAAAAACAGAATATTTTATAATTTGAAAGAGCCTTTTATTTATTTAAGCTTGCGCAAGAAATTAGAAAGTGAATCAAAATTCAAACTTCTTTTTGAGACTATCAACTCAAGGTAAAACTCGATATTTCTAATGAAAGAAATGAAAATTATACAATTCTATAAAAGAGAGTAGAGTTGAGCCTATGACTTTTATAGAATGATGTAGAGTTATGGTGATTTGAAAAAGATGTATATAACTCGCAAGTAAAAACAAACACACTCTCTCTTGACATCATTTTATTTGTTTTCGAAACCATTATACATTACCAGCTTCCTTAACTAAAAAAAGAGCTTAGTATCGGCATCTATTACAAAAGGGGACGCATAAATCTGCTGCTGTTATATCGTTTACCTGTTTCTCACGCACAAAGGATCAGAGGTCCAGCTCAGAGTCAAATCAGATGTTACATGTATCTTTTTGTAATCTTTAAGGCTTCTAAATGTAAGGGAGGCCATGTGAATTAAATCAAGTATTTTTTTAAAGGGATGATGAGAAGTTAATCGTAAATAAATATGCAACTAGTGTAATTTTTAAAATATTTAAATGTTTTTTACTACCCAAAAATAATATTTTTCATTTTTTTAAAAAAAATTAATAAAATCAAAGATCTTTCTTGTATAATAAGCATATATAACAAGACTTGGAACGCATATAACAAGTTTAAAAACACTTCTTTCTTAAACGTTGTGATATATAAAAAAAAAAAGGCTTGTAACAAATAATTTAATGTTATCGACGTAATATTTTGGAAACTTTTTTTTACTTAAAATAAAATAAACCTTTGTTTTCAATGTTATTTAAAAAAAGGAGTAACATTGAAATTAAGAATTTACTCCTATTAATTGGTATGAAATATTTTGATTTCGTTACTATGTAAATTAAATCTTGAAATTTTTTTTTTCTTTTGAGAAGATTACAAAACTATAATTATAAATATTAGCTTATTTATATTAATTAATTTATATTTTGAAAGAAAATAAAAGATAAATTATTGTTTCTCTTAATGTTTCCTTATATAAATATAGGGCCAGCTCAATTTATAACTTATTTCTATTCTGACTAACAGGTGGCAGATCGGATTTATATTTTTTTACGCTATTTTCATTCAAACAATTTATTAAAAGTAAACATAACATGCAAAAATTCAATATATGTACGCATAATTATTGCCACATATTACGTGGAAAATACATAATATGAACTGTAATCTACACAAACATGCAATCTGAAATTACGTAAAGGTTATTATTACTATTACATAATATTTTTAGTTACTACAGCGAAAAAAAGTTTAATACGAAAATACTTCAGATGAAAAATATCGTTTAACACGAAATAATACTGCGGCCCAGAAAAAATACATTGTAAATTTCATACATTTTTTTCCATTTAACACAAAAATGTTTCACACACATTTCTTGGATCCATATTTTTTTCTCTTTCGATGGAAGGTATCAAAAAATAAATCGAAAATTTGATGCTGATAAAGCCACTGCAAAAACAGTAGTGTAATAATAATAATAATAACGATAATAAAAATAAATAAATAAAATTTGTTAAAGAAAAACAATAATTGTTTTATGTGTTCTTAATTATATATGTATAAATCTTTGAAAGTAAATAGTGTATCTATACACACATACGTATGTCTATAGGTAGGTACGTACATATGCTGTGATAAATGTTTTAACTCGAAAACTCACAACAGAAATAACACTACGACCCAGCAAAATATTGTTATTTAGCATTTTTTTTTTCCACGAAACACAAAGAGCTTAACAGGAAAAAATTTCCTTCCTTGACTCAGACTTTTTGGCATATTTTTCTAATTATTATTTATAATTGTTCGGAATACACCGATGTTAAATAAAAAGCTGTAAATCTTATATGTTTGCCACCGAACACCACAATTGTTTTACAAAGTGTAGATATCATACAAAACTTACAATTTCACTATCCAAAGCAATTTCTTAGAAAATATTTACTTGAAATCAAAGCAAAAAAAGATTTTTTTCATCAGTTTATTAGATATACTACATAATAAGCGCTCTACGCGGAATAAAAAATATTTTTTTACTCGATTTTTATTAAATATGTATATTTTTGTAATGTAAATAGTGTATTTAATACGGCGTGTGTGTATCTACACGAGTAAATTTTAGCAGGAAATCAAATTAATAAGATTTTATGGCATCGTAAATATTGGTAAGGTTTTTTTTTCCACACGCATTCTTTGACCAGCCTATTTTCACTGTTTTTCCTACTTTTTTCTCTCTATTTTTTACGGTATAAGTATGGATGGTCCTTAGTCTGGAAAAACGTGTATTAGAATAATATGGAATTTCTTTCAAAGGGATCAACGTTTCAGAATAATGTCCAATAAGTTAAATATTCTTTCATTTACAGACTTATTCAATAACTTCTACGAATGAATCTTATTCTTTTCAAATTGCAAACAAACGACAAATGTCAGGAGTTTTGACATTATTAGTCGAAATATGTGTCAGCTTATATTATTTTTATTTCAAGATTGTTAAAAGGAATGCGATATGACATACAAACTGACATTTCTCATATAACTCAGTTATATATTATTCTAAATGATAATATAATGTGAGAAATCTAGGAGACAACGTGATAAAAATTCTTGTTTTATCTCTGGTCACCATAAATTTTCGTTGAAGAAATATTTTTTTAATTTTATTAGAATAATTTATTTTGTACCCGTCTGAAAAGGACTTTGACCTGTCGCATGTTACCTTCTGTATTGTTTCTTCACTCGTTTGAACACCAATCTCTTTGCGAGGTATTTTAGAGAATTCGTGAAAATAATAATCCCTTTATTTAATAAATAAACTATTTTATTTATAAATGTTATTTCTAACCGTGACTTGTGTGTGAGTAGGAGAGACTTTAGAACATCTGTACTTAAGATTTAAAAAAATGGGCCAAGTGGGGAAATGGATGATTTATGCATTTAAGAAAAATTACTTTGTGTAATGTGATTATAACAAGAGAAACAGAAATGCTATTTTTACAGAACCGATTTTTTTTTTACATATTTAGGCATGTTTTATTTATTTTCTATTTTTACTTTACTTAATTTCAGGTTATATTTTTGTTTATAATACGTATAATACGGAACAAAATATTTCTTTTCTTATCATATGTGCGATAATTACATGTATGACGTTGGGCTATTTGGATTTTCTCTTCACTAACCTTGGGGACTTTAATTGAGATTGATTGTATAAACTAAGCAATTTCTTCCTAGCCAAAATAAAACGTGATTATTCTAATCAGAGGCAGGTAGAAGTAAAGTGAAGTAAGCTAGATAGGAGAGTATATAAGCAAAGGGAAAGCTTGAGGATAGAGGTCGAGTAGCACTATCGTTGAGTATATGGCTTACAGACGGTAGCCGATATCAAGAGTTGCGGGGGGATAGTGATCGTAGTGGAGTCAAGAAATCAAGTCAACCTCAACTGGGGAGATTTTGGTAAGACACTATTAATTCGGTATTGATTGAATGGGTGAATCTATCTAGGGTGTTATCCAGGAGAGCACGTATTCATCAAACATTATACTGCAAGGCTATTGAATAAATAGTTGTGTGAGATTTGTCTAGTGTCTATCTTTGTAGGCTATTGACTTTTAGCGTTAGTTATATTTGATTGAGTTTGCACAAGAGTCGGGTAGAAGAAGTGAAGCGCCCCACATGTACATAAGTTAAATTTATAAGTTTAATGTACGCACATTTTGTAACCCGTTTGAATGAAAGTAGAATTGAAAAATACAAATCTATCTCAGAACAAGTTCAACATAGACCTGTTAGTTGGAACGGAGCTAGGTCGTAAGTACTGGGGACCCTGTATTTTGTGGGTAATAAATATGCCTAAATACATTGTGAATTAAAATTATTAATATTTTTTTGCTATTTTTATACATTATTCTATTATTTAACCTTCTTCACAAGATGTTTCTTAACATGAGCTATTATATTTTTTTAATCATTCTCATTCATAATAATTACAACAACATAAATTTATTTTTAAGAATGTCAGTTCGTTTTAGCACTTTTTGCTCTGACTTCCATTAAACTTATTTGAATCATTTTGTTATTTTACTAATTTTTTAATAAACGGTACACTCTTAGAATCTTTTTTAGTTAATAATTTTACAAACATATGATCTTTAAAGGGAACTTCTAATTATAATTATGTATATAAATTTTTTTATTTACTAAAACACTATATTTTCGCAAATTATATATGTATATACACGTAAGCTTTGTAAAACACGGTTGCTACGTCCCTGAAAAAAACCTTGTTATTTGAATCCGAAACGAAGAATTAATTCAGAACAAAGAATTGTTTTACGAAACAAAGAATTAGTGCAAAAAAAGTGCATTGTTCCAAAAATTAGAAATACATGAAATTACATAAAAATAATTTTTTGGAGGAATATATTTATAAAAGTAACTTTCAAAAAAAGTATTAGATTATAATATGCTTTAAATGATGTAATTCTTCGTCATCATTTTTGTTCCAGCGAACACTAAGTCTCAAAACACAAACACAGAAAAATACAATTTTTTAAAATGTACTTAATACTTCATGAACAAAAGGAATTCCAAATTCTTATAATTTTTAAAAATTCTCCAAATTATGAAATGACATACACGCTTAAATAAATATATTCCAGTGAGATATCAAGCTCTTATTTAGTTCTGTATTATATATGTAAGGGAATTTCTCTAATTTTTCGAAGTTTTTTTTTAAAAAAAAAAACTTAAAAAATTTTACAAGGAAATTTATTTAATTATCAATGTTCAGAAACACCGAGTTGTGAGAATGTTTTCTCCTGATCTCTCTCTCGACTTGTGTTACAACGAAGCCGTGTCATACGGGTATATATTTTCAATATTTACAAGTTGGGGGTGGGGGGTATTGGAAAGTTTTAATTATTACTCAGAAATACCTGAGATACCTAGATAAAATTTATTCTGTGTGTTAATTGATCCTTATGGTACATAATGTTGTAAATTATAAGTTCTGGTTGGTTTCAGGAAACTGTTGATTAAAGTATCTATGTATGGAAAATATATTCAATTTTCCAGTTTCTACAATGATGCCTTCAGAAGGTCAAGGAACGCTGGATTAAATGTATAACGCTGGAGAGAAACTATGTAGAGGAAACTTACGAATAGTAAAAAATTAGGTTTCTCTCTAGAATATTTTAGTAATAATTTAACTTTTACATTACCCCAGGATAATTAAAATTTCATGATACTAGGGACTTCTTCAATCTAGGACCACCAGAAACTAAACAAATCGACACGAATAGTTGTAATTTACAACATAATGAACATGAGAATTAATCAATGGGCAAAATAAATTTTATTCAGGTATCTTGGTTATTTCTTAGTAATAATTAAAATTTCGAGATACTCTATTGTAATATCTACATTAAATCAAAATCAGTTAAGTCAGGGAAAATGAAATTCGTCATACAATAAATACGATTAATTTAAATTAAAGTTATCAAATAAATTTTCAATTTTAGATATTTTTTTATTTATCAAGTTTAGTATAAGGCTAATAATCGTGTTAAAAGAAAGGGAAAAATTGGAAAGAAAAAATCTTTTTGATCAGCTGAAAAATAATTATCCGGTTTGAATTTTTAGGGGATTTGAAAGCATTGGTAAAACATTAAGCATAGTATACCTTCTAATTAATGTTTTTATGTTAAGGAATCAAATATTATAGATTTAACAACACATGACCGACAGAGACATGAATTTTTTCTCTTAAGTGCAATATTATAATAATTTATTTAATGTTTTTCAGGTTTTATAAGATAATTTATATGCATTCTACAATTTATGAAAAATTTTGTTTTATCATATGCATGAATTGAAATTTTCGAACAATGTAATGAAATATTAAAGAAAGCTAGTCACTTTAAAATCTATATTGAATTTCATTTAAAAAACTTCAACTTATATTAGCAACAGATACTTCACAGATACAAACTACATTTTGGAAAAAAAATGTATCAGCAATAATTTTATTGGTATTGTTAGTGAAAAACAGTATGAGAAGTTATTAACTATGATACAGACTTTTTAGCTTATAATGGAATATTTACTTAAGGTACACAATTTATAGTTTATATTAAAATTCGCATTTATTAATTTCTCTCAAAAGCAGCGACAAATAATGTAACAAAATATATATTCCTTTTCAGTATTTTCCCTTCAAATCGACTCCAGTTTTAAAATGTATACGTTTAATGTTACTAATAGTTGAACGTCAAATCTCGTAACAAAAATTATTCTACCGTTTTAAATAGTTTTCCTAAAGAAATATTTGCACCTATAAAGTTTTACTTTAGTCTGCAGAAAGCTACAGATATATAATATGATCATTTTTTTTTAAAAGCATGTCCTGTTCAAAATTTGTTTTAGTTGTCTATTAGAGCATTGAACATCATGTTTCAATGTCTAACATTGCCCCTGAAACAAAAACTAAAACGAGTTCCATGTAGTTAAAATATTCTACACGACTTTGTTTTTATTAGTTTGAACAAATGAAATGTCGCCATTTAAATTCAAAACACGTTTCGTGTTGGAGAAATCCATTAACAGAACAACCAATTAAGAAAATGTGGTGAAAAAGCATTAAGGTTTCGTTCGAAGCACGCCATCTGCCGACAGAGATATGAAACGTGCAGGAAAAACCCACGAGAAACACATGAACACTTCATCAACAGTTGTCAATGAAAAGTAATTTCCTCTTTTTACGTCCGGAAGTTGAACAGGGAACTGTGGACAACTGATTTATAATACCTACTTCCGAAAACGTGTTGTTAGATATCTTGAAGAAATTACAATAAAAACCGTTAATCTAATTTCAAAATATAATTTTTAAAGTCTAAAGTGATTTCTATCTTTGAGTTTGTCTGGATATTAATTTTCTTAGTTCCAGACTCCAGATGTTTTGAAATGACATGTCCTTAATGTTAATACTAGCAAGTTTTTTGAATGATGTAATGACAAATTAAAATCAACCACGTTTTTTGACTCGTATACGAATATCATTTTAAAATCAGGTTCAGAATCATTAATTAGTAGCTATATTTAATTTAGTGCTTTTTAATTACTGTTCTAAAAATTTATTTTAATTATAAGCATAGTTTCATTCGAAGAATGGAATACACTTAATTACAATACATTCTTAATATTAATTGGAATTCTAAAATCTATAAACCCCTGCCTTAAAAGTTAAAACTTGTAATGCGTTTAAGCACTTATAAAAAACTTTAGAAATTGGAATTCGAACTTTTTGCTTTCTAATTTTAGATAGTTCTATATACTTTTATATTCATCAAAAAAAGGAATGTGTCTAGTTAAATGTAAATTAGAAACAAAGCAACAAATAGTATTTAGAAATACAAATATCTATCTAATAAATATTTTTAGAATCCAAATTGTAGAAGTGGTGAAAAATTACTGAAAATAAATATATACAAAGGAAATTTTAAAAAACTTGCGAATTATTACATTTCATTATTTCCTAAAAGAAAGTGTTACATAGAAAACTGTAGTATTAAAAATTCCATCACAAGGTGCTGTAATAATTCATTTGAAATAAGTACGCTTCTAACCATTTTTTTTATGAAAATCTTATGATATTTTTCCTTCTATATTATAATTAATGATTAACAAAATTTCCAATATCAGACTCTGTGTAAGAGACACGCTTAACTTCATAAGTCTTTGAATGTCTTATTTTATGTCCCTCTAAATTAAATTCATTTGCTTCATTTTTATCTCAAAAAGACAAGTTTTGATGATTTTTTGAAAATTTTTTGTTTTGTTTTTAGTGGATGAATATAATTTCTTTGTGTTAACTGCATTTTATTAGTACCAGTTTATTAAATTTTGTTCTAAGACCCCCCCCTCCTAATTTTGTTAGTTTATTTATTGCTATTTTTAAAAATTTCTTTTGAAAATTATATGGAGAATATTTAATTTTCGAAATTCGATAAAGTACAGAACTTATGAGGCAAGAATCAAATCTGGCTAAACATTTGTCTATACTGTAATCTAAATAGAAATAAAAGAAGAAAAAGTTAAGAAATAGTATAAAAAGGTTGGGTCGAAAATAGAAACGAATTCCAAGGCATATCGGGGGCACATAACCCGTGTTTACCATGTACCAACCGTAAATTCAACGAGAAAGAAAAAGTTTATTACGGTACCTCGGAGTAACGATTTCCTTATTCACCTAAACATAGTAAATTCTTGATGGGAAAATCCAATAAAAGCTTCTTACTTTTTACTGAACACAAGAATTTTGTGGCAACTTATTCTTCAAATTTTTGATAATTTTATTGCTTTTGATATGTTCATGATGGAAAAACAAAATGTCTGTCTTTTATACAATACTTCAAGAAACTGAAGAAATTGTAGCAAATATTTTGATAGTAAGTTCTATAAGAATTATTTGTTTTGAGAAATACTACAGTAACCTCTCTTTTACATGACAATTTTAGGTCTTGCACCGATTGAGTCGTTAAATTTCGGATTTTTTCGTGTTGATTCGGGATTTATTTTTGGTCAGCGCTACTATTTTACCCTCTGTTTGTCATAACCATAAATTTTCTATTCAGTACAAATTCCTGTTTTTTCTAAAGAGTTACATATCCCATTTGCACAATATAACAACTGTGTACTAATGTGTATCGTACCAGTGGCGCTTTTTTTAGGGGAGGGTGCATATCTTCATCGGCATGAAACAATTTTCTGAGATTAGAGATAAAACTAAAGAATACGCTTTACAAATTTAGCTTCTCCTTTTTAAAACCGGTCAAGAATGCTTCTTTACGCTTCAAATAGATGTTTGGAATTTTTTCCCCACCTAAGTTAATGTAATTTAAAAGTGACTGCTATTTCTTCTTACTGATTATCGAATCAAAAAATTAAGAAAAAGATTCAAGCAAGTTTCAAGTAATAAGATGTTAAAAACGTAACAATCTGAGCAAAAGAAAATAGATCGACCCAGATTTCCTGACTGCTGCGAGCCGACACTGTCGCTTGTGGACGATTCAATCTCGTTAAGAGATGCACGATTCAATCTCGTTAAGAGATGATATGCTGAGATGGGCATTTCGAAGATCTGTTTTAAGCGCTTATAGATTACTATCTGGAAGAAAAGAATGTCTCCCTACCCCGAGTACACTATTGTATTGTACAGTAAAATGTTCTTGAAGTCCAGCAGAAGTTTTTCAAGCGCTAATAAAACCAGTAAGCGTAAACACGTGACTAAAATATCGGATAATTGTATCGTCTACACAGGTTCAAAATATCAGTAAACACGTCAAATATATGTTTTAATTGCTTATAAATTTTTATCAAGAGAGTGATTTAACTTTGATATCTCATCATAACAACTATATTGACATTCGATGTTTTGGCAAAATCGTTAATCCGACGCATCCGTGGTCCCGTATATAGTGGATTAAAAAGGGCTTACAGTATTTCGCTCTACAAACTCCAAGATCGTTTCGTAACCCCATAATTAACTGCTGACCTGTTTGTCTTCATCTTCCTATTCAGTTATAATTTTTTTAATCATTAGGGAAGGGTTTGTGTTTTTCTTTATGTGTATTTCATGTATAATATTTATTTAAAACTATCAAAATATACTCGTTAATTTTTTACTCTTTCTCTAATATTCAGTAAAAAACTCATAAAGTTTGAAATGGTTGAAAAAATGATCGAAATACAATAAAATGATTTAGGAATTAAACAATCTTATATCATGTTAATATGTTCATGATTGTTTTTGTTCTTGATTATTCGAATACGTTAAGGATATTAACAAAAGTTGATTTTTCTTTCTTTTTTAGATTTCTTTCCTGATTGAATGATACAAAGGAAATTACGTACTGCATTGTAATTACAAAAACAGGATTATTTATATGAAAATGGTTTGAATGGTGTATATATCAATAAAGCAGCAAATAAAGGGGATTGAACATTTGTATTGATTCATTTTTATTGTATTCATTTTGATTTTCATGTATAAATACTTTTGTAAACTGCAAATTTTTTTTAACTAGTAAGTAGTTTCTTCGTGAGTTTTTATAGAATATATCACGAATAAAAAAATAGTTACATGAGCAGGCCCTATTTTTCTTTTTATGAAATATATCTGAAGAAAATTAATTTCTTATTATGATATTTTGTGTAGATTCTTAAATTTTTTTTTCCTTATCTCGACTTTGTATGTATTCCCTTCAAGTTTGACTTCGCATCGGGTATGAAAAGATGCTCTGAATATTTTCTGGACTCCAAGATGTTCCATTTTTTTAAACATTTTACTTCATCATTAGACAGACTATATCGTTCACTTTATTTTATTTTCAGGCAGTTTATTTCCTTTTATATTTTGTATGCAAATGATTATTGTTCTTATTTATTGTTCATTATTTTATTAGTTTTTGTGACATTTTATAGCAACAGCAAGAAGCATTCCGAAGTTTATAGTTCGTCAACAAGTTGAAAAAAGAAGTATTACGTGGTTCAATTGCAATGACGGAGAGATGAAGCGCGTACATTTGAATTCTCATTCCAATACAATTTGGAACTTGAAATAAATTAAAAGGAGAACAACAAACCATGAGCAAATTCTTTTAATTAGATATTTATAAGATTTTTTTTTATTTACGATACTTGAACACTCGTAAATTAAGCATTTCAGAAAAAAAAATCAAATTAAAATGAAAAATTATTCAAACATTTTTTCAAAATATTTCAATATATTAAAATCCCTGCTACTTCTACTAATTTTAATATTTCTCAAAAATTTCTTAGCAGTGTTTTTCTCAATTTTGTGCATGGATTTAATTGTGCTAGAGATACTTTTAGTTTTACAATTTTTTTCCTGTTATACATTACGATAGACAGTAAAAATAGATATATCTAAATTTGCAGATAGTAAAAATACTATTTATCTAAATTTTTATTTCATACACAGAATTATCAATTATATTACATAACAAAACACAATCAGAAAGTTTTTAAGGCTTTATATTGATTGCAAACAATCATTAGCATCTTAATTACATGATTGTAATGAAAAATAAAACACTGTGAAAAAGCAATTTAATTTTTTGAATGTTAGTGAAATGAGTTAGCACACAGAGCGCTAATGAAACTATTAATAAAACTGCGCTTAGCACGTGAAAATGTTCAATAGAATTTAAATAACTCGCTAAATAATGTAGCTAGAGTTATGAAATGTTGTACATATATTTGGAAAAGTCATGCAATTAAAGTATGGTAACAATTTTATTCTGATATTTTGGTCCTTTTCAGGGTAGTGTGTCTTCTTAATTTTGTAAATGATCCGTTTTTTAATAAATTTGTTAGGTTCTATATCCTTTGAGGAAATATTCAGCAAGAAATACATAAACTTTGAATATGCCCGTGAAAATGCTTTTAAACAGAAAATTGTGCAAAACTTAGCAAAGTATTTATTCAAAATTATCCAATTTACATATAAAATATTTGAAACTATTCATTATCTGTTAGTGAAATGTATTGAACATTAAATGAATAAAATGCATGTATTTAACTTCACACAAGAAATAAGAAACACCATATAAATTTTCTAAAAAAATACATGATGCATCGAATTAATTGAAAACGAACTAATTTATGTGTTCTCATATTCATTATGTAAGACATTCAATTTCTTGCATTTCCTCTTTCTTTTATTGCTTTCCTTTAAAATTCAACTATTGGACAAACTAATTGAATATTTATAGTTTTTATGCACATTCTATCCTATGCAAAACCCTTGCATGCTTAAAATATTTTATTATTAGTTAAATATAATTATATGATAAGATTCTCTTTCAGCTGATATATTTCTCATCAAAGCATATTAAGTAATTATAAAAATAACTTTTAATTAATTTTTATTTATTTATTTATTTAGTTTTTTTTATTTTCATTTCTCAATTTTTAAGAGTTAAAATGTTTTGGGAAAACTAATTTTAGTCCAGGCAAGTATCTATAATAAGTTTTTAAAATTCCTGACTCTTTTTCATATTATAATTGTTATAAAATCTTAATTTTTTTTCCAATTTTTATTGCACCTGTTGTAACTAATCATTATTTAATTGTTAATTTGGAACTCAAAATTTTCTCAACATGTTCCTCGAAATAATTAATTTCTGCCTATTAGCAGAAAAAAAATTAAATCGTTCGTTTATAATGTGGGAAGTTTATATATTCCTATCGAATGGAAAAGCATTATCATAACTCTGGATGCCCTTAGCCTTTCAGATATTTCGGACCCATCTAATTCTTTGTAACCAAATAATATAAGAGAATCCACAATTAATAGAATTTATGGACCATTTATCTCAATCAGGCCTCAAGAAAATAATTCAGCAAATAAAGTTAAATATTTTTGAGACAAATAAGCTGAATATACCGTAATAGTTCACAACACTACAATACAAACTTCACGTTATTCAAAACATCCTAAACAAATGATACAATATTGCTTTAGAATTATTCAAAGAATCAGATTAATGTCTTAGAAATATTCAAAAGAGAAACAGAAAAGTAATAGAGCTGCATATCTCATACATTATTGCGGAAAATCATCCTCGAGCTGAAATAATTCAATCAGGAGAGTAATTACGTGATGCAGACAGCGGCTAAAATTAAGTATACAGAGTGTAAACCAAATTTAGCAATTTTTTTGGGGTCAGTAATGATTTTATTCTGATAAAATTGTTCTTTTCGGTAACTTTCATTATATTAGTTTTTTGGTAACCATAACGATAGTAGTTAAACTATCGTTATGGTTACCTTTTTTTATGGCCCCTTTTTTTTAAAAAAAATCGCCAAAAAAGTATCCAAGTTGCCAACCTATACTCGTACCTTATTCTTAATTTAAATCCAGACAAACCATGCATACCACATATTCATTGTTTATAATATTCTATACAAATGACGCAATAACAAATGACTCAGAATTCCAATCAAAGTTATTTTTAATTGAAGAAAAAGGAAAAAGCAATTAAAGTATGCGGTGTATTATACTTTAATTGCGGAAAGACCCTTTATGTAGACTAAACTGATAGTTACTAAACATGAATAGACTAAACATACCACTTTCATAGAGTTTGCCTCATTCAAAACATCCTGCTGGAATGATATAATTACTAATGACTACTCCAAGCTCAATACTCTGTCAAAATTCTCGAAATTCATCGTGGGAAATAATTACAACGTTTCAGAAAGCAGACGCATCCATGACTATAATAGAACGAGACACGATTATTATTCGCATTGGTATTAATTGCCCCGAGAAATTAAGTGACTGAAATATCCGGAAGCACAGAACATAAAAATGGCGCAATCAAGGGTTATACAATACATGTTTCAGCAGATGAGTCTGATCTGGTAACTCCAGTTAAATCCAGAGTAATTAGCATTGTATGGCGTTTCCGTTGTTCTTTTTTTGTGTGAGCTTCCGTTTTGTATACCAAGAGTCTCTTAATTACACATTGTTATTTTTGGCATTTTGGGAACCTTTTCTTCTCACGTGTCTGCTTAATCCAGACGTCTGACGATGATGTCAAAGTGGCAATTAAGCTGTGGAAGGTTGGAGATTATGTTTGTCAAGTCTTTTGTGTTTGGAGATATTAGACGGAGGATTTTATAAATGCATCTTCTTGTTTGTTGGTTTAGTTTGCTTCGAAGATGCCTTTAAGAAGACCAAATTGTGAAGGATATCGTTTTTATGCTTATTATTAGAGTGAAGATTGGGGGGAAGGGGGAGGAAGCTGAAAAATTAATTGCGGAAAAAAGAGTAGTAATTTCTTAGAATTAAGAGTTTATATAGATATTATTCTTTCTTGACGCTTGCATCAAGTAGTGGAAAATTGAAAGCAATTGTGAATCTTGCATACAATTATCTATTTGGACAGATTATTTTAACACTGAGAGACAGATACCATTTTTCCACAAATAATTTAATTAGTGCATTATAATCATTTTCACCTCTTTTTACGATCCACGTAATTACAATGTTTAGAAATTTAATTCTTATGAAATAAACTTTTTAAAGATGAAAATATGATTTTCTGAGTAATAAAACGTGTTGTCATTCCATCGTTCAGAATATATTAAGGAATAAAAGAGTAAAATATTTTGTTTTAATTGTTAATTTTAGAATTTTGAACATTCACGTCTCTAACATTTTAAAAGGTACTTCGGAAAACTTATTCTAAAATTATAATTATGTCACCGTTCAAACATTTTCTCGTTAGCAAATTTAACAAAAATATTAAACAGTAAAAAGCAATTTCATGGAAATTTGTGAGTAAAATATATCTTTACGCATTACGAAAAAGATTTTTAATCTTTAAATTTAAATTCTAAATTCCTTAAATAAAAATGTGTACTTTTGACATCAGTTATTTTTTATTAGTAGTAATGACACTTTGGTAAAATGGGGCAGAATCAACTTGAAAATTTAAAATGGGTTATAGATTTAAAGAAGTATTTTTTGGAAATTTTTGGAAAATTTTTATTAGAAAAGCAAACGATCAGCAAGATATAAATAAAAGTAAATACTTCGAATTTTCCCCGGGTAAGAATATCAATCGAAGTTATTACAGCCTGTAATTTCATAACAAAAGTTTAACTCGCAAAATGTATCCAAAAAGATGAGTTATAATTTTTTTTTAAAATTATTTAAGTTATATTTTTTGAAAAATTACCACAAATAATACACTTAAATTATCATTTACTGAATACTTTTTGTGCTCAAATGATTGGTATTGGCTTACAAATTTCTTAAAAAATACTTGTATTAATAAACGAATAAAACAAGAAAGCTTCAGATTGTACAACCTTAATTTAAAGTTTAATTTTGCTATTAACTTATATAATGTACATTTTTTTTGAAGTTGTTATAATATTTACCTTTTTTTTACATACACCTATCAAACCTACTAATTTCATAAATAAACATTTTTAATAGCTAATTGAGTTTAATTTTTTCGAAAGCAAGGAGCAAAGAAGGGGAATATTTCTAAACACGGAATAAATTAATTTTGTAATCAAACTATTTTCAATAGCTATCTGAATTTGATTTTTTCAAAGGCAAGGAGTAAAGCAGATTCCGCATATAAAATGATATCTTATTAACATGATTGTTAAGAACTCATGCGTTATTAATGTCGAACAAATATATGGACACATGTTTACAAAAAAAATCCAGTTTTAGATGAAACCAGTGATGTACCAATTCAGTTTTTGAAAAATGTTTCATAGAGAAGGAAATTTGTACGTAACCAATTTTGAAAATAATTTTTCTTTTCTTTTGATTATCTCCCTTTTTCATTTATTTTATTTATTTATTTTTTTCTGATGGATTTTTTTTTCTTCATTTCAAGTTCGAATTTTTCTTTGTTTTTACTACTTCTAATTTTCCTTCTTTCAGGTAGAGATTATGATTTTCTGTCCTTGTCTTTTTATTTTCGTTTTTTTTTAGCTTAAAGTTTTTTCTTCTTCCTTTCCTATTAATTTTGGATTTTTACTGCTCTTACTTTTCTTATATTAATTTTATCGTTTCTTTCCAAATTTTTTTATTTTCTCTGAAGAAACTTAATTAAAGGACGCACAGAAATAAATTCAATGGACTGTATACACAAATTTTGTTGTATATCACAAACGTAGTTTGGAAAGAAAAGTAAAAGTACAAGAATATAATAGCCCTCTAAGGCATATAATAACTGTTGACATCTTGCTATAATTTCACAACTCCAACTGGTTCCGAATTCTAATTGATTGCAAAGTTTCAATGTTAGCTTTCCAATTACCGATGTGAACTCCGTAGAAAAAATCGAATATGCCTTTATCGGAGTTTTTGCTCGTGTTTACTTTAAAACAGCAGACCATCTAGAAATTTATCAATTAAAATCAATGGAACATTCTATGTTTTCTATTTTGGATTATTCTCTTTATAATTTTTATTACGTTAAGTTCCGCACTGATTGCTCAAATCTCACCTGTGAGACCAATTTTTGTTTTTTTAGAATTTTTTTTTTATCATTATTCTCTTGCTGATTGATTGATGTATTTTGTTTCACTTTATGTCTGTTTTTGGATTTTTTTCTTTCCCGCGAGTTTTTTTTTTTTTTTTTTTTTTTTTTTTTCATCCCTCTAGAAGCAACACGAGGGCTATTGGCGACGGACCTCGTAACTTTGAACCACGGTCAAGAGACGAGGACGACACCTGAGCTGGCACCACCCTCTCCTAACATCCACACCAAGCCAACGGGAAGACTTTGGAACAGATTTAACGTGCATCATCATAACGTGGTATGCGGGTCTTTGTCGGCCAAGGATCGAACCCGCGACTGAGCGAAAACCGCCGGCCTTAGCCCACGACCTTGGCCACTAGGCTACCGCGGCCCTTTCTTGCCCGCCAAGGAAGGGTTCAAAAATAGAAAAAACATTTAATCTGCCCTGTCTGCATCAAGGTATGATGGACCTTGGGACCAAATAATCGGCTGGCATATGCAAAATCCATATAAAAATGTCCACGGGTGAGGACACGGTGCAAGAAGATGCAGGATGTAACACGGTTCGAATTAAGAAACTGGAATGACCACTGGTAGCCAACGCGTTAGATATTTTCTACCCTCAAATGCTTAAAAAAATAGTTTCATTTCCTTTGTGAGGTTGTGAAGTTCTTTTCTTACTTTGAATCATTTTTGCTGGTATTGTCACAATTATTCCCATTCAATTACGTAAATCTTGCATGCTCCAATGCATCTTCTGACTTCCTCTAAGTAGCTAAGAAGTTACTTTGCATAACAAACATACGCATCCTGATAGAAACAAATTATATGTAGAAACAAAGACTTGTGGTCATGCAAGAGCTGCAGCTGTTTTACTCGAGATTCAGTGATAACATGATTTGTTCATGATCGTTACGCTACATGCCAAGGATTCTCTATTTGACATTGAACAATATCCTATTTTATACACTGATTAAGATAAGTTTGATTTCAGGATTAAAAACGATTGATTTGTAACACTCACTTATTATTTCCATCACTTTTAAATCTTATTTATTTCCCACTCATTATAAATCTTATTTATATAGTCACTAAATAATAGTGTTATGAATGATAAATTCAATCTGTATAATAACAAGTTCTTTTATGCATATCAACCAATATTTGATCTCTAACCTGCTTTGTCTGTGGTAATAATTTCTATATGCGTCTTATCTGATTTTTTTTCAAAAATAAAGATATTTCATCCTTCCATCGCCATCGAGTTCGAGTCCTTAAACAAACAAAATCTGAGGGTCAAATCACTGATTCTTCGTCATCCTAACTGGATTCACTCCAAAGAATCCTTATTCAACTCAGGTCTGCTACCAATGTTTCACGTGCTAACTTCAGCTGATTATCTATATCACCCACTTAACTACCGACCTCAATATTAATTTTTTGCTGCATATATATATGCATCCCTTCAATTATATCCATTTCATTTCGATACATAAGCTGTGTTTCATTCATTGGTAGGAAGTTTCAATCCAAAATCTGTTAGTTCATGGAGAAAACGGGATAGAACCCATGGATGACTATGTCGTAATTACAGTACAAGTATACTGTGAAATACTCATAATACATTCGAGTGTAAAAAAATAAGAGAATTAGCATATTATGTCGACTTTCTGAAAAACCGATGAACAGATTTTAATGAAATTTCGTATGAATATGCATTGATTACAGAGAAAGATGTACCATTCAAAAGTCCTTTTATGTACGCATGATTATTAGTTAAATTCATAGTGCAAGGATGTCTAAAATCCATATTAGGATATCGAAAGTAAATTGAGTCTAACTTGGGGTTTGGTACCCTTTCATATCTAGACAGGTCGTACAGTATGACGACATGCTGGACAGGAGGAAGTTGAAGAGTCCATTTGGCAATTACTCAAACTCCTGCAACAAGGTAGTTCTTTGTTCCCGGATGGTTCTCAGAGAGGGACGGTGAGATGCAATTGCTCTCTCAAAAATGTCCCAGATATACTCTGTAGGGTTAAGGTCAGCAGATCTGGCTGGCCAATCCATGCGGTGAATATCCTTTCTATCCATGTAATTATCGACCAGCTACGCCCCCTACGAGCGTTGTCTTCCATTAACAGGAACCCAGTTCCAACTACTGGTTAAAGGTCAAACATATGGCTCTAAGATCTCCTCTCTGTACCTCAAAGCAGTCAGTGCACCTTTTTTTCCCCAGACACATGCAGGAGTTTGCGGCCGTCCAGTATTATGTTCATTATACATTGTGATCGACCTTGTCCAGCTCTTTTCGTAATAAATACAACAGCCTTAAACATTTTCCACAAATTTCAGGTGACACTGGGCGTTCCATTGAGCTCTGCAGCCGCCTGAACTTGTAACTGGCCTGTCTCCAATCTACCGACAATTCTTCATCTCATTCCGGTATCCATACGCTTGAGATCACTCATTTTACCGGATACCATACAAAATTTACACAGTTCTTACGAGAAACCTGGCGAATGTCGTGGAGGAAAACGAACCAAATATTTAACTACCCATGTCTGAAAAACAGTGATAGAATGAAACCGCACTTAAGGATGTTTCTTTGTAAGTGGATTTTCCCGAATTTTCGAGCTTTGTTATGCAGGGACATAAATACTGCAACGTCACGCGTCTTCTGTATAATGTAATTTTAATCTGTATACTGTAAACTATAAAATAAATCTTTATACTTTATGTCAACTCCATGTAATTATTTCTTACCAGTCATCGAAGCAAGCAGAATGAAAAAATCATTTGGCAAATTAATTTTCCATTCGTCATAAAAGTTTTTATTTATCTTTTTTGTGTAAAAAATCATTTTTATGCTTATATAACTATCTATGTAAAAAGTTTGCTTTGGTTAAAAACTACCTCTGTAAAAAGTTGATTTGGTTAAAACTTGTGAACTCTCGCTGAAAATTTTAAGTCTGATTTTTACACAGTAATATAATTAATTTAACGTGGACGCGCCTACAGTAAAAACGAAGATTAGAATATAGAAGTACATGAAGCTATACTAGAATATCAAAGTAAACAAACAAATTTAATGGAAAAGATACTTCACAGTGTTTTAAGAACTGTTTCAAATCTTGATTTCATTTTTATTATAGACTAACACAATGTTCAAATTAACTGTTTACAAGACAATCGATCTTATTTTTTGATTAACGGATTCATTAACAGAAAAATTCATTAATAGAAAATTAATATTCATTAACATTAATACTCATTAATAGAATAATCTGTTTAAAAACGCATGTTCACCTTAATAGGTATATACGAGTACATTTCAGTTCAATAACAGAAATCTCATAGTGGTTTGAAATTGTTTTGTTGACATCACAATTTAATTTCAATAAACTGTTTTCCTAAAAGATATCTTTGCCAAAAATCAAAAGATCTGAAGGAACACGAGACATGCACATTTTCAACAAAAACAAGTTCTAAATTTAATATAATTTCATGATTTTGCTATATATGCACTTTTTTACTACATATCGTGTCTCTAAAATATAGAAATATACTATAAATAAGCAATTTTCTTTGGAATGAAAAGACATTGCAGCATTACAGTATACGTCATTGTACATTCAGCATTTTAGAATAGGAAATAAAATACGAAACAAATTTATACCAGAAAACATATATTGATTCATACAAAAATGAGAATAATAATAAGGACGATCTCTAAGCCACCATTTTGTAACAGAAGAAAGCGATATGGATTTCATGTTTCTTCAAAATGTAAATAACATTCATTTCTTTACTAAAAAAAAGCTCAAAATGAGATTTATTGAAGGAAATAAATGGTTAAAACCTAGTTATTTTTCTTTAACCATGAGGAAAATTTGAAAAAGATAACAACCGATAAATAATTAATTTGAATATTCGCTTATGAGAAAACACATTCTAAAAGGATATATAGTATAATGATGATTCATTTAATAGAATTTGCTATCTAGAAATTACATAATCAACTGATTTCCTAGTAAAATTGTTCAATCTGACAAAGAGTTTCGTAGAGATTCGTACACCACATACCAGGAGGGAAATATCTTTTTTACATGAGTACACTTCATTTAATCTTACAGACTGCATCAAAAGAAAAAAAAGAGCTTCGATACTTGAACATTTCACAGTTTGATGGAGCATGAAATAATTGCTTTGTGTTCAGATATCAAGCAAATATTCAATAAAGCTTTTACGCCCAAATTGGTATAAGTTTATTTCTCCAGAGATTTATAGCTTGTTTTGAATGTGTCATTTTCAATGGATATATTTTGAATCCCTTATCAAATTTTCGGTTTTTTCACTTAAAACTGCAGACACATTTAAATCACAATGCATTTCTTAAGTCTCATGTGATAAGCTGCAAGTAAATAGAAAATTTAACAAATATGAATACTTTTAAACGATGAATTGTAAATTAGAAAATGATGTTATTAACTTAAGAGCATAATTTCTGAAGTTGTTTAAGAGGTCAAAGTATACATAAAATGCCAGATAAAATCTAATTTTATCGTGTTGATATTACTTGTATTTTTTATTAAGAAAGCAAAATTATATGAATACAAATATATAAAACAATATTTAAATGCTAAAAGTTCATTTAAATATTTTTAGATATGCTTTTAATTGGTATACTCGGATAAAATTACAATTCACATGATTGTAAAACTTGCACATTCCCATTAGTCTTACTTTGACTTTTAGTTACCTTTTGCTATTTAAACTTCAGAAAAATAAAAGGAACGTAGCTTATTATAACAGTTAATGTTTACTCTCATATATTTTTATCGTATTACGATGGTGAGCGCTACAATTTACCTTCAGCGTATGCGTTCACCTGAGACGAATTACAGGGATTCTCTTTCTCTCTTTGAAATGTTTCTCTCCCACTGAGGTGATGTGTAAGTAAATATCTTACACATTTGTCCCTTACAAAACGCCATCTACAGGTGGGCGCTAGCGTTTCTTAATTTTGAAGATAGCTGAAACTTCAAGGGGAATTACGAGAAGACTCAGAGACCCAGTTTCATGAGGCATATAATAGTTCCAATATTCTAAAATAAGGGTGGTCATGAGTGTCCTTTACTCGAGAATGGTCGACCTCGATCCTAGAGACCACAACTGTAGGATTACAGTAGCCCCGTATTAATTGTTGGTTTGTTAGTTTATCTTTTTACAAGTCACATGTTTACATTCGATTGAATTTTTGATCTTGCTACATGACGTGTAAGAATTATTCGATAAAACTATACTTTCACAACATATACTGTTTGCCTTGAATTTTGTTTTAAGAACAGTTTTATTATAATATTAGAAAAATGAGCATTGCTGATAGAATGAGGGTTTGTGGAGCCGAGATACGAGTATTTAAATCCAGTCTTGTGGATTAACGTGGAGTTAATATTAAAGAGAATAGAATGAGTGAGTAAAGAGAGAGAATGGAGAAGAGAGAAGTAACGTAAAATGGTGAGGTGCAATGTAAAAGATATTTGTACAATTTGAAGGACAACGAATCATGGTAAATGAGATTGGTGTATTATAAAAGAGAGTGGAGGAATGGTGGTGGGGGGAAGAGAAAGTTGGATAGTATATGTTTTGAAAACACGAGTGGCATAGTGCGAAAGAAACTAGAAAACAAAGTGGTAGATTAGATATCTGAGAGTGGAATAGTGGGAAAAAAAACTGGAATTATGTAGTGGTGAATCGGAAAAGAGAGTGGAATAGAATAGGAGAGAGAGGGAAAATAACAGAAAGAGGATTGAATATTGGTAAAGAATTTGCATGTGATGTTATTTGTTTGACTAAGATGGTGTTATTTTATAAAAGGAGCTGGGTACTGAAGCACTTTGCGAGCCTGATGATGGTATAAGCACCAGAGGATAATGTAACCAGGAGGGATTATGCTATCGTTAGAAAGGATGGCATAAAACTTTGTTTCTGGTTTTTTTTTTCAAATGTTGTTGAATGTTTTATGTACGTAATGTGTGGTGTGTTCATAAAATTTATGTGTTGTGTCAAAAAATGAGCTGATATAAAGTGACTGATCATTCTAAGCTACACGAGAATACCGAACGACAGCTGTGACGATTGTAAAATGTACTGGGATAGTGGAAAATAGAGTAGAATTATGTAAAACAGAGAAAAGTGGGGGTTATATTTGAACAATTCTATTGACATGATTTCGTAGTGAGTAGCTTAAAAGAAGGAAGAAATATTTTAACGGTATGGTAAATTTAACGGTATGGTAAATATAATGAGACAAATCCAAGATTCTGATTTTTAAAAAAGCAAAAGCATCGCCATAGTTATTTAGTACTGCATATAATTTTTATTTGAGAATGCATCCTGGTCTATTGACTCTTTCAAATGAACTCACCCAGCAAGAGTTTAAAGCTATCGTGCCGGTCTTCCAGGATAACCACCCTCCCAGATTTTATTGAAAATTAGAAAAAGGAGCTTGCACGTTATAAGTTTTCATAATGAAGATGCAGTTTTTAACATGAAGTTTGACATTAAGAATTTAAAGTATTTGTATCTAAATATATCTGTAGAAAAATTTAGTGAAGAATGCAAAAATAAATGTTTACTATGCCAAGCACTCCAAGAATAGATTGTAAAGGGTTTTTTCCCCTCTAATTAACCTCTAGAGATATTGTATTACATTGTTTGAATTGTGAATCGCGTCTTTTGAAAGAACCGTGATTTATGTAAATTAGCATTTCTACTCGTATATAGGAAGTGAAGTGAAGAAGGTATAGAGATTGGAGGTAACAGAGAGATTAGATATAGAGGAATTAGTGACATTGATGAGTACACTATGCAGGGGTGAGCAAATATGAGGTGATATTCTAAGAATGTTCAGCGGTTTTAGGCCGAAAGGGATTCCCCATTGGGTGAGATACTAAGGCACCGTATTCCTTGTTGAAGCTATCCTTCGCAGGTGTATACCTGGTTTGGATCCAGTCACAAGAAATCTGTTAGACTCAGATCCAAACCAGCTATTTGCTATGAGAAGAATTCTGTTTTATAATATTTGATTAAGGACATTGTGCTGCTATATTGTCGGTAGAGGGCGCTGTTGCAAGCGAGTCAGTATTTGTTGATAAACACAAGCCATAGCGACATCATATAAGGGGGTGGCATGTTGTATCAAAAAACTCCTTGTTATGTTTGACATTGTTTGTGACTCATAGAGTGAACTAGTCATAGTTATATACATCATTACATTATGAATTTGGAACGGGCGCGATTAAGAAAATGCCGCAGTAATAGAGTACCTCATTCGAAGTTGGAAAAAAGTAGTTAATGATTATCCTCACTGATTATTTATTGAGTCATGATGTCTCTAACTAAAAATGAATCCAATTCCTTACAAGATTACTCTAAATTGGGAACAGAAGGACATGAGGTAAATTTTTAAATAAATTTAATGAGCAAAATAATTGATTTAAATTGAATTGAGTTTGAACAAATATATGTATAGGGATACTTATTTACGGGAGCACATTTGTAAATATTCATACACAGAAACAAAAAAAACCTAACTAAATAATAAGAAATGCATGCACAAATAAAACACAGAAAAACAAAAGGATATATATGTATGAAAAGTGACCAAATGAAGTCAGTGTGGCCAAGGAGACCTGATATTTAAAGTTCAATTCACGTATTGTTTCATTTTTTTAAAAAAACAGCAAAATCCCAGCTGAACAAAAACGATCTATTATTATTTTTTGGTGTTATTATTAGATCCGCCTACTCAATTCAAGCAGATCTGAAAATACAATTAAAAAAAAAAAAAAGGTATGCTTCGTTCAGTTACGTATTGCTAAGCAGATCTGAAAATACAATTAAAAACAATTTCATAACCATCATTATACCACCTTTTACTTTTCTTGATGATCACAGTTACATCCTGTTGCATAACAACTCTTCGAAAAAAAAACACGTGACTCGAAAATATTTTTACAATCTTCTCAAAAAACGCCGAAAAGGAACTAAAAAGAAAAATAAATAAAAGCTGCTTGCAATCAACAGGATTAGGCGTTCGTGAAAAAGTGTCGTATTTCTTAGTGTCTCCCAGTTAACATAATATTACCATTGACCTTGCAATTTAAGTGGCCATTTAGATTGGAGAATACAGGTCCTAATGTCTATTCTGTCGCACAAACACAGCGTTAAGAGGTAAGTTATTTGTTCAAAAGGTTCGTTAGCGATTGCGAAAGCCGTCGCCAGAGGGCGGTACCCGACGACTCGTGAGGTCTGCAAGATGATTAATAGTGCTTCGGTTTCTTCTAAGAGAAGTTCGTTTTCCTTTTTAACTCTTCAAAAATAAAATGATCCAAAAAAAAAAGTTAAAATGTGGCTTTGGTTAAAACTGGATTTTCGTTTTAGTGTCAGTTTTTATTCATTTTTTTTTTTTTTTCTGTGTGTGATGTGAAGAGTTTTAGATACTGAATTTTAGATGATCTTAAGTTACTATCTGTTAGGAGAATGCATGAAATGTTGCAATTTCAGTTTGGAGTAGATATTTTTAATTTTATCTTCTAATTTCAAACAGTGTTTTAAATATTGAAAATAGAACATGAGTTTAATTAACTCGATTTTAAGTTGATAAATTCTCTTGAAGATTGTCCTTGTTAATTTTTGATGAAGTATTTTTCGTTCTAATATTTATTAACCACCCAAGGGTTATTGTTTTAATTACCTTATAAATTGTTGTCCGGATCACTTCTTCATGATCTAATCACTTTCAATTTTCAATACCTAAATTAAATTTTTTATAACCATTTCATTTTCTGATTTTACGGTTCTATCCATAGAATTATCGTTAAATTCTATAATCTTTATAATCAATTTGACAATTTCGTTTCCTTTCATTTAAATACGTCTAGCTTAAATACTTCAGTTTAATCAACATTTCCCTCTAATTTTAGTTACTATTAGTTTAAAATATATTAGAGTTTAACAATTTTATCGTTTCCTTTAATTTTAATATCGGAAATTTTATAGTGTTCATTTCATGCTTCATCGTTCACTGGATTACTTATTTAATTGGAGTAATATAATAATATATGAAAAGAGACCCACCTGGATGGCTAAATCTGTTCTTTACAGAACCTTTCATTTATTTAAATGTTTATGATATTACTTTACTTGTTAAAAATTCTATAGGTATGATTCTCCTCAAGGAATTCTTTAAAACAGAAAAGTTAGAAAGAATTAGTCAGTCAGTATTTTAAAGTTTAATTTCTTTTTTGGATTCGATCATTTTGTTGTATGTATATTTGAGTTTTGGATTAGATGTTTTTCTATTTTAATTCTTATTTCAAACAAGTTTAATGAACAATTTAGAATAAGAGTTTAGAAAGGTTTCAATCATGAATAATGTATTTCTTGCAATATTTAATATTTTGAACATAACTTACCATTGCTGTTATTCAATTTCTTATATTATACAACCCGTGGGAAACAATGATATTTAAATTGTAATAAAAATGAAATTCAGACTTGATTCCACATCAAATTACGTAGGCATAGTTGTATCATTAAAATTATAAGTATATTCGTATTCCATAGTGTGACATAATCGCATTAGAAATTAAGATATTCTTTTAAACTGTTTACTCTGACGACTTCTTGCAAGGAGTTCAATAGGGTTATCACAAATGTCGTAATAAGAAGCAACATAGGACTGTGAGGTGATGACTTATGTGCGGCTTCTGACGAGAATGACATCCGACCATACACTTCATTCTCTTAACTTGAGGTGATAGTATCTTTAATGCAAGGACAGACGTGTCTGCTGCACATAAACGCCTGTTCTACCTGACGTTTGAAAAATTGAAAAAAAAAAGGAAAATGGCTAAGTTTCTATAGGAGGAGGGTCGGAAGCAGAAGGTTGCTGGGGGTTATCTGGATTACGCTCCCTGTGTTTGCCAAGAACAGTGATCAAAATAAATAGATATTAGAGGTCCCTCGGCCGTACTGTCTAGAAAGCAAAGCCCCTGGGTCCCCTGGCATAATACCTAGAGGCAGGGTGTCAACCCCCAAACACTGAGTACCCATTTAGTCGCATCTTGACATGCATGAGCTACAGTGGGACTATGCTTAGAATCCCGGCCACTTCATGGGTGTCTCTTAACTTCCACACTATCCTAACTCGAGGACTTATAGCCCTGAGATTTAACATGTATTAGCCCCTCTACGACAGGTCTTTATTGGAACTAAAGGACACCGTATTGAACTGAAACAGTGACTTATTCCTGTGATTACAATCTGCTAAACGATAAAATTAAGAAGTGCCGTCATTGTGACATTTCAGAAAAAATTCGTTGATTTAAGTAAAATTAGTATGTAATTAATATTTAGCCGAACATAAATTGTTTTTAAAAAAAATCCCACTCTCTCCTAGTCTTACAACTACACACAATTTCTCCTTCTATTAACATTTGGGTTGTTTGTTGTGTGCATTTTGATTTCAGATCCTGCCTAGTGAATAAATCGCAACTTAGGTAGAACATTTTATCATATAGAAGTGTTTTGGATATGCGTATAGGGTTTGGAGGATCAACTAAGGTTCAATAAAGGTAGCGTGATTACCGATAGAATGAAGGTGGCGAGATTAATGTACATTCTATATTGTGCAAGAAGATGTTACATTATCATCCGAACTGATACATAGCTTGGACTCAGATTAATAGTTATTCTGAGTCAGATCGGAATTTTTTTGGTATTGAAATAAGTAGTGCTTCAATTAAAAACTATGGATGAGGAAGCGACTTAGTAACCGATCCACATTCGCAACTAACAGTTATTTGTTTTTTTTATGGAGAAAAAACTTTTCTTTCTTAAGATGAACATATTCTTGAGAAATTTCGATGGCTCAGAAACGGAACGTAACTTGATTTGTTACAATATTGAGGTATTTGGAATAATGCGTGGTAAATTAATTCCTGTTGATTTCATTTAATTTACATAAGTCATGACATGTTGAAAATGCAAATAATAAAATTAAAACTAATGAAAAAAGGCAACGAAATGAGAAGTTGGAAGGAGTCAAGATCGCTAGAACCAAGATCTCTAAATTCTGATTTTCACTATTTTGGTGGCTGGTGATGGTTCACCATATCAGCTTGTCGTCACTCTACTGCGAAAACAGGCCATTCTATATGGCAAAGACTGAAACGAACCTTAAAGTCCTGCTAACTAAAAACAGGAGATAGATGAATCTTCCTTCAGCCACTTGGACTCTTCTTTATTCCTGTTTCTTCCTCTTCTTATAATTAGCTATTCAAATTGATAAATTATGTTTTCTTTTCGTTTTAAACTTCTTTTTTGTTGTTTTTTTTAATAAAACATTGTTATTGTGATTTTGTGTGTTTCAGTTTTCTTGTGCCAAAGTTTAAATACCTTCTGGTCTAGAGTTGGTCCATTATGGTCACTAATCTCATACCGATGATAAAAAAGGAGATCCGGAGAATTCCAGAATATAACTGTAGCAGAGATCTAAATGTTTACTACTATTTTAGTAAAATACTAAAGAACTGTCCAAGGCTTATCCCAAGTTGCATAGAAAGGAAAAATGTAATGGGTAAAATTACAAATAATAATAATAATGAGTATTTTCAGTGATTATAGTTGAAATAATTAGCACAATATATTTATTAATATAACTGATTGTATTTATAATTATGTTTACCTAGTTATATTTACTAATATGACTACTTATCTAACCTTTTGAAAATCTTGGTGCCTATGAATATGAATTTGCCTATGAACCCTATAGATTGCCTTTATGTTTTTATATGAAGGAGGGCATGGAAGTAGTAAGAAAAAAATAGGCAATATTTAACTAGAAAAATCCCGATATTTTATACCTTTTTTAATGTTTCAAATGATGAAAAATTGCTATGTTCATGAAAACTTATTTTAATTTTTATGAGATGTTTATTCAGTAGGATAATTGAAGTAAGTTAACATTATAGGCAAAATTTTTTCTCTTCCTAAAATTATCTTAAAATCGTGTTTTTTACTAACGAAATAGTAGAGCGAACTGATAAATATGGTATTTTATTTTTAGTACTGATTTATTCTTATTTCATAGCGAATCACTGTGAGGAAACATCTTCTCTTGAATTAAATAAAATCTAAGCTATAATAATGAATATTTTGTGACACAGCTTTTTTAATTCTTTGTTTTTTTTTTACCGTTAATAGACACAATGGATTATAAGGTTGGATCTAATGATTGATCAAATGTGTCAGATGTAAAGATATTTTGGGTTGGTATTTCTAGCACCAAACACACTGAAGACGAAAAATTTGATGAGCCAAACGATTTAATATACAACTTCGTTATTATTCCACACTGTGATCTTTGTGAGTTGATTGATTACTTTATTAACGTCGCATTTAGAAGTAATGCAGATGCATTAGCGATGGATTTTTTTAATTTGATCTCAATCAAATGGCAGAAAGATGTCCCTTGAGAGCAGCACCTATTTCTTCTCATCTCACACCCTCCCAGCACAGGACTTTCAGTACCGTCAGATTTAGCATACATGACACACAGCTTTAATGGAATTGGGTCTCGAATCCAGTGGCAAAACAAAAGATTGACCAAGGGCTCACAAGCATAACTCCTAGACTACCACTTTGCCGCATGGTCTTTACGAGGAAGAGTCGTAGGATACCCATCCCTTTGGTTAAATCGCCCTCAGTCAGCCATGAAGTTAATCTAAATCTGGGCGCCTTACATAATAAGTAATCACAGCCTTGCTCCAGTACACAGATAAGTATTCCACTGTTTTCTTTCTAGTATGAGAGATCTGGTATGGTCAAGCTTTTTTATATGAGTGGGTAATAGCTTGAAATGTCTATTATCTGATCAAATAGAGAGCTAGGAAATTCTTCAGTGTCTAGCTCTGCGTATAGTCACATTTTCTCTTTTGTTTTCTTTCGGTGACCATGAAAGGGAAGCATAATTTCTAAAGTGAATTTAATTTCATAGTAGTCAGTATCATGACTTCTCAATTATGCTTTTTATCTCATTAGATATGTACAAACTAGCTGTTCAATACTATTTAAGTTACGAAAAAAAAGGTTTATAAGTGATCTAGATTTTGCAGAAAAGAGGGAAAGGGGGGGGAGAAATGGGGACTTTCCTCATAATATTGTATCTTGGGCTACTTTTACATAACGTTATTTAATTTGAAACTTCTTGTTAAGAACCGTGACTTATATATATAGTGGCGTGAGGATAATGATACAGAGGTTGGAGAATCAGAAACAGTATCAGGTATTGGACTGATAGCGTGGAAGTACAACTTTGAATCCGCACACATAGTGGGAAGTTTAAAGTGATCATTTGAGAACTGAAATTTAACCAGGATCCAGTTTATGTGACTATTCTTGACTCGATCAGTTTTCCTGTTTGAAATATAAGAAGAAATGTCAGATATAATTTTTGTTTGGGATGTATTAGATAACGCTCAAAAAAAATTGTATTGGAATACACTCTTACTGGATCGCTTTTTACAGACGAACAAAATCAAATTAATTTTTTTGACAGACTATTATTTAGTGAATCTCGATGAGTTAAGTTATTTATTGAATCTTTGTCAGACCTTAAGTAGAAAGAAGTGAGCATCAGGAGGTAATTAACAAGGTGAAAGGTCGAATATGAAAAATCCTTTGAGTCATTTGCCTCATATACTGACCCGTTGCTATCAAGACTACACATTCCATGGTGAGAAAAAGAAAGAGCCCTCTTAAATACACTGAGGGCGTAAAATTCATCTTACTTAAAAAAAGAAATCTCTGAGAAGTTAAAGCTAATAAACGCCTCAAAAATATCTATTCGATGTGATGTGAAAGGGAATAGGAGAGAGGTTACCAGTTCAGTTTTTTGATTGTGATTCAACCCGTGAGGTTTTCTACTCAATACATGGGAATGACATCAGTTCAATCAAACATCCTATGAAGAGAAAGATTCAAAAAAGTATAAGAAGAGATTAATTTCTAAAATCACTCCAATGATTCTTTATTCTCATACTTTTTCAATGATTTTTTCAGAGTTTAATTAAAATTGATAAAT
>BMAW01049666.1:582755-607365 GCA_019974015.1 Nephila pilipes | reverse complement strand
CAATTATACCATAATCATTATACCCCTTTTCAGTATCTTTTCTTGTTGATCACAGTTACATCCTGTTGCATAACAACTCTTCGAAAAAAAAACACGTGACTCGAAAATATTTTTACATCTTCTCAAAACCGAAAAGGAACTAAAGAAAAATAAATAAAAGCTGCAATCAACAGGATTAGGCGTTCGTGAAAAGTTCGTATTTCTTAGTGTCTCCCAGTTAACATAATATTACCACAATTTAATTGTACATTTAGATTGGAGAATACAGGTCCTGTCTATTCTGTCTTTCAAACAGCGTTAAGAGGTGATTATTGTTCAAAGGTTCGTTAGCGTTGCAGAAGCCGTCATAGAGGGCAGTACCCGACGACTCGTGAGGTCTGCAAGATGTAATAGTGCTTCGGTTTCTTCTAAGAAGTTCGTTTTCCTTTAACTCTTCAAAATAAGATACAAAAAGTTAAAATGTGGCTTTGGTTAAAACTGGATTTTCGTTTAGTGTCAGTTTTTATTCCATTTTTAGTAATACATGTAACCAGAAAATAAAGATATTGTTCGATTTGATAGGCAAAAAGTCATTAAATCTATTAACAGGAAATAAACAAATACTTTTAATTTTCTACTATACACATATTTGATTGATGATAAATGTTATTAGTTTCTTTGCACAATAAATAAAAAAAAAAACTTAATTGTTTGTGATTTCATCGTAACAATTCTTTTTTCAGATTGGCAATTTATTCAGAATAAATAAATAAATATAAATAAAAAAAAAGTCAATTTTATATTTACATACCTTACCTTTTTTATGCTCAAGTTAATCCTGCATAAATATTCATAGAGCAAATGATAAATTACATTCGTTGCAATTTAAAATGAATTCTTTCGAACGAATAATTCAAAAGGAATTTAAATGCAATTTTTCGTTTAAAAAAAAAAAAAAAAAAAAAACTTTCCCCTCTTTTTCATTAACCTTTTTCTTTGCCGATTATAATTTTTTCCAAGAAAAATAGAAACAAATCTTTCCGAGTTTTGAAAGTGAAGTCTATTTTATTTATTATGTTTAAAATTTTGAAATCAATGCGTTAATTTATATAATAATGACGCATACATTTTATAAACCTGCTTACATAAATCAGTTTTAATACTACTTTGTATGTAGGTTGCTGCAGTGTAACATACAATAAATTCGTTTTCCTTTCAGTAGAATAAAAGTATTCCAAATGAATATTTTGAGATCGTAATTTCACATTTATACGTGTTCCTTAATTCGATTCCATCATTATCAAAACTTTCCTCAGGATCATTGAACATTTTATAAAACAAAGTATTGATTCTCAATTGAAATAATATTTCCTTATTAATAGATAAAATTTATTAAAATTTTCCTTTCATTTACTCATTTTCTAACAGCTCTACTTTACTTTAATTTTAATAATTAAAAGAGGGTTCAATAATACAATAAAATACAATTTTCTTTTACACTTTTTGGTGGACGCAGTATTCCTTTGTTAAGTCAAATTAGTACACACATACAATCCTTCATTTTAATGGAATATAATCATATAAAATTAATTTTCACGTATGTATTACAAAAACAGGAACAATTTTAGCTCTTTAGTGATTGTATACCAGACCATTCGTTAAGATAAAAAGTTCAATGGCGGCAAATTACAGCAAATGGTAAGCGTAAAACTAACCCAATTTTGCTGAAAGTTTAAACTAAATTTAATAAAATTATAAAAGGGATATAAGTAAAATAGTAAGCTTTGTTTTCAAACTTATCATTAAACTGAGATCTCTTTTTATGGAGATTTTACGATTTTTGTTTTTTATTTCTAAATATTCATCAGTAAACATGTTATGATTATTCAAACACTACCATATTTATTTTATTAGCGAGTTCGATCATTTTAATAAAAAAGCAATAATATAGAATTAGTTTTCAGGCATTTACTAAGAAAACGTAAGCGATTTCAGTCCTTTTGTAACTCTTTATACTAGGCTATCTGTTATTATAAAAAATTTGAATGCAAATATTATTTCCAATTTTTTACAAATTTCAAAATTGGAAAGTAAGTTTACTAAATTTATCAAATACTGCTTCTTTTTTCTAACATTGTTTACAATTTATATAGATATCTTTACTGTAGAGATTTTAAGAGTTTTCTGAATATTCAACGAAAAATATATTAATTTGACTATTCAAACATTCTTGAATAATCCTTTTTATAAGTCAAAATAGCACATTCTAGCGTTTTAATTTAAAAACAATAATATAAAATTCATTTTCAAGTATTTATTAAAATTAAACATAACAAATTTTAGTTCTTTGATACGGGCTCATTTGTTATGATAAACTCAATGACTGCAAATTCCAAAAAAAAAAAAGTAACACAAAACAAATTCCTTTTTTTCTTTTCAAAACTGTAAATTAAGTTTACCAAAATCATAAAAATGATGTAAGCCTATTGTGTAATAAACTAGAATTTTATTATTATTATTTTTTTTTTTTTGGGGGGGGGGGTTTGCTGAAAAAGTAAAGTTCTTTTTCCGCCATTATCACAGAACATGTGGTCAAACTGTAACACCAAGCATGCTGAAAAAATGTCGATGTTTTCTTTAATGACTGGATATCATTCGTTTTTTAACAGTATTCGTATTGAACATTTGGAATTTTATAAACTTTAAAGTTTTACTTGTGATTTAATTTGTCCAAAACGAAATAACTTTTTTAGTTTCGCAACAGTAGCTCTTTAAAATTGGGATATTCTTTTGTAAACACTAAACAATTCAAAACACCTTTACTTTTTTAGTGTTCTGGACACATATTTTCTATTATACACGCAGAAAGTCATTTGTGCTTTATGGAAATTATTTTTTGCCGCTTTTCTATGCATAAATGCCAATTTTTTTGTTCCCGTTTGTTACTACTGGGATATATATAGCATTGGATCATTATTATAGATATGTGTCTAATTTTCAATAAAAGCAGATTTTTCCTCGAAGTATTCTGTTCTATTTTATTCCATTGCTCTTGAGCTGCTTTCCAGAGTCCTTTAGTGCGCGGTCACCGATTTATAATGCACATTTTAATAAACAAAACACACAAAATTACATTGGAAAAGTATTAGGGGATTTATCTGGTATTTTTGTAAGTGGTATGTATTCTAATATTTCCTTATTGTAATATACCGGAAAGTTCTGCCATTTTGGAGAGTAAAAGGAAAACAATATTTTTTTCAGCGTTGAATTATATTTGATGTACAATATAATTTCCGTCAATACACGAACTGGTATATAAACATTCCACGTGGCAGCCTTATGAGTAAAGTGAGAAAAAAAATGTTCTTAATAAAATTGTCATATGCACATTTCTGCTTTCTCTGAACAAAAACGGACCCTCATTATATTAGATGGTAACTGGTGATGAAAAATGGATTACTTACGAAAATATCGTGAGGAAAACAGCATACTCGAAACCAGGAAATCCTGCTCCCTCCTCCTCTGAAACGGCGAATGAGCCTGAATAACAAAGTGCTGTATATAAGATGCGACGTCTAAAGACCAGTATATTATGAGTTTTGAAACCTAATAAAAAGAATAACTCAGACAGATACTATCAGCAAATGGATGCTTTAAATAAAGCACCCAAAGAAAAGAGGCCAACGATGTTCATTGGGAAACACATCATACTGAATCATGATAATACCAGGCTACATGCTGTTTTGGCGACTCGTCAGAAAACCGCTGAGTTAGGCTGGGAAATTCTGTCGCATCCACCATACACCCAGATCTACACCCTCCTATCATCACCTGTTTCTCTATCTGCAAACGTTTTTTAAAGGAAAAAAAAATCAAAACTGAAGCAGATATCAATCTGAGTTCTTCGCCTCTAAAGAGAAAGCGTTTTTCAAAAAAGGTATTAACAAATTACTATCAAGCTGGCAAGGAAACATAAGTAATGGTGGAAATTATATACTGTACCATAAAAATATTATTAAATGTAGGAAAAAGGCATTATTTATATGACTTCCCAAAATGACGGAACTTTTGCTATACCTAAAACGTGTAGCAGTTGATTTTGGAGAATGATTCGAGGTATCGAACAGCGTCTTTTCCATATAAAACTGGAAATTCTTAACCAAATATTGGATGCAAAAGTTTCTTCTTATACTTAAAAGTTTACATTAGTATTGATTAAATTTTTTTCTTCTTCCGATTTTATGTTGCTGTTATAATGAATAAATGAATGAAAATGGAACCTCATGTCGTAAAAACCAAAACTGGTTCTCTGCGCTATACACTGTGTATTTGTGATCTAGACGCTTGGAAAAAAATTAAAAAAAAGGATAAATATTGGTTTACAAGAAAAATCGAAAATAGAGACGGATTGCAAAGGTATTCGGGGGCGCAACACCCATATTTAACCAAAGGCAATAAATCCCATGAGGAAAAGAAATCACTGCGATATCTCGAGGTCATGAAGCCCGTACTTGCCTAAAGAAGGTAAGTCACTGAGCAGAAATTGCCGTATTGTAGTAAAATTGCTGTTGTAGCAAAATCCCACCTCAACTATGAATCCCATGGAAAATTTTTCTTTAGAATGACGGACATTTTTTTATGATTTTTTTCTTCTTCAACAGAATTGTTGAAACTTCCTTCGTTTTAATATCAATCACATAAATAAAGTCATATTTCACCTAGTGTCACGATAAACTTTCACTATTTCAAGCAAGAGGATTTTCATACAGCATTCTGCAGTTTTTTGTTTTTTAGGTACTCCGACAAAAGCGCGTGAACTTTGGGCTTAAACATTATTTTAACTTCAAATATTTATGAATAATTTTCTTTATAGGTTCCAAAGACATTACTAGTCTCATTTCAGTGTTGTTCTTGTTGTTTTGGAGGAGGGGAGTAAAAGAGTTTTCTCTCTAAAACTTACGATTTTACTTTCTTAGTGATGTCTGGATTTCTAATAGTTTTTGGGTATAAGACCCACCCCTCTCTCTTTCGAGTTTTTTTTAAATTCAAAATTTAGCCAATCGTTGCTTTTATTTATAATTCAATACATTATAAGTATTTTCTTTGAAATAATGATGACTTGATTTGTACAGCGTTTTGCAATTTGTTGGTATGCATATTTTTCCTCAAAAAGCGCATTTTGAAAGGGCATTTTTCTCAAAAAGTGCTCCTAATACTGACAAATGGTTGGTTATATATCCATCCATTTGTCAGTATTAGGAGTCATTTTTAAATAAAAACTCTATTTAATCTTTAAGTTAAAAAAAACAAAGATAGTAGATGATTTTAACCGCAGATTTCGAGCGAATGAAATATAAATCAGGGAAAAATCTAAAATTTTTAACATATGCTAACACGTTGTTTTGAGAAAATGGTGTCAAAAAATGCATTTGCATAAAATAAAGAAACATTGTGTTAAGTCCAAAAGATTGACATTAGAATACGTTGTGATTAAATAATTACATTTAATTTGCTTAAAGTATATTTATATCGCTAAGATATATTTAATTTAATATTTTATCGTCTGCTTTTATTTTAATATCCAAAACGAGATCATTATTGCCTACTTTAATAATTTATTTTTTGCTCTTGTTTTAATATTTAGTTTAATAATTTACTTTTATGGCAGAATCGTCAGCTTTTATTTTTTTTTATTTTTAACATAGGTAATGGTTCTATATTTTAGAATGCTTTAGTTTTGAAACATTGTGGGAATTTGAAGAAAATATTTTCTTGATGGTAACTGTTTCTATGAGGCCTGGTGCTTAGAAGTACGCCTACTTTATGCTAATTAACATTTATTTTGAATAATTCTTTCTTTGAAAACATTTATTTGAATAATTTTCGAGAACTTAACAGAAAAACAACACGTTACCACAAGGCAGAATGAAATTAGCAAAACAAATCTTAATTTTCAATTACTTTTTAAAATTGTTTTAATAATACGCAGTCGACCTTTTATACAAATTATTTTTTTAAATCTTACATATAATTTAAAGAATTTACAAACTTTATATGCCATAAGTCGTTAAAAATACAGCCGAGTATTACATGTGAGAAATTTGAAATTAAACACAAGAGCGAGTAAAATCCTTGATTTACTTTTATTCGAGAATGTTTCGCAGAATTTCTTTTCAGACGCTTTTTACACTGAATAATGAAATATACTAGAGAAAGCTGTGTAAATACCGGAATATATTTCACATTTTCATTTAAATAAAGGTCATTCTATCTATAAATAAAAACGTTGTTTTCGACAAAAGTAAAGAAAGGATTTCTAAAGGTTGGTTACATATAATACTGCGCTAGCTTATTATTTTAATATTATCTTTTTTTTTTTCGGAAATGAATCAATTCAAATTGAGATTGCAAATGTTTCTTCGAAATTACTTTTGTTTTTTAGAGGATTCTCGAATTTGTATGCAAAGTCGCTGATTTGGAATTGCATGCAATTGTCTTTCAATTTCATTCTTTTATCTTTTAACTGTCCTCGACTTACGATAGTATTGTCTTCAACTAACAAGTCATAAGTTGTATTTGTATTTTTCATAACAAGTCATAAGTTGTATTTGTATAATCTATTTGAATGAAAACAGTGTTGTATTTTTCAACACTATTTTCATTCAAATAGATTATAAAAAATATTCTTAAAGCACAAAAAATTTAAAGTATGGACACTTAATTGTAGAACGTAATGTGAAAAATGCATGATGTATCCTGTTATACGCATTGTAACAAAAATACAGCCCGAAGTTACGTAATATAAAAATTCTTCCTTTACTATTTTTATTTATTTACTTTTTGTGATTGTAAGTGTGGTTGGTCGTTAGTCCAGCTTATTGATTTTCGAAATAAAATTATTAAATAATGATTGACCGGCTGGTTTTATTGGCACAAATCCCATATTTGACCTCGGTGTTCCAAACACTTGTTAATTTACTATCAACTAAGGACACACCTAGTGAATAATTATTATAAATGAACACGAAGGTGGCTAAAAAGTAAAGTTTTTGATTACAGAGGGCGTTGTTAAAGCAAATTGCAGTTACTATTGTGTGCTGGCATCTGTTAAATGGCGCCAAAATAAATTTAACATTGATTGATAGGTTGATTTCGATTTAGTAGAAAATGGCTGCCCACTCAAAACTTGATTACTTAGTAAAATCAAGTTTGATTGTTGCCATGCGACGTCATTTAGCAACGAGTTAGCCCTGTCGATGAGATCTAATTTCATCCTTAACATACAAAAACTAAACAACAACCAAAACAATGTTTTTCTTCCAATGAATTTGCTTCAAAGAAGGCCGGAAAACTTGTGGCAACGATTATTTTGGGGATGCGATGGGCATGAACCTCTTAAAAAAATGAGAAATGAATAATATGGTGAGCTATCCCATTTACCATTTGTAATACCTTATTTACTATTCTTAACACGGGTACTTCATGGATCCCCCTCGTAACTATGATCTTGACATAAAGCAAAGGAAAGAAGAAAAGTATTGAGACTGATGAGGATAGCCGAAAATAAGGAAAAGTCCCAGGGCAATTTTGGGGACTCGTCAACCGTATTAAATAAAAACGGAAAACTCCATAGGAAAAAAAAGAAAGAACAGTGGAGTACTACGAGGTTGTAATACCACACTTACCTTTCGCACGTAAGCCTTCTGGAGTATTGTATAAAGAAATAAAAATATAAAAGTCAGAGAAATATGTTTATAAATGCATAGTCTAGCAGATGAGAAGAATGTATAATTTTGTGAAACTTAAAGCAGGAGTTCATTTATAAAAAATATAGACACTTTAAAACACCGATTGAAAAGTTGTTCAGAAATCTACTTCTATTAGTATTATATACAATTGCGTACTCAAGTACATTTATTACATCAGCGATAGACATAAAAAAGGTTATAGACATAAGTTGTAGTACATACTGATAATAATGCAGAAAACGATCGGTAAACAGCTTGTTTAGTTTAACTTAACATTGCTTTAGAATTGTACAAAAGCTATTGACGAAAGGCCTCATAATTAGAAAACTCGATCCAATGACAAGGATGACACTTCAGCAAGTACTTATTCTCCTAATTTCCAAACCATGCCAATGTGAAAACTTTGAGCCCGATAAATTTTACAAATATGATCTTTTCTACACGAAGTTCTTCGGAGTTATGAGAACCAAACATATAAGCGTTCGGTTACGAGTTCATTACTTTGCCAATCAGGCTACCGCAGCCAGTGCAAGAGTAATCTATTGGACAATACTTTGATTGATAAGTTTAAATGAGAGACTTACTGAGAAACAAAAGGGCTTGTAACGGTCTTTCACACATTTCCCCCATCAACTAATATTTTGGGCTATATTGTAACGTTATTTGCATTGAGAACCTCACCTTATGAAAGAACCGTGACTTATTTAAAGAATTATTAATTATTAGAATTATTATAGAAGAAATATAGTGAATAGAAAAATTCCCTGATAGAGAGGTTAGGGTAATCAGATAGAAAGATCGGATATTTAAGAGTGTAGAATTATTATGGAGGAAGTAGCGATTTTGATGAACACATAATATTGGTGCGAAAAGTTTAAAGTGATTTTCTAGGAATAGATAGTTTACTCGGATCTATTTTAAAAGTGTTTATTCCAGATTCGGATCCAGTTTTGTTGTTATTAAGCTAAGGAAAATTCTCTATTGTAATCTTTGAGTAAGGACATGATTTGGTAACCGCACCACAATCGTAATGCTAAATATTATTATTGATCATTTTTAAGCCAAGAATAAACTTTGTTAGATTTATTGACTGTTTATTTCTCCACAGATTATTTAGTGTGGCTCGAAGAAACAAGTAGAGTAGTGGAGGGAGTTACAAGTTACTGGCAACAGTCCTCTGAACCACAATCAATATGGAAGGACGACACCTAATTAAGCCCTTCACTCTCCTCATCCAATATGAGAATTTTGAGACCTTACAGATTTAACGTGCCTCAGCCCTGTGGTCTGAGGATCTTTAGAAATACGAGATCCGAACCCGCTACCACAGATTGCGAATTCATCAGTACAAAAACCAGACTACCACAGATCTTGGATGAGACCTAGGTGGAATCGTTGTGAAGTCCTTCTTTCATTATTTAATTCTACCGCTATCTTTCAAACTAATTAAATAGTCAATGATTATACAAACTCTAATTGAATATACGTAAGAACAGGACAAAATATTTCTTTAACTACTTCAAGATATGTAAGATTGTTCCTAATTTATAATATGATATAATTTATAATATGATTGTTCCTAATTTATAATAAAGTCTTAGCTTACCAAATCACTCGTTCTGGTTCAAACACTTTTCGCTAATAGCACATTCGAACATTAGCACTTTAACTGGGAATCGCTTCAATTCAAACGATTAATTACGATGATTCAATCCAATTTACGAATACTTATCAGTTTGTCCTTTATCCTTCATCTCATTTATCTTTCCTTTCAATCCTATTTCCCTTGTATATCTCTATATCTAATTCAGCTCACTACACTTCTTATCTTTATCTAATTTACCTGATAACGTTTCATTTTCGGTGGAAAGAAATCGTAATTTTTATTCAGTTCAAATTACGGAAAAGTCTCCAATGTTAACGAAGAAAAAATCGCGAGTAACCCAGCCTCACAATGTTTTCTTCAAAAAGAGAAAATTATGTTTATGATGAACAGTACCAGAGCGGATCAAATATAATCAAGACTGAAAAAAAACTTTTCTGAAGCAGTATTCACCAAATTACTTGTGTCTAAACTATTTTTCTGTACATCATCCTTTAAGATCTACACATTATTTCAATGTATTAGAAATATTTTTTATTACGATAAAAAGAAATTAGAAATGTGTGTAACCTATTGAGCATAAATTCCTCCACTTCGTCTTTCGATGAAACTCTTACTTTTGGCACTTCTTTGAAGAATGCAAACTATTTGTAATTCAAAGATGAATAGTTCGGACGATAGGGAGGGTGTGTGAATATTGTCAAATTTCTTTAATTTTTTTTGTATCACTCCAGCTGTGTGGAGTCTTGCACTGTCTTGGGAAAATATAAAATAGCAGATCGAAATGGGATGTCTTTTGGACCTACTGACTGTTTAAACATTCTCCAAAATTTCACAGAAGTACAAGGTATGGCAATCAAATAACGAGAGTGACGTTATAAAATATTTTATTTCGATTTCATACATATTTACCTATTATCACCTTCAATATACACCCCTCCTCTGTTTCTACCACACTCCATGAATCTTTCATTGTTCGAAACAGTGCAGGAAGTCTTCTTTCAGCTCTTTCAGGACGCGTACCGCTTTCTCTTTCACAGTTTCACTGGACTCAAATCTTGTTCCTCTTTATGCAAATTTCACCTTAAGAAAAAGGCAGAAGTCGTATGGCGCAAGCTCCGGCTAATAAGGGGTGGTGGTTTAACCCTGGGATGCTGCATTTGGCTAGAAATCTCATGGCAGACAATGCGGAATAACTTATCCTTCTCCAATTCGGGTCCTTTTTCTCCTTATTCTTTCATGAAGTTCCTCAAGAACGTGAAGGTAGTAACGTTGATTAATAGTTTGACCTTCAGGAAACCAGTGAATGTATGCAATCCTACAAATATTGAAAAAAAAAAACCCGAACATCACTGCTTTGAATTTTGATTTGATCATTTGAGCTTTTTTGGCTCTCGGTGAAGATGGACTCTTCTAGTGCATGGATTGGAGCTTAATTTCAGGATTATAAGTAAGAACCCACGATTCGTTACACGTTATTATCCTTTCCAATAAGTTTGGGTCATTTTCAAAGGCATTCAAAGCGTCAGTACAAACATTTTTGCTAGCTTCTTGTTGTTCAACTGTGAAGATTTTAAGCACCTTTTTGGTACACACTTCTTGAATGTAAAATTTGAAGTACGGATTGCTTGTCAATTCCAACAGTCTCAGCAATCGTACAAATTCTTACCAACGATCAGATTACCGATTTTTTCTGATATTTTCATTTGCTTTTGACGAGAAAGGGTGACCCAGGTGGGATTAATATTCAACATCTTCTCAGCCATCTTTAAAACTCTCGAACCACTAAGTTTGTTTTATTAACGTCGCACTAGAAGCAACATGAAAACTATTGGCAACGGACCTCGTAATTTTGAGCTTCGGTCAAGTGACGAGGACGACATCTGAGTTGGCACCTCACTCCTAACTTCCACACCACTCCTCAGGAGGACTTTGGGCCCCGACAGATTTAACGTGCATCAGCCCCGGCTACATGGCTGATCTTTGTCAGCCAAGGATCGAACCCGCGACTGAACGAAAACCGCCGGTCATGAATCCGAAACCCTGACCATCAGGCTACCATGTCCTGCATACATAGCTTAGATTCATAAATTAAAAGTAAGATTTAAAATTTTGTATGTAAAGATTCCTTTTTAAGATTATATTTTTATTGAGATTTAAAGAGTATTATAATATATACCATGAAATATTCAAAACATTTTAAAACCTGGAACAAACTAAAACGTAGAAATAATTACATCGATATTACTTAAGATTATATTTTGCAATATTAATCATATTTTTTTGAGATAAATTTAATGCATCAACTACATTTTGCAATATATTGTATTCAACTGTAAGAGAATTTGTATATCTAATACATATAGTTCCGAGTTGAATAATTAACTTTTTTTACTCTGAAAAATGCATACATTCGCGCCTTTTATACATATGAATGTTTGAAAAATTTATCGATTTTCTCGTGGCATCTTGCGATCCTTTCGAGCTTACTACTGGGAATATGAGCCGGATGTTGTGGGGAAGCGGACCGACCGACGGCGAGCTAACAGCTATTAATAAGTGAATTCAGGTCCTTTTGTTCTTCTTCTGAGCAAAAGGACATAAATTCTTCTCAATCAAATGAGGGCTATATTTAGTCAGAATGCAGGATAGAGTCATCAACTCTCACTAATACAACATCTACACAAAGGATTTTTTTCCACCATGCTACAGTCAACACGCACCTCTTCATTGATGACTTGGCAGTTTTAAAAGACAACGTTTATCATAAATAGTTCATAAAAACTATACAGAAATGTTCTGATTTCTTCGAGGAATAGCTTACTCACTGGAGAATAGCAATAAATGTGAAAAAATTACAAGCTATAAATTTTCGAAAATATGGACCTAATGAGTTCCCCTTCAGGTTTACACTTTGAGTTTGACAACTTGGTTTCGATGGTCAAGTAATTATTTGGGCATAAATATTAACAGCAGAGATTTCCTAATATTAATCATTAATTATCTCATAGACAAAATCAAGGGGAAATTTTACATTTACAATTTGCTAATAGGTTGTGGGTATCTAAGTTAAGATCAACATTGAGAAATCTGTTTTTAGATCAGAAGGTTAGAAATATCACACAAGAAAGGATTTGACAGTTTCATGCCAAGAATAATGGTAATTTATTTAAAAGAAATTAAAAGAATTTACACGAATGACAAACTGAAGAGAGGGCAGTGAAATTAGCATGTGGTTCCTCTCTTATTCCTCTCGATTGCACGCACGCACGCAAGTAGCGCTTTCTGCGAGCGGCCTTCAAGCTCGTGTCATGATTCTAGTAGTGACGAATTGACTATTGATGGCTTTTACACTTTTTATTGGGTAGTATTGGGTAGATTAGCTGGTATTGGTTGAAGGGTAAAATGAAGAGTTCTTATTGGCCGTTGCTGTTCATACTGTTGATTTTTGGTGAAGTAGGGTCTTTGCTTGTCTGAGGCGGTAAGATATGAAAGTCCTTTTTCTCATTGGATGCAGGAGGACGGAGGGAAGGTGTCCTATTGGCTGCCCGTGTTGGCTGCGAATACTAAGGAGGAGAGTGGGTGGGGACTATCGGTAAAGGCTATTCCTCTCGATTGTTTTTCAGTGCTGCATTAAATAGTGGTAGCAGAAGGCATTTTGTTCACTTCAGTTTCATTTCGTTAACTTGTGCTTACCTTGACAGGATAGCCGATTCGTCCTCATAGCGGTAAAACAGCAGTAGGCTGGTGGTGATCAGCAGTCGCCACAGTACTCCCCCTGCAGTTACGAAGATGGTAAACACTATAATCGGACTACAGGAAGGGAACGACCAAACGAGTGATGACATCAGAAGAAGGAAACAGAAGGTAACTCCTTGTTAACGCCTGCGTCTGTAGACAGTTGAACTGGCTTCAAAAGATCTGGTTAGCAGTGCCGAGAATGATGAAAGGTGGATAGGAGCGTCCAGAGCAGCGAGGGGGGGGGGAAGTTCGGTTGAGTTATACCGAGGATGAGAAAAGATTAATTTGCGCGTCCAGCAATGCATCAGAAAGTGAGGTCTTGGAACGCCCAAAGTGAGATCATCCAGCATAATGCTGCAGAAATAGTCTGATAAGCTGTGCTATGGATGAAAAGTGTAAGATTCCAGAGAGTGAAGTATAATTCTCTAGAGAACATAGAGCTATTGCACTGAGGACTAACGCGAATCGTATGCAACTGAAAATGTTCAACTGAAACTTCGTCTAATCTGTGTCTAGTCGAGAAGAGTACCAAAAGCGGGTATTGTAGAATAGTTAACTGCGTAAGATCTCGCTGTTTAAAAAAAATTGCAGGTGGAATTAGAATAATATCCTTCAACTGCTATTAGAAGTCATCTTCAATTTAGTAGATTCGCTAGGATTAGCAGCCATAATAAATTGGGATTTGGTGTGGTAAAACTGAAGCTGAGGATCATCCTCCCAAAACGGTAGTGCTTCGATCGCCACACGTGAATAATCCTCACGGTAATACAGAAAAAGCAAAGTCGGAATTTAACATAGCAATGTGAAAGTAAGGATTGTGAAATCCAGAAGTGAAGAGATTAAGAAATGGTGCAAGAGCCAAATCTGGGTAAGCAAAGAATGCAAAGAAAGAATGTAATGAAGCCAAGCAAATAAAGGAACGAAAAAAAAAACAGACTCATGTCAAAAAGACGTGCTGAAAAATCTCTAAAAGAAAAATGTCCTTCGAAAATGGCAAGAGTTCATAGTGTGAAAAATGGACGGCTCACCAATGGGGCAATTTAAGTTGAAATCGACATTGGGAAGTCTGTTTACAAATCAGAAGGTTAGAAATATCACACAAGAAAGGATTTGACTGACTCATGCCAAGAATAATGATAATTTATTTAAAAGAAATTAAAAGAATTTACATGAGAGACAAACTGAAGAGAGAACCGTTAAACTAGCACGTGGTTCCTCTCTCATTCCTCTCAATTGCTTTGACGTTGACAATTTACTGGCGCCTAGAGTGTTAATCACTCTTCCAGCCCGGATCTTGAAAAAACTGTGTTGTAGCTAGGTGAAGATGGATTTGGAACTTGCTGAGTGGAGTGTTCGGAGGCTGGTTTGCTATTGGTTATACTGGAGTAATGCTGAGCTGCTATTGATTTCTGGTTAAGTGAGGGGCGAAGGCTGCAAAGATGCACTTTTGATATGAGATGGCTTGGAGGTCCAGTATCGAGTAGTTGCTTTCCTGTTGGTTGGAGGGGAGTGGCTAATTCGATTGCTATTGGCTATTCTTATTGTGAGTTAAGATTGTATTAGTGAGGTGGGTGGTCTCGATTGCCTTGCTTTCAGTGCTAACTTAAATAGCGGTAGCAGATTGAATTAAGTTCACTTCAGCTTCACTTCATTTACCTGTGCTTACCTTGCCAGTATAGCCGACTCGTCCTCATAGTGATAGAATAGCACTAGGCTGGTGGTGATTAGCAGTCACCACAAGGTCGAAAATCTCCCCATCACTAAAAAATAAAGTACTATTTATAAGTAGGTTCTTTGCCCATTTATTACTTGCGCAGTTTTGTCATGTGGCACAGCAACCCCATCCTATTTAAAAAAAAATGCAAATTATGCAAATTAAAATCTTATGAGTAGAGACTAACGCTCTCTGGTATGTCAGAAATTATGTCCTCCATAGCGATTTTAGAACCAAAAAAAAATTAAGTATTTATCACACTAAAATTTCTAGGAATGTTTTTAGGACAATAGCAAATGATACAAATTATATCATCAAAGTTTAAACTTCGTTCATTTATGTACTCAATATAGCTATTCATACAAAACGGTCTTCAAAACTGCCTTGACACTCACAACACACTAATTTTCATTCCTCTCTTTTGAAGAATCTCAAGTCTCATAATACACTCAGTCAGTCGTATGATAGCACTCATCTGACTAGGAGTTTTCTGCTTTTCAGCAGCAGTTACTCTTATTATCCTGCTTTTAACAGTTTCCTTTCTAATTATGGTTTTTTTTTACTTTGTTTTTAAATACATTCCATTCCCTTTTTGGCTAATATTTTCTCATTGTTATTTTCTGTTATTCTTTTCTATTACAAACTGAGTCTGAACATTTATTCGTTGGAGCTCGTCAGTCATTTAAATTTCGTTCGTAGGAACTAGAATCGCTGAGATAGTCACTCTCATCTCCCCCTATTTTTCTTTTAAGCTGTTCTCATGTCGTCATCTGATTTTTTTTTGTTAGTTTAAATTTATTTTAAATGTTTTATTATTATTAAATTGTTGATGTTATTGAAATGTGTGACTGCTGATTCTTGAACTTTTTGACAATTCGTCTCAGTGAGGTATCATCTAGTTTGGTAACCTTTCACAAATTACGAAACAATGAAAAAAATTATAATCAAATTATTTTTATATACATTTATCTTCGGAAAAATTAAGAACAATGTTAATGCCAATTCCAAGATGAGATTGAAATCATATTAATTTTATTACTTAATTTATGAAGTAATAAGTTTCGTGTCCGAAAATTGCGCATTTCATCAGTGATTGTACTTCTTTCATAATTCTTTCGTTGTCTTATAATGATCATTTTTGTACAAACATATCTTCAGAAAAAATCAAAATAAAATAGTTTTAAATTTCTTGATAAGATTCAATTTTTTCAATACTTTATTTTATTTTATATTATTTTATTGATGAAATAAAGTATTTAAATAATATTATTAATCACATTATTTTTTTTGCAGAAGTAATAAATTTCATCTATCTTTACGTGTGTTTTATTAATTCTTCATTGTTTTCTAACTATCAGGTTTTTATGCACGTATATGATCATGGAAGTTTTATTATATCTAATACTTATAAAGGGGCTCCCAAAATTGGATACACACCTCTCACTCTATTTTTAAATTGTCTAAAAAATTATTATGAAATACTCACTTAAATTTAATATTTATATCAAAAATAAATGCCCATTACAAATTGTATTACACTAAAGAACAAAAATGAAGGTTCTCTGATATTTTAATTAATGATATTTTTACCTCAAAACCCTAAATTTCAAGGTCACAAAAATTGAGTTTATATCCTAAGAAATTGCGATTTTTATATTACTTTTTGTTATGATTTAGTGTAATAATTTTATTTCTTTAATAGCAATAAATCATTCCTTTAATAATCAATAAAACATATTTTATTTCTACGAGAAAAAATGTATTTTTACTTTATTATCATCATTCATTATAAAAAGGAGGAATTTAGGACTGAATCAGGACTGAATTTAGCATCTTCAGGACTGAATTTAGCATTAAAATTCCAAAACTTATTATTCTGGTGTCTGAAGTAGGTAAATTTCTGCTTAATATCGCAAACGGATAGGTACAAAAAATAATCCACTAGTATAAAACATTTGGACAAATTACAAATAAACATGGAGGAAAGAGAAAGAGACTCCTTCAATTCTAGAGAAATAACCAATAGCCACATCATCCGAGATGTAAGAACTCTTCAGGTAAGCATTGTAAAAATTTCCATCTACTTTTAGGAAGTGTTTTTAAAAAAACAATTCGAAGAGTTCTCCGATAAGCAAATTATAATGGGCGTGTAGTTAAAAGAAATATCCTTTAGTTCCAAAGCAAATAGAGGGAGAAAGGATTAAACTGGCTATAAATAATATTTCAAATGTTCAGTATCTCAAGAAAGACGTAATATTTAGTAATGAAACTTATTTCAGTGTTTCTGGAAATAATTATAGATGGCACGTTTGGAGGAAGGCGAACTCTGATCTATATTTTCTGGAATCTCAACGTCCTCACTGTTAAGCAGTGAGGTTAGTTTTTAAGGCTCCCATCTACCCACTATTCTGATTTCGTGGACGTAATGTTAATCCTACGGAAATTTGACTTTAATTCTCACATATTTATTATTTGATCTATTTGAATACAATAAAGTGCATCTGAAAGAGCAAAAAATAATGAATGCTTCTGTGGAATTACTTTTTTCCTCCGATTTTTAATATTTGAAAATATTGCTTAAAGCCCCGAAAACTCAAAAACGAATAATTAAAATAGGAATAAAAATATTTTAAAAAATCTTAATAAACAAAGTAATTCCACAGAAGCATTGATCATTTTTTGCTCTTTCAAATGCACTTTATTGCATTCAAATAGATCAAATAATAAAGATGTGAGACTTAAAGTCAAAATTCCATAAGATTAACATTACGTCCACGAAATCAAAATGGCGGGTAGACGGGAGCCTTAAGGCTAAGTTTGGTTGTTGTATGGGATTGTATGTCTGCAAAAAGCGTTGGAAAATCGGTTCTTTTTATTGAGTCATGGATAAAATGAAATACTTTGATGTATTGAAGAATAATTTAAAACCGTGTGTCTTAAATTGTACTTCAGAAATTAGGTTAAGGGTCACACTGTATGGTTCATCAAGATAACAAACTAAAATTTACAGTTAAATTGCTGAGTTATGGTTGTTGTACAATTGTGAAATGCAATTGCATGCACCACCTTAATCTGTAGAGCACATTGTGATAGAAAACTTGTGGGTTCAGTTGAAAAAATTTGTTCAAAAACATAATATTAGGAGTAAGAACCACTTACAAACAGTATTACAAAAAAAAAAGGGGGAGGGGTAAAATATCCAATAAAGTTGCACAAACCTTTTCATATCAATGCTCACTGTTTGGAAGGTGTTCTAAATGCAAAAAGATATGCAACGAAACATTAATTTCTGTATTTTTTTTGCTAAATTATGTAATTATATTAGGTATATATACTCAATTTTGTGACTTAAATATTTTTAGCTTCAATGCAAAAACTAAGGTAATTAAAATATTACTTCCGATCCTTTATTTTTTGTTTCCTAGTTAATACATTTTGTAATGTGTATATTTTATTGTTCTTATAAATATTAAACTTAAATTTTTAAAAACATTGTTTTGTGCTATTAAAAAGGAAAGTATACTGTGAAAGTATACAATTTTGAAAGCCACTGTGTAGTACAACAGTCTTTCAATATATTCATTTCATAGCTTTACAGCTTGGGCGTATATTACTTGTTTCAATATTCAAGTTCATTTTTTAAATGTTTATGCAATGGAATAATAACCTTAAAAATTGAGATATGTATTACTACTGTTATCACTATTTTTTACAAAGTACAGGTATGTCATAATCGTAAGAATCTGAGTTTTGTAAAAGAGAGATGCAAGTATTTCCAAACATAAGAATGAGTAAAATCCTTGAATGTTTTTTTAAATTCGAGAATTTATCATTTTTTTTAACAATTCTAAACTTTTAATAATAAATATAAATAGTTAAAAGGATGTTCTGTTTTGTCTTCTAGTTAAACAAAATAAAAAGTAGCAGACGATTTTTAAGTCATATTTCAAGCGAAAGAAACACAAATAAAATAGTTAATTCTGAAATCATTACCATAATGTGAATACAACTTTTTATGCTGACATTTTCTTACATTTTACACATATTATTTTACAAAATATTACAAAATTTATATGTCGCTTATTATCAAAAATATAGCGGAGTTTTGCATGCGAGAAATATAAAATTAAATACAAGAATAAGTAAAATTTTTGAATTTTCCTTTATTCCAGATTTTCTTAACAATTTCTTTTACTTCACAATTCATTACTTTTTAATAATGAAATTTTCGAGAAAGCTGTGTAAATACTGAAAGAATTTCTCGCAATTACATTGAGACAATGGCTATTCTACTGTTCATAAATAACATTCCAGACGTCGGCGAGAAGCATAAAAAAATTTCTCAGAACCAGTATTGCGCCAGCTTAAAATTATAATATTTTTAAGATTCTTAGAACCAAAAGAATTCAAATTAAATACATGGAAACATTACTTTAAAGTTTGTTTTAGCATGAGAAATTAAATCAAATAAGAAATTTTTAACGCAATAAACATTTACAAACTAGATGATCTTGATTAACAATAGATAATTGTGCTTATAAGATATCAAACATTTTAACAATAAGTTTTTTTTATTTCAAATCAGAAAAAGAGTAATATTTAATTTCAATTTAAGAACAATACAAATTATGCAATACGTAAAATTGAGGTCCTTAATTAATAAGTAATTACAGTTTTCGTAATATTATAAAAAAGGTAAACTGAACTAATCAACTTTTTTCTTTCTTTCAATCTTTCTTCCTTTTTTGCAAATAATTTAGAATGAATTATAATTTCTTTAAATTAGTTAAATGAATTCGTTATTAGATTGAGGTAAACAATTCATGATTATAACCATTAAAATTTTTAATGATTAGTAAATAGAATAACTATGTACATAATTAATAACTAAAATAGTTTAGATAATTATCTAAATCTACTTTAAACCATTGACTAAAATACTTATAAAATTGATTTAATTAATTATTAGAATAATTAAATTAACTCACACATCTATTAAATCATTAAATCAAATGTACAACTAATACAATTATTTAAACTAAATAAATAATTATTATAATTAAATATATAAAATAATTAAATTGAAAAAACCATTGAAAAAATCCGTATTATTATATAATTTGAAATTGTATGGAACATTTTTACTCAAACATGAAGAAATTGATCCCTGAGAAAAATTTAACTTTCTTCATTAGATTATCCCTGAGACAGAGACGTATTTTTCAGGTTTTGATAACGCTTATTTTTTGGAGGGCTTAAAAGAATAGTAAGGGCGTTGAGAGAAGTGTATACCTCCTAAAAGAGAAGTATGCTGAGAAATAATTAGAATAAACATTACAGCTGATGATAAATATCCAGAGTCAGAGACAAGAGAAAAGCAGATAATATTTCGAATTCTCTGAAAGATTTAAATAACCATATTATTTACTTTGGAATAAAATCCATTGAAGCATGTTCATCGAATATACTTATGTGTTAAAAACTATTTTAAATTTTATTTTTTGTTTTTTATGCTATCAAATTCTACTGTTATATTAAAACTTCCTTATTCAATTTAAAGACTGTATATTTGTACTGCTCATTTCTTTTTTTATTGTGGAATTTTTTGGTAAGAATTGTTCTTCACTTAATCCATTTTCAATAGCTTGATTTAAACTATTCTATTATGACTCTTTTGTATCAAGGTTTTTAGAAATATAGTTTAATGTTGTGTAAATAAGCCGATTTTTAAAAGAAAAGAGAAAATAATATTACCAGATTATAAATTTTCCTAATGATAAGTTAGAAAAAGTTCACAATTTATCAAACGAAATTAATATAAAAATTTTTTCCATTAATATACACATCATATGTGAAATGAATTAAATTTATATGAAATGAATTAAATTAATTTTTGTAAAAAAAATGTCAGAAATACTGAATGAAAAAATTAAACTATGAACATATAAAATGACTTGTTGTAAATACAATATTAATATAAAAATTGGTTATAAATGCAAATAAAATACAGACAATTTCTCTTTTTTTTCTAATAATATAAGCATTTTAAATCAACTCAAAACTTTTGCGTATTAATTTATTTTGAATAAATAGATTATGTATATAAATTTCTAGTAAAATATTTATCTAAAAATTTATATACATTTTTGGAGCATACTTTATAAAAGTTCTTTTTAGAAACAAAAAAACCCCCATCTCTCTAATACTGTTAATTGCAACAATTAATATTGCTTTTCGCCGCTATTTATTTCAAGTTGAAAGTCTTAAAGTATTTAAATAAAGTTATACGTTTCCCAGATTCAAATATAAACAGAATTTTATTATTACAAATTGTTAGATGAAATAAATACCTTACCCTCTCGTCTCCCTTACTATCCCTTAAAATTAAATAAATATATTTATCCAAAAGTAATTATAATACACTGAAATTTTTTTGAAAAAAACTTATCTTACAAAGAATTTAATTAAATTTTAGTTGCATTGAATAACGGTAGAATCAAGGTTGAATCTTTTATCATACAGTATTTTCTCATTTTACTGTTTATGAGGCTGAATCAAAAAATACCTGCTTTTGACGCCAGATAGCGTTGCTAAGGCAGGTTAGTCTTACCACTAAGTGTTGTCAACAGTTAACATCGTAAAAGCAAATTGACTCACTAATTTATATGCTAGTTTTGGTTTGGGAGCCATTTACTGTTAAATCAAAATTTGATTGCTGCTTTGTCGAGTTGACACCGTCAATGAGATATAAATTCATCAGTATGTATCGAACACGCAGCAATAATCAAAACAGTGGGTTACTCCAGTGAATTCCCTCAAAAGAAGGCAAAGATGGCTGGAAAAACAGCAGCAATTTCTTGGAATGCGAAAAGCGTCATTTGAAACATATTCGTCAGTGACAACGAAAACATTATCGTAATCTTAACATAAAAGTTATTACGCATGCTTTTGTGTCTACTTTAAGGACAAAATATGATTACAATTATATTATTAGTACGATATTTTTTAAATTTTACTAGAGCACTGAATTTATTTTCTCGTGAACTACGATAAGAATTATTATACAATTCCTGAAATAAGTTCTGTAGAAATTTCTTTTATATCTACTTTTAGAGCCAATTTTTTTAAAGCATTTTACATACATTTTGTCTTTTAATAAGGGGCAAAAACACAATTAATTATTATAACGGAGGGGTGAAAAAATATATCATATTAATCCTAGTCAAACTTCGAAAATTTTTAAAAGCACACTTAATCCTACAAAATAGGATACAATATTTTTATAAGAAATCGCGAGAATATTTTATTATTTTATACGATATTTCAAAATAGATTTCCTCAGAAATTTGATAGATATTTCTTATATCATTGGATTATGCCCTCTCTTTGTAGAATAGTTCTTTAAAAAGGCATTGTATTAAAGAGAATACAGTGTCTGAATGCGCAGTAATCCAATAACAAGTTATAATCTAATGATATCCCTTATATCACTGGATCATAATTTGTCACTGCAGAGCAATTCTTCAACAAAATATTGCATTAACTAACATGTAATGGCACGAATAGGTTATAATATAACAGTTCATAATTTAAATACAATTCTCGTTGGATTATGACTTGTCATTGTAGAGAATTTCTCTACAAGTCATTGCATTAACGACCATTTAATACGTGAATAATTAGTAATCCAATGACAGGTTGTAATCTAGTAATATTTCTCATATCATTGAATCATAACCTATCACTGCAAAGAAATTCTTCAGCAGTGCATTGCTTTGACTAATATATTATGCATAAATAGGTAATAATCCTATTACAAGTCATAATCTAATATTTCTCATATCATTGGACTTCTACCTGCCATTGTAGAAAAATTCCTCAACAAAGTAAAGCATTAGCGAGCGAATAAAACTTGTGTTTCTGATTTATGTTCTTATTATTACTGATTTTTTATAGGATTCATTTTCACACACGCACAGTGTAAGTGTTTCTAAGTGTAATCTATTTAAACTAAACGTATTGAGTTCTGAATACCTTAAATTTCTTTTTAATCTTTTTTTTTTTTTTTTTTCAATTTTTCGAAATTTCAAAATCAAAATATGAATATTAAAACTTGATTCGAATCTTTCGAAATTTCTTTACTTCATTGTTCCAGAATTTCAAGTTATTTCTTAACTCTATTTAAAAAACAAATACATTTTTTGAGTTCAAATTCTGAACTTCGGAAAATAAGCCATACGTACAATGTCACAACTGTCTGTAACTTTTCAGTTTTTCTTTCCTTCTGATTAATTCAACATAAATAACTAGTCGATTCCTCTGCAAAATTAATGAAGCTGCATGAAGACCTTTGTGTTAATCAGTATAATCATGCAGCTAGCTTACTTCCGCGTTTGTCAGAAATATTTAAATAAGATTAATTAACCAATTAATCTTTTTTGAAGACCACATATTGACGTTTCAAAGCTGAAAGCAGGATAAAAAAAATTGCACTCGGTATTCTTCTACAACGACCCAATTTGGACACAGCATCTCTGCTAACAGCCAGCCCTTGACAAAATTTCGAAGTCACTAATTCGCTGAATATTTTTCTGCCCCAACACTTCCTGAATGAGTATTTATTTTTCCTGTTTCCTTCTCATCAATTGGCCTCAGTCGCCATGTTTTTGATTGTTATCTCAATCTCATTACACCACCACCACCTAAAATACGAGCCTTCTATCTTTTTTTTCCCTCTACCAACTATTGTTCGATCCGCCATCGCGCCATTTTGATATTTTTTTTTTTTTTTTGTTTTCTTTTCAGTTGCCCGAATCAACACGTAAAAGGGGAGAACTGTGAACGCTTGATTTATAATCTACAATTAGTGTCTGAATTATTACTCGTCTAATGATCGCCTGCGCTTGTTAAAAGAGTTTGATCAGGAGAGTTGGCAACAGCAGTTTTCGAGCGAGCGCTAATAAGAGGTCTTGCCAAATTTGTCATTCGATTTCCTAGTAGAAGAATTCCCGTGCAGAGCCCTGAATAGGCAAATTGAAGCCCTGTTTAATGACAGTACTTTTGTCCGTATTGTATGACAGTTTCGTAATTGGGCCTATAAAACGGCTGCTAGAAAACCCAACCTTTTCTCAGAAACAATTTCACGTCACTTTAATTACCATATGTTGAAACAGATTCAGAATATGTGAATATAGGACTGTATGCTTCCATGGAACTACTATTTCCATTTCTTAGAAAGATTTAATCATTATTATTTTTGCCGTGGATTGACCGTTACTTAGTGCTATCCGCTTCCAGTTCAAGGCCTGTGTTTCATTATGCTACCATAACTAAAAAAAGAACAGTGTTTTAAATGTGGATGTAGTTCTTGTGACAAAAGAAACTCGAAGGATAACGTTTAAATATTTTATAATTTCGTTTTAACTAATTTCATGATTTGCAGTATATATATGGGGGGATAAGCCGCATTATATTGCTTTTTTTTAAACTGAACTTAAATTATAAAACCGTTATAAATTCTTACCAACCAACTTTCACTCAAGTATAAACTACAGCTGTAAGTTTTTGTAATTTCTAAACATTTTGATGTGACGGTAGAGTTTGCTGGCTATGAATATTTGTTTTTGGCTCGTGACTTGACTTTTTTTCTACCTTTTTTTGCTAGCTAATGCCGCATCACGTCTCAACTGCATTTAGTTTTCTTCATTGTTCGAATTTACGGAATAGCCTTAAATCTTAATGCCTCAATAAAGCCTATGGAATGATACATCGATATCTTCATTTATATATATATATATATATATATATATATATATATATATATAT
>BMAW01049666.1:563674-574220 GCA_019974015.1 Nephila pilipes | reverse complement strand
TGTTATGATCTTGTTATGAACTTGTTAACAATGTTATGAACTTGTTAATAATTTTAACTTAAATGGGGTACATTCATCTGACGTCCGGTTCACATAACAAATGTAATCTCGAGTTTCCAACCAAGTCGAAACTGATATATGTTTCATACTTCTTGATTATGTCATGCATTTTACTGTTGTCAGCTTTTGCTTTAAATAGAAATTTTCTTTGAAGAAATGTATATTTGTTAACAAAATAACGTACATACGTTAAGGAAAATACTTGATTTAAATAAAAGGAAAAAATTATAATACAAAAGATAACAAAAAATAGGGAGAGGCGGTTGAGAGGATTGGACAAGTTTTTGGAAGATCTTGATCATAGTAACTTAAGTACTTAATTATTAAATTTGAAATTGCATATGGAATTTACAAGTATAACACAAGTATGAGACGAATATTTGCTTTAACTTCAGCTGAAAAACGTGAAGAATGTATCAGTGAGAATTTTCCTAGCGTGGGTTTTATGCGCATGTTAAATCAAGAATTGAATGACAACCACAGATTATTCCAAAGAAAACTTTTTTGGATATTTGTTTATTTTTACAGGAAATGTTATTGTACATAAGTTTAAGTTCCACAATTTAGCACGAGTTTCATAGCAGTGTATCTCCTGGGATCTTATGCGCTTCTCTTTCTTTCCCTGCTGTGCACATCATAACAAAATCTGCTTTTCTAGAGGGCGCACTAGTTGCGGTGGTGAAGGTGAATGAACTTTAAGTTAGACGGCAAAGGGTAAATGAACTCAGCAGTCGTAAGCCTTACAGCAGAGGTCTTCAACCTGGGTTCAGCGGTATCCTACGGTTCCCTAGAACTTTGACAGGGGTTCCGCAAGAGATCAAAGCACCAAAATTGCAGTAAAATTTTAATTTTATAAAACATCGAATTCTTATAGGCAGTTTGGTTATAAATATAAATAAATATTTTATAGATAAAATAAAATCTTAAATTTCTTAAAAGTCTTGTGCTTCAAATGCATTAATCGAACTGATTAGGTGACATAATAATCTCCATTCTTTGGCTCAGGTGAAGAATCATCCACTTATTTGGCCACTTATTTCACTATTTTCAAGGCATAAAGTAAAATTGACGCCACTCTTTTAAAATTGAAACTTTGAATAGATTGCATTTTGAAAGATAATATTAAATGCTTTCCTAATTTGCAAAATATTTCAGTACACGGTAACGCTAATCCAGATAAAAATGTAAAAATTAGTTTAATCTAATATTTATCAGATCTGTAAAAAACATTTCTTGAATATTTCTGTGAATTCAAAAAGAAAAATCATCTTGAATCTAAAATCCTTCTCGAGAATGTGACACCTCCGAACTCCCAACAAAAGAAAGAGAACAACAAATTGATACATTAACCGACACTCAATTGAAATTAAATTTTAGTCAAGTTGATATTATGCATTATTTTGTATCCAAATTAGAAAAAAATTTCCCGAAATTACTAAAAGATCTGTGAAATCTCTAATGTCATATGTTTCAACCTATGGATACGAAAAATCTTTCTCTTTGTACACTGCGACAAAAACAAGGTACAGAAACAGATTGGATGCTAAAGATGGCATTAGGTTGCAGATTTCAACAATTATTTCAGGTGTAAAAATACTTTGCAATAAAAAACAATCTCAGCCATGCCACTTAAAAAATTGCCCTTTATTAATGTATTGTGATTGAAAATATTATTTTACTTTTGTTTATTATTTAAAGAATATATTTTAGAAAACCAAAAAACAATATTTATCAGCTACTTCACAAACCATTATCTTATCAAGTCGTTTCTATTGTGACAAAATAGAGATGTAATAATAATTTTGTAAAATTGAGTAGGATAAAGCTTTGATATCCTATTTTTCCTTCTCTTTGATCACGAGGTTCCTTGAAGAAAAGGGCAAGCTCAAAGGGTTCCCCAAGGTTCAAAAGGTTTTAAAAGGTTAAATACCCCTGCCTTACAGCATCTGTCATGTGACCATTCTGTCTCAATTCATGACGGTCAAGTAACAGATGTGATCACATGTTTTTTTACTAAAGTTACAGCTGTAAACAGTCTCGTACTCATAAATACCACATGCGATTTAAAATTTAATATTTAGGAAAACTGTACTAGCATTAATATAGTCCAAATTGTTTTCAAAAAATTCTTCTTGCTTTTTTCGTACGTAATGCAGGTACTTTCAAATCGAGTGTATTCTCATTTATGTGTATTAAAAAATTCACAAATATGTATTTTTTACAGAAAAGTTCATAAAAAGCGAAACTGGTAAAATGTGGTGCATGAACCGATTGGCTGGAATTATGTTATTGTATCAGTCATGTGACTGTGACATCACATGAATCAAGCCTATTGAATCTATTGACAATATGGTCAACAATTTTTCGTTGAATTGTTGAAAATTCACAAAAATATTGGCAGATATAAAAGAGTTCGTTCTCAAAGACTGGATTTAAAAATTCTATTTCTCAGAGTTCAAGAGGTAAATAACTCTTCTCCATGAACTAGAAGACTACAAATTCTCCATTTTAGGCTTAGAATGCAAAATATTTGTTTCAAATTTCAATTTTTTTTAATAAAGATCGTTTGTTATCAAATTTTAATTACAGTTTGATTAGATACAGCATGCAATAGTGTAGAAGATATATATACAACAAAGATAAATTATATAATTTAGAAATCTTAGATAAAAATAATAATAAAAACAGTTTTTTTTCTTCTACGTACTTGTTTTACCTTTAACTTTTCTGTCTCTGTTAGCTTAAAGATAACACATTAGCACATAATATGGCCAGTCGCCATTTTTCAATTCTAAAAATTAAGATTAGTATTGAAAATTAGCTTCTGAAAGCACAAACCATTAGCTTTAATCTTTCTTACAGAATTCGAAAAGTTCCTACGCCATTTGCGTAATTAAAATTTATAGCTTCTTGTAAAAAAGCTCTGCAAAAAAACTGAAGAACCCTAAAAACAGAAAGGAGAAAAAAATCCAGCCTTCTTACTTTGAAATAAAACTGCAACAAAAAATTCTCGCTAAAAGAAGGATATAAATTTGACTTTACACAATTAGAAGTTTTGATGTGTAAATCATAAATACTCGCCATATTGGGAAACTTCCATTGTCGATGTTATGAAAATTAATGGCTTAATTTTTCCCGCCGTGATATATAATTTTTTATTTCCCCTACCCCTGTTATTTTTTTGTTTCATATTTATTTTTTCGCATATCATCCCGCATTAAGAAGCAGGGCCGTGAAGGATACCAATAGGAACTTCGGTAGAAGAAAAAAAAATTCTTAATTCTATTATTTTCAATCAAATAGGCGCAGCTATGCAGATAGGAAAATAATAATAAAAAAAAAACCCGTATTATTTATTAAAAAAACTCTTGAAGTCCGAAAAACTTGCTTGCAGTTATGTGGATGAAAAAAATGGGGTACGAGGGGGGAGAGAAAGAAGAATATGACATAGAGGTAGGGATAAAGCGCCGTATTAGAAATTAAGATTAAAAAAATGGCTAAAAGAAAGAACATAAAAAAGTTCTTTTCTCCATAAAAAACAATCTTGCGGTTGTCTTCCGAGTATTAATTTTGAATGATTTTACGTGTTAAATTGAGGGAGAAACGTTTTTTTTTTTCCCACCCTCTTCCTTTCACTACTTTATTTTTTCACCCTTTACTTATTTTTTGCTTTTTACTTTGCCTCATTTTTTACGATTAGTCCAATTCTTAATTTAGTAAAGGAAAAGCTCTTTTATATAGATGTATAAAAAATCGTCTGCGATTGAGAAATAAAACGCAGAAAAAAAAATTACCAGAGTAGAATTAAAAAAAATCGTTTGTGCCGGTTGGTGCCATTAGCAATAGCATTTGAAAGCCGTATCACCTCAAACGATTTTTTTGCTCTTCATGTACTTAACAAGTTTTGACGCCAGTTTTTTTGCACTTTTATTTCTCCCCTTTTTTTCGAGTGCAGATTCATCAATTAGAACTCTGGATGGAGTCATCAATTATTTAAAAGCACCCGCGAATGGGTATTGGGGTGTAAAATATAGATGGGTTATAACTGCATAATTAACGATGGATTGGTAGGCAACGACAATTGAATCTGGAAGTTGCGAGATGAACTCCTAGAGGGCGCTTTTTCTCATTTGGCTTTCGTTTTTTTTATTTTGGCGTTCTTTTTAGAAGTCAATAATAAATCTTGCTCCGTCTGATTAAGCATGTGGAGTAAATTGTTCATCATTGAGGCTCAATGACTCTATCTGGGGAATTATAAAGATGGGAGAAAATAACATTAAAACGCCATCTCTGGATATAAAAAGAAATTAAAAAGAAGTTAGAAATGCATAAAAGCGCGGAATATTTTCCGTGAAGGTATTAAGCCAGAAGCTTTTTCGCCAAATTTCTCTCCCGTCTTTTATTATTGATGATATACGAAAAGTTCTTTTTTCTTTCTTTCTTTTTTTTTTTTTTTCATAATGTTTAATGTGTGGAATGTGGACTACGAAATGCGATTTAATTCAGTTTTATATCCGTTTCATTTCGTCTTTGAGAACTGCATTCGTTAATTCATAGAGCGTGTGGAATTAAGAAGTTTTTAGAGTGGATAATTAAATCAGCATAATTTTTCGTCATATTTTTGCTGATAATAAGTTAATTGAATTGAATAGAGTAATGTTTCACAAGCAATAGCTTATTAAGAAAAATGATGTAAATAAAAAACTGGTGCAAGAGCAGTTCCAAGTACACAACCAACCACTTAATTTCGAATAAAACAGACCAACAAATTAGCTAAATTTTTACCGCTTAAGTTGCTTAATTTTTCCTATTTCTCTCCTTGTCGATTAGTAATGGTAAATTTATCTATTATAATGAATACGTCTGTTTTTTAATAAGTGTTTTTGAAATATAAACGGCATTTATTTAAAGATCAGTGTATAATGTTTAGGTGAAATTTGCATAGTTACAGCGGTATGGTTCGGAAATTTATTTACAGGGGATATTTTCTACCTTTGAGAGAAAGAGGAAAATTCTCCTTTGGCTTATTTTGGGATAATTGTTTAAATTAGATTCATCAGGTATTTTTAATCAAGTATTTTGCAAATTGATTGCAAAATACTTGAGACTGAAACCTAAGGCCCTGCGAAAGATTAGGGGCCCATAGCTTATTTTTATTGAATATTCTCGAATATCTTGAATGTTCTAGAATATCCCATTGAATGACTTGAATATGATACTTGTAGTGAATTCAAATTTACGGACTTTTTGCTACTATCTGAACCTCGTAATAAAAAGCATCGCCAGCAACGTGCCTTCTCTTAAGCGTACCACACGGATGAATTAATATGACATCACATTCACAATGAAGATAACTTATTCTTGCTATCTAAGATTGGGTTTAGGGATTTTTGGCTTTCAGAACAATTAGTGTAAGTTAAGCGGTAATTGTGCCAACTTTCATTGTCGACGAGATTTTACATATGCACCTAAAGTTATATTACTTTCTATGAGAAATTTCGCTTTTAATGCAAAATTAATTCTTCCATTATTTTTCTTAGTAAACGATACTTCCCTTTAATTTCCTTAGTGACATTTCCTGGGTGTTAGTTAATATGAGGGTGAATGATGGTGAAGTTTAATGGCGCAAGAGCCAGATATGGCTATGCTGCACCAAAACAAAATATAACTAGACGTTTGAAAAAATGTGGGTGGGGAGATAAGCTAACAAAAGGAAGATAAAAAATAAAGTAGAATCGCTGGGGTATCCCGGGGGCACGTCAGCCGTCGAAACCAAAGACAGTTAAGTCCACTAGAAAGAAATGATTGCAAGGGTACTACGGGGTCATACCTACCTTAAGAAGGCAATCCCCTGAGAACAGGCGTTAGTTATATCCAAGAGTAATAGCTATAGAGAAATGGAAGTACGAAAGAGAAAGGGGGGGGACCAATTGAAGACCATATAGTAGTGCAGCGAGAAATTTTTCATGGGGGGAGGAGGAATCTATCTCTACAACTCATATCTGAAAACTAATTTCAAGTTTCATTGTTTATTTTCAAGGTGAAAAGAATACTAATGAAATGGACATTGTATGGGATTTCGAATGGGAAATGTACGGGATTTAGAATATTAATTTTTTCTTAAAAAATAATAAACATTCGGTATATAAATGTTTCAGTTTTAAATTTCAGTATACAGCAATCCTCATGGGGGGAAGAGGGCTTACAACACTCATATCCACTCCTGTCACTACGCCACTGGCGAGGCAGAATCTGCAGCAACAATAATAAGTCGGAGGATGTTGGTGGATAAGTAGTACATGATTATTATTTAGTTAAGGATGCATGATCATTGATCTAACAGGTATAGTAAATATTATGGATGTTTAGTTATTCTGTCACACATTGAATTAAAGCTTTTTATTCGTTTAGCTGTTTGATATCTGACTCAAATTTTATTAGAAACATTTATTGGTGATTGATTTTTTTTTATTAATATCGCACTAGAAACTACTCGAGGATAATTGGAGACGGACTTCGTAATTTTGAACCTCGATCAAGTAAAGAGGACGATACCTGAGCTGGCACCTCCCTCTCCTAATTTCCACACCACACTAAATTCATTGGTGATGGATCAATTAAATTAGAGCAATGGACAAGGAGCGTTTCTTTGTCATAGTTTTTGTTGATCGACATCGCTCTGAGAAGCAACAAGGGTTCTGGTGACCGACCTCATCCTTTTGAACCCTGGTCAAGAGCGAAAATGGCACCTGAGCAGGCACCTCTCTCTTCAAACTTTCACTCCTTACCAAATGGAGGATTTCAGACCACGAGAAAATTTAACATTCATCAGCCCCCACTACACGGCGGGTATTAAAAAGCAGCATCAAGGCTATCGGCTACGGACATTATAATTTTGAACCATTTTCAAGTTATGAAAACGATGCCAACAGGAGGATTTCCAAGCTTCTACACCACATCAACATTTGGAGCTTCGGCAGATTTAACATGCAACAGCCTCACTACTCGATGGGTCTTTAGTAGCATTAGAATTTCAGCGCATGATTCGACGAAAACAACTCCGGCCATGAGGTCTTGATCATAGCTACTCGGCTACAGAGGGCATATGAAAAAGAGGGGGGGGGGGAGGAATGGATATGGACTTTTGTGAAAGATATCTTTTTCCCCCTCATTTTTACGTAAAGGTTACTATTAAAACACCCAATATGCAAGCTAGAAGATTAAAATATAGTTATTTTTAAGTGCTCATTATTTGTAGAATTCTATTATTATTTCTAATATACGTTTTAGTACTTTTCCGTTTGTCGAATGGAAATTTCGCCAACATCAGATTTTTTGTTTTGGTGACGACTCAACAAACCGGTAGTATAAAACACTTTCGAAATTAAAACAACTCGTTTTAATAAAAGGAATGATTATTTCATTTAGAATTGCTTTTCTCATAAATTTAAGATATATGATCCAAAGAGATAAAAATGTGCTATATTTGGCGAGTTTTCGCTTGCGTTTGACTAACGGAAACGTACCTTCGTTTTTTTGCGAACTAGTGAATATTTATATTAAGTCAATCCCCGTAATTTAGTCTTGAAAAAAAAAATCAAAAAATATATGGAGATATATCCGCTATTTGATTGCTCGTTGCTATTTAAAATTTAAAACACTAGTTTGTTTGTTTTTTTACATAAAATTTCGATTTACATTAACACATAGAATAATGAGTTTGATGCATGGATGTGGATAAAATTCAAAAAGCTAACTTCATATAAGACTATTAAAGTGATAACTAGGATAATGTATTGGATTTAGGGAGAAGATGAAATACATTTCGAATTTTGCAGTGCATTTTTTTTATTAATAACAAAAAATCCTAATAACTTTTTGGTTGTGATAAGTTCTTAAAAAAATATTAAAATAATCACATTCAATTTATGATTTTTTGCTATGCAATAAACTTTTGAAATTTTCTTGAGGATTTGAATACAAGAATTACAAGGAGAATTTTGAATCGAAGTATATTTTTGAAACATTAATTTTGAGAAAAAAAAATAATTTTAATTAAAACGAATGTCTATTGAAAAATATGAAGTCCCTTAACACGAAAATGAACCAGATGATTAAAAATTTACCCAATTCGAATATTTTTGCTGGTGATTGTAGATAATTGCTTTTGTAGTAAATTTTCAATCTATGTTTTCCTCTAGACTTGACTTCTTTCGTAGTTTCACAGTGTTAAAAATGACCAAGTTTAAGAAATATTGAAAAAAAAATTGTCTGACCTTACAGTCACCAATTTTTTGAATGCATATATTGCATTGTCATTAGCAATGCAATGAACTTTTTTTAAGCAAAGCATTAAAATTTTTATTGTTTTTTTTTTTAAAAAAAAAGTTCATAAATGGAGTAATATCTGAAAAGTTTGAAAAAAGAAGAAAAAATAATGCACATTCTAACATGTAAATATCTGTAACAAATTTTTTCACACGATCTCAAAAATTGAATAAATTTTCACACAAATTGTTTACTGACTGTCTCAAAAAGGCTTTCGAATTTTGGACCGCATATTTATATTTTTACTCTCGAGAGGGATTATTATAATATGTAGCAAAACAAATCGAGAGTGTGTTGTTAAATTATTACACTACGTGCATCATAATAAAGCAAATAAATAAATAAAAACGTAAATATGATCTGGGATTAAAGGAATGAAATCCACAAAAAGATGCATGAAAATTGAAGTTATAAACTTTTATTAATGAATTAATTTTTTCTTTCATATCACGAAATTTTCAAAACAGTCCCTTGTAATGCGATGGGATTGTCTATTAACGTTGTACTAAGAAGCTACAAGAGAGCTCTTAACGACGGACCTGGTAATTTCGGACTTCGGTCAAATGACAAGTACGACTCCTGAGCTGAAACTCTATCTCCAAATTTTCATACAATTATTAGCACCCTGGGAGGACTTAGAACCTCAGCAGATTTAATGTTAATCAGCCTTGATATGTAACTAAGTGTAGTGAATAGGAAAACGAGGTTGGAGAAATATATATAATTATATATTTATACACACACACACACACACACACACATATATAAAAAAAAAAAAAAAAAAAAAAAAATATATATATATACATACACTGCTGGCCATTAAAATTGTTACACCAGGAAGGAATAATCTGGCGAACTTCAAAATCACATGAGAGAAGAAGAAATTAGGATGTACAAATGATTAGTATTTCCGCGCATTTAGAGGACGCAGGAGAGAGAAACAACATCTGAAGCACTGCGTAAAAGAAAAATTGTGTAGAGGAGAAACCGTTTTGTAAGGTCGGAATTTGCTCAGAATACAGTATAATGCCTCGAAAAACAAGAAGAAATTCTTGCCAATAAGTGTCGGTATTAGATAGAGGCAGAATCGTTGCCTATCGAGAGTGTGGATTGTTGTTCTTTGATATTTCCCATCTCACTGGTCGAAATCTAACCATTGCCATGTTAATATGGAATCAATAGGTTGCTGAGGGTCATACTGAACGGCACACAGGATTTTTACGCCCTCCCATGACTAACTCCCGAGAGAACAAGCATTGTGTAAGGTCAGCCCTGAAAAACCGATCAACCACATCATGGACCATTACTCAGGAAATGGCATGTTTGCAGTACGCTCAGTATCCACTGGTACGGTTCGATAATGTTTGCAGTGTGGACTGTCAGCATGGCGACCATTAGTTCGGCTTTCCTTGACAAGGCAGCATAGAGAGAGACGGCGGATCTGGTGGGCCGAACGACAAAACTGGACACAGGAGTGGCACAATGTCGTCTTTTCAGATGACATTGCTTCCCGGTTCTGCGTGCAGTATTCTAATGGCCGTATACGTGTCTGGAGGTTCCGAGGAGACCGCTCTTCGCCTGCTTGCATTCGACATCGGCATAGGAGCCCTGCAACTGGTGTGATGGTTTGGGCAGTCATTGGGTACACGACCCTCACATTTCTAGTTCGGATCGAAGGTAATTTGAACACAGATCGGTACATAGTGGTTGTGCTCTGTCTTCGAGGCCTGCCAAATATCATCTTCTGAGAGCACAACGCAAGAGCACATGTTGTATGTCTTATTCTGACCTTCCTCAATACACAGGATATTCGATCGTTGCCCTCGTCTGCACGGTATCCAGATCTGTCACCCATTGAAAACATCTGGTCAGGGATAGCTGAGTGATTGGTCCGCCATCCCTCTCCAGTTAAAACAGTTGATGAAGTGTGGCATAGACTTGAAGCAGCATGGAATGAGTTGCCCGTTTCTGTCATCCAAGGCCAGTTCCAATCCATGCCTAACCAGTTAAGAGTCCTTTTAGCTGCAAGGGGTGGCAGCTATTTCTACTAATTTCACACCCCTGTAAACCTCAAACTTCTTTCAAATTTAATCATTTTGTCTTCATGCCATACCGTTTACACACACACACACACACACACACACACACACACACAGAC
>BMAW01049666.1:512602-560780 GCA_019974015.1 Nephila pilipes | reverse complement strand
TAATTTACATTATAAAAATGATTCATTTTTCTCTATATATAAGACATAGTAGATATAACTTCGAAGAGGAGCCAGCTGATTCAAACTGCATTTTTAAACGAACTTGAAGAGTAAGCAATAATTAAAGACAACTTGTACTCTTTGGTACGTGTAAACACGCAGTTAAGGGGGAAATAAATTTGATATGACATATTACATTTTGATGAATTAAATTACTTCAATATTAATCAATAAATTAATTAAATTTTAGTATAAATCGAAAGATTTGTGTTACTCTACCTTAATATATCAGTACTGAATAAATTATTATGCAAATCTTATCAGATACTTAGCTTATTAATCACCAATTAATATATTTTTATTTATCATTAATAGCCAATCCCTAAGGATCCTATTTACTAGCCATTTTGAAATCTTTGAGAGTAATGTTAATTGCCCTTTATCTTCTCAGAGCTAGACTAATAAAGAAATTCTTAGAGCACACACACATTCAAACTTACAACATTTGGGAAACAATTCAAACATTTAAAAATTCTCAATCAAATTCTTCAACTCTCTAGAAAATACTGATAAGTTAATATTAAAAGCTTTGAAAACTATCTTATCACACATAAAATCAAAAGACCCAGACGGATCCTTTCCAATTCCTGTGAACCCATCTAATTTCCTTGAAATTCATATTTCAATTCTTACGTTCTATTAATTTTAATCTTATTTTTCTCTTAATTTTAAATCAATTCCCTTAGTTCTTCTCTCCTATTATATCATGCCGGATATGCTCTTCCCATCTTACTTATACTATCTAAACTATGCACTTGGGACAGCCAATAGCAATCAAAGGAACCACTCCCCAACTACCAATAAAAATTTACTGTATCATTACAGGATTTCGACTCCAATCCATTTATACAAGTAACACACTCTTCTCTTTACCTTCATCTCAACCAACCAATGAGAATTTGCCACCCACCAGCTCCGCCAACTGGTGGGTGGTGTCCAACTTCTACTCAGAACTTCTACTTAGAACTCTCTCCACATCAAGTCAAACTCCTTTTCTCCAACTTCACAGTAATCCTAGATTCGAGCTGAAGGAGTACTGTAAGTTTCAGATGTTAGCAGAATTCAATGTCAATGTCGTTGTATGACTCTTGATTGAAAAGTAATGCATCTATGGTCAAAACATTTTTATTAGTTTCCCGATTTTCACAGTTCTTTATGAACTTGAAAGCTAAATGTGTTCTCTGTGTAACACATTTGTTTCCTTTGGTTCCAGGTTTCATTGGTGTACCAGGAACTGAAAAAGATGGCGAGCCACATGGAGATGAAGTTGAAATAACGTGTCGTCATTGCCTCTTGGAACCTTCATCTCTTTCCAAAGATGTAAGAGCATCTTAAAGTACTTCTGACGAAGTAAAAGCAGTTATTAAAGCTTAATGTTGGCAGCAAGACTGGACTTTTCCCCCGACGGGCTTACCCGACTAATCATGCGCCGGTTCAAGTGCATAGAAAGAGATGGGGATGTAGTCGAAAAGAGAATAATCAGACTTCAGGTTGATTAAATGATTGCTTTTTAACGTTACTCTTAGAAGTAATACGAGGCCTGTGCAGGCGGACCTCATAATTTTGAACCTTGGTCAAGTGACGTGGACGACATCTGAGCTGTTACCTCCGTCTTCAAGCTTCTATAACCTGGACAGATTTAATGCGCATCAGCCGAACTACTTGGCGAATCTTTTGGAGTATCAGGGCTCTTACCCACGATTCGTCGAAATAACGCCTATCGGGAGTTTACGATCACTACATCTAGGCTACTGCGGCCACTGCAACTGAAACTAATAAGCGTATGCATATGACTAGAGTAGCTCGTTGCAGCTTATTTTAGTTATCATTGTTCTATTTTTCTTATCCATATGAGAAAGTATTTCTTATTAATAAAAGAATGTTTAATTATATTAATGCTCAATGTTTGAAATGAATTTTGCAGTTGCTACATTGAGATACGAAATAATTAAACGAATATTTATTATGTTTACACAAATTCAGAATATGCGTAAACACAGAAAATATGTGCTTTAATTGTTTAAAATGAATTTTGCAGTTGCTACATTGAGATACGAAATAATTAAACGAATATTTATTATGCTTACACAAATTCAGAATATGCGTAAACACAGAAAATATGTGCTTTAATCGTTTAAAATTTTATGCAAAAGGATTTTTTTTGTATCCCTATTTAAACTACATTGTCGATCGAGTATCCAGTGAAATCGCTGATCCTGCATGGATGTGGTCCCGACCGTGTCAGATTAAATAAATCTTACTGCACTAACCTTTCATATGTGAAACATTTTCTTAGAAATGATCATTAACACATCACAAAACCTAACATTATATAATTAAGTAATTATTAATAAATAGTTTAACTCCTTTTAAATATTAAACAAACAGAGATTACAAGATGAAATATTTCACTTAATAAAAAATACATTTATTTTTACACTTTAAGAAAGTAAATATTGACAAATTTCACTTTCAATTTTTTTTCATCTTTGCAGATACCTCCACACACACAATTTCTTTTCTAAGTCATTCTTTAATTAAGCGGCATTCTTTATGTACAATTTATTTCTAAGTTGATTGAGCGAAATTGTCATGGAGAAATAAAATAATAATAACAAAATTTGTTAGAAAATAATAATAAATATTAAATAATAAGTAAATTTGTGATCACATTATGAGTGCATGAAACAGGAGGAATTGTTCAAAGAAGGTGTTAATAGCCAAGAATATTATTCACAAGTACACTAATCACAAACAGGCTAATTAATTTCAGAGAATAGAAAGATCTAGATGAATTACTGATACAGAAGTGAGAACTGTAGTACAAGAGGTCAAAGTAAGTTCTACTCCAAGTGCTACAAAAATGTCACAAAACATCTTGTAAATGTTAGAAAAGGCAGTAGGCACAAATATGTACAAGAACTTTTAATAAACGCGGGTTATATGGTACGATTCCCCTTAAGGAACTCTATTCATAAGTACAGAAAATTCTTTCTATTACACAGATTCTGTGATATTAATGATATTTTCCTCGATTTTTTAATTTTTAGCTTTCCTTCAGCTGCATAACCTTTAGTTATCAGCTGCAGGAAGTCTGTCTTTTAGTTTCAGACTGCCTGGAAGACTGTCAGGAAGCTGTCTTTTAGTTTCAGACGAAGAACATATTAGGTTGTATAACAATAACAATTTTATTTCTTAATATGCTTATCGTGTTGCATTGGTGAGCAGCGCAGTTTACTTTTCGCGCGTGCGTCACCTTGCGATTCATATTGAGTATTCCTCTCTAGAGTGTTTTGAATGCCAAAAAATATCGCCTTTAGTGACAGGTATCTATACCTAGAAGTTTAAAGGTGGTGATAAAATCCGAAGGAAAGTAGACGAATTATTAATTGCTATATTGTTTTCATTTCATTTTTGTTATCAGTATTTTCAGTTTACTTTATTTCGTTTCTATTTAAATTGATTTATTTATTGTTGTATTTTGTTTTCATTTAATTTTAATGAGCTGTTAAACTCTTCTTGAATAAGGTTTTAATTCTTTAAATTTACTTTATATATCTTTTTATCAAATATAAGACAGTAATATACCTTATGGGTAAAACATTTTATAAATGAAAGAGTTATATTTTTTTGATTCTCACTGTATTTATATTATGTAATCTTAGATCTAAAGTTTAGAAGTCATTAAATGTTTAGTTAAAAAAACAGCAAAAAGTTTTTTTAGTTATGTTTTTAATGAAGAATCACTTACTGAGATGGGATTTTGTTAAGGTAAAATACCAAATACTATCTTTGATTGTGAATTAATCATTTCGTGTTATATAGATTTGTACAGTTACAAACAAATATTTCGGGGGGGAGGGGAATGTAAGAAATATTAATTTTTTCTTAAAAAATAACATTTCCTCCAGAATGCCTTGTAAGAAAAAAGATTGAAAAAAAAAACATATATTCAATGTCATTTATTACAATATGAAAACGATTAATTTTTTTTTTAACTAAGTGAGACTCCTATAATTTAGTATTCTCTCAACTTGCCTAGGATGAAATGGAAGTTAGAATGAAGTAAAAAGTATCAGTCAAACTTTTTTTTTTTTTTGATAAAGAAATAATTTTTATAAACTAATTTTTTACCATTCTGTTAGGTTTTTTTTTTTTGGTAACTCTAAGTCGCCAAAAAGTTGCCAACTAGAAGTCGACTAAATAACTAAAAGTTGCCAACATACATATTTTATTTAATTTTAATCCAAATGGTCATAGATTTAATGGACTCATCTAATAAAGAAGTAGATTACTGTTATAACTAATTTTTTCTAGAATGAAACCATTTTTCTTCGCTCTTTAAATATATACGTTAAAGATGTATTTAACGACCCCTTAATTAAAGAATACAGGTATTAATAAATATCGTATGCTCAATAGGACAAAATGTAAAATACATCAGGGTGTTAAATTCAGTTGTTTTTCCGCCAACTTATTATGTGCGGCATTTAGATCTAATACAGCAATCGACATGTTCGAAATTTGCATGAAAAGCCTCATCAACTCCCTCTCATCCCCTAAAAATATCCCCAATTCAGGCGTATACTGCATCAAGTCCGATAAATGTTTTCGATTATTCTACTGCAGGATATGACCGCGGTAGACGAATGGTCATGATCGCGAGCTCGCTGCCGGTGTTGTGTCCATCGAGTCAAGGGATCGAGCCCTGATGACACTAAAGACCCCCATTAGATCTGTCAAGGCTCAAGTCGTTCCTTTGAAGTAATGTGGTAGTTTGGAAAGAGAGTGTCGAGGATTGTTATCGTCCTTTGACCAAGGTTCAAACAGGAGACTTTATTATTCGTCAAGGATCTTTCGTAGATCCTTGTCATAGAGTATCTATCTGAACTTCTACTGATTCAATGGAAGTCGGTTTTTACATTTTGATCAATCTATAATATGGGCTATTCGCAAACTTTTTACCTTCGACTAACATATGAGTTTCTTTTTGATCTCATATTTAAGTTCTAAGATTCTTCCCAATCAAATGAATCACGATGCAAATTAAGCACACTTTGAAAGTGGAGTGAATAGATATAATCAAATCATACGAAAGGGACAGAGAATTTAATTTATTATTAAATCTACAGTAGTAAGAAGAGCGTTAATATGATTTGCGATGAAGTTTTTCAGAGAGAGCGTGTATAGTGGATTTAGTAGATGAGGACTCAACGCTATCCGAGTAACTGCAGGAGGTACTCGCATCATATACCGGTAAGTGTATTCTATGTTAGATTATAAAACTCGGCAGCACTCGAACATAGAGAAAGTAAACTGTTTGAGAACCTCTTCTCAATGAGAGGATCAATAAAAATTACATTTTAGATATTATTGACTATTTTATTTACTTAATCTGTGCTTGAAATTTAGAACTTATAATCAGAAAAACATTCACGATGACATACGAAATATGTAATAAGATTCCCACATAAATCTTAGCTTAGATAACGATAACTTAATTTTCTCCAATTCGTATTAATATTAAAGAATGTTAAGCGTTTTTCAGAAATAACAAAAGTTGAATTTGAAAATTGTTCACGAGAACTGAAATAGTTCTTTCCTTGATTATGTCGGTCAATTTTCGCTGTTCTCCATTCCACATTCTTCACATAGTAGTTTATAAGGTGACAACAAAAAAAGCAAGTATATGTTTCTTCTGTCGCAATGAAAATGTCCAATGTGCAAATTTCATTTTGAAAGAAGCCGAGTGTCATAGTAATATCGTTCCTTGGATTTGCATCATTAGATGGCACTAATAAAAGACGACTCCTAATATTCTTTTGAATCGAAATTCTTAATTGTTGCAAAAAGTATTTCATAACTTTTGAATAATTTGTAAATTCGACTCAATGTCTTAGAATTTAAATACAAATAATTGCATCAAATACACGAACTTGAAACGATTATTAGAGGCTCTCTGTGATTAAGAAAGATTTCCGAAAATCCAAAATGACTGTAAATTGTCATAAAAATGCGCTAAAAATCATAGAATCGCTAATATCATAGAATCAATACGCTAAAAATCATAGAATTATCGAAAAAAAATTATTACTTTATTTTAATAGAACGATCTTTCTTAATATATGTGCAAAAAATTTCATAGCGTTCTCTACAGTGAAACAGCGATACAGCGAAATTTACATTTTCTTAACAGTGTGCCAAATCATTTGATGGACCGAAATTTTAATCTTTTTTTCGGTTTTGCACACAGTTTTACTGATTAAGTCTCTCCTATACTCGAAATTGGCAGACTTTCGAGACCGAAGAGACGAGTTATCAAGGAAACAAGATATTGAAGGAATCAGAGAGCTATTTATCAGTATGCGTACTCATACCCAAGGTGACGACAGCCTCAGTAAAGGTCGTAATGTATACTATTATCATTATATTAATATTTTTTTAAATATTAATTATAAGGTTTTACCCAGGAAAACACTGTCCACATTCTTTCAAAAACTTCGATGGAAGCATTGTTTTCTCGCCGTATTGGGAAAAAGAGGTCAGTTGACCTTGAATGCAGGCAGCGTTACGAACCATTGCTTCTGTAGAAAACTTATTGGTCGTTTTCTATAGTGCCTTTATGAACTGGACCAAAGGGATTCCCCATCGGGCTAGTTATTTAAGCTTTTTAACTTCTGTCATCGTTGTTGAAGAAATCCGCCGCTTACTCATTCTCCAGTATCATCGGGATGAGGAACATTCAGAATAATATTTAAGAGAAGGTTGTTTTCCCACTCATACAACCCCTTCCTGTTGTATATAGTTTTGCTTTAGACTATTTCCGTTCGTCTTTGGTATCTCTAGTTGTGATGGTGGGCCTGTTTTTCATGTTTTCAAGTATAATCAAAATTGATTGATTGTTCTGGCATATAAACGCTTTGAGTTCGAATATGTAATTTTTCACATTTTCTCATACAATTGACATTAGTTTCCTTTTCATATAAATATTATGTACTTTATTAGCCGAATACACTTAACCTATCTCAATTTCATATAAAATTGACATTGATTTAATGATAAATTATTAAATCAATAAGCCACTCATTTTAAAAATCAATCAGCCCTCTGATTTTGGTCCCCCTGGTGAAGATGCTGGGTAGACCCATATATTACTTAGGAATGTCTAGATTTTTAGGGCAAAAAGAATAAAAGATGAGTGCAAGATTTATTATTCAAAACTGTGATCTTGTATTGCCTTTGAAAGCTTTGATTTGTCTGGCAATTAGCTACTTGTTTTCAATTTTTGATTGGATTTTAAATTATCCTTGTTAAATGGATTCTCATCTTATTTTTTGTTTGATTCATAGAATAAAATGTTTGTTCAAATGAACACGTAGAGCCGAAGGTTGTGAAAATAGCTAATGCTAGTTATTTAAAATGATTTTATCGCGTCATATGCTTCACAAATATTATTGTTTCTATTTTAGACAGCTGTAGCTGTCCATTATATACTGTTATCATCTAACGGTTTTTGTAATCCTGGGTATGTTAGGGAGCAGTTGTTGTTCACTTGGAGGGACGAAAGGCTTGTATGCTAGTATGCCTTCTCCCTGAGGTTAATAACCCTAAAAATATGTTCCAGTGATAAAGAAATCACATTTTTTAAATGCATATCAAGAGGGTTTATAATGTGTGAAGAGCCCTTCTAAATTGTCTAATTCAGTAGATATAAAAAATTCGGAATAAGGATAACAAAAAAAAAATTATGAAAAATCCCGTCAACCACCTTTTCTAAGACAGAAAAAATGTAGCCAAACGTTACGATATTCCACCAAAAATGGAAAGTGCCGTCTAAGAATATGATAATCCGTCAGTTGAGGAAAGTGTAAAAAATAAAACACGGGTTTTCCTATTTTATTATTTACCATAACGACGTGACGCGGCCTATTTCGCTGTTTGCTTTATTTAAACAAGAGTCCTATCAGCTATGATCATTTATTGCTATTTTTATTTTTTCAGCATTTCCCAGAAAACCATCATTTTAATTTTGGGGTAGGACTTGCCTAGGTGACTCGCGCAAAAAGCTGAAAAACTGTAGGGATCGGCCAAAGGGTTTGATAAAAAGCATCAGAGAATCACGCGCCACCACCTAAGTTTATAACTTCTCTTTCAGGGAAACCTCTATTTAAGGGACGATTCTGTTGGTCCTTTTTAATAGTAGATGTATTTACATCTTATTAAGGTATCCGTACACTTTCGGAGAAATTTTTTGAAATTCATTGATATTTGCTATCAAAATATTTTTAATGCTAAAATATAACCTAGAACTATGAAAAACACATTTAATAATCTGCTTTTAATTAAAAAAAAATTTGGAGGGGAAAACAGGGTGAAAATAGTACATAAATTGACTATCAGAACAACGCTCTTAACTCAAAAGTAAACAAAAATATCATTATTTTGTATATTTTATCTTATTCATCATAATATTTCTGGGACTGGTACTACTTTCTTTACGAAAATCATATTACTACAATTTTTATTGTGTTTCGAGTCAAATAACAACGAAAAATCAAGAAAAAGATACTACAATACATGATTTACACCTTTGTTACTAAAAACATATCAATTTTACAACGATAAAAGCAGTATGGGTTCTTAAAAACTATATTAAGAAGATACTTGCAAAATTTAAAATAATTTGGTTCATAACTTTTTCTGATATTTATGTTGCCATATGTGAATATGTCGAGAAAACTCATTTTGAGAAAAATCAAAAACAAACTTTCTAATGCAATCAAAAATTAACTACCGAGTAAAATTCAAATCCCTAAAACTTAAGTTCTAAATTAGGTATAAGCAAAATTCAAACACTATTAGAAAGAAAAAAAAGTTTAAAATTTAAATGGATATTAAAATTAGAAAATCGAAAATTTTGACAAAAATGGCGTTTTAAAGGTGTACGGATACCTTAAGATACACCTCTATTTAAGGTTCAAAATGTTTGCTTTGGTGGGTGAACCTTTTTGACAGGTACAATTTTTGATGAATTTAGGTTGCACCGGCTTCACAATGAAGAGATCCAATTTTTTCTTATCTGAATGTAATCAGAGATTTTTTTTAGCTTTCGAAATGATTGCTATAAGCTCGGCTGAAATTGTGCCAGCTTTCACGATCGTCGAGGTTTTACACAAGTTATAAAATATTTTTGTTGTCTACACAGTCAGACAACTCAGAATGGGATTTTATTTAAATAATATTATTCATTTATTGAATTATTATATTTTTTAAAGTTATTAATTCCAGAGAGAACGGACGCTAGTCGCTCAACCCTTTCGTCGCTCGATTGTGGCAAGAAGTTGCTACACCCTAACGTTCCCAGGCTTACAAAAGAGCCCCCTATCTCAAGTATTTTAGATTACTACAATATTACTCATATTGTATTAATATATTATTTAATACATAACATGTAAATAAAATTTGAACTCCCCTTTTGCAAACACCCTGAAATAAATACGTATAATCCATATAATTAATCCAGTTAGGGAAATATAGGATATGGCATGTAAGGGATGAATTTCTTAACATTATCAACATTTAATTTAATATTTGTTATTTTGAGAGAGTGAGTTTGACAAATTGAAACTGAAATGACATTCCAACTTTTCTCAGTATTATAACCACGGGATCAATCACATTGTGTATTCCGTTAGGGTTAACAGAGATTCACTGAGTCACTATTTAAATAAAGAATACCTTCCTAGATTTAATTACGTTTATCTAGATATGACCTTTAAGGACATAACAATTTGAGGACAAACAATTTTGGGTTAACATAATTATACAGATCCCCAAAAGTCTCGGGGTGGAATATCATGTTAACTCCTCTGCATGGACTGCTGGCTATTACAGCTCCAATTTTCATCACTCCTTCGGCGGCCACTAGGTAGTGCGCTTGAACGCAGGACGGTAACAATATTTATTTTCAATTGCAATCCTAAAATCCTACTTCATGTGCACTTTAAAATATTAAGGAATAAGTTCTTAGGTTTCGAAAAGTTAGGTAGTATGTATATTTTGATATATAAGGGAATTTTTAATGCAAATATATCTTCAGACAATTCTAACAATTCTTTATTTTCCTTTGGTTATATGACATTAAATAATTTCCGTTTAAATATACAATTATGAGTAGTAGTAATAATTTTTTATTGCTACAGAAAAATTATGAATTAAAATTTGCATTCAATTGGTCCAAAAGTATCACTGCCATATTGATATGTTTGACTTCCACCTGATACTACATTACCAACTTCCACCTGATTTGACTAAAGTTCGGGAATTTTACTCAATCCGTTATACCGTAGCTCATCATGGATTCTTTGAAAAACTTTCCTTTTTGGTTCCTACTAAGAAATAGGGCCCTAATTTAAAACACAGATTTGTTAGTTTAAAATATGCATCGATAGTAACTCCGGTTCATGCTGTAATAATGAAAGTAATTGTTTATCATGCTATAATCTAAAACATGTTTTTTAGAGATATTCATTAAATAAGCAATTTATCACTTTAAGTATAAAATTAAGAATTGTTTTAACTCTTAGATATATCAGACGAAGTATAAGCAGTTTATCAAAATATGCAATTATTTATGTTATATTGAATTTAGAATAAGATATTAAGGGTTAAAAATATTAATAGGGTACATGTTGGTGAAATTAATTTTTTTTTTTTTTTTGCGATTTTTCAAATAGATTGTCAAATTGTTTTTAGCGTTACCAAATAAACTAATATTGGAATGATTACCAGAAAACTTTGCAAGAATAAATTTGTATCCAATAGAAAAATTACCAAGTTTACTGTGCGCCGTGTACTTCATTCTAACTGATATTAATATTGTACTAAGATTTCCTCAAGCATTTGCAATTTTTTAAAGTAAAACCTAAATACCACATTTTTTAAAGAACTTCTTAAACTAACGTAGAAACCATCGAAAAGTTAGTTCATAAAGTCCATTCCAATTGAAGAAGACAGCCCAACCGGGCTAAACATTTCAGCAAACTTCGTCCTATTCATCCCAATTCGAATTTTTCGTTCTTGAAAAGTGTTTCTAGTTGGGGGTATTATGTTTTATTAGATTAGGCGTGGGAACCTTAAGTTAATTAATTGTTGTTTGTCTCCGTTGTTTTCATTTCTTTAAAAAATAAGAAAGTACCTCCGATTCAACAGCATATATTCGTTATGCATCCACTCAAATGCATGATAATTTATGACGTACGAGTTTAAGTAATAAGTGTTAGTAAATTTATTCATATATCATTGTATTTATAAAATGTATAAACAATAATTTATAATGAAAAGAATCCTGTGAAATGGAGTATAAGGTGCATACCAAATTGGGCGACTTTTTGGTTCGATAACGACTTCAATCTAGCAAACTTTTTTAATAACCATGAGGTAGTTTGACGACCTATTTTAAAAATCGTCTAAAAATTAGCACAATCATCCGCATGCATCTTATACTTTATCTTAACCGTTTTTTTTTAAAAAAATATCTAGTATAAAAGCGGACAATTTTCTATAGAATTTTTTTTTTACTTAGAAAAAAACTTTTTATGGACCTTTTTCCTCTTACAAGTCGTTAAATAAAATTTACGAACCATTTTGTATTCACTCAGAATTTTTATTACATACGTAAGAAATTTTTCATCTCAAAATAGTAATGTCTCTCTCATTCTTTCTTTAATCATTTAATTAAAATAATTTATCAGAGATTCCCTTTCGTTTAAAATAAGCTATAACGCTATAAATTATTTCAAATTTAGACTTATATGGGAGTAATTAGATTATGAATTATCGATAATGATGAATTTTTGTCCGATGAATGTGTCATGATGAGTAATTTTGGCGACAAATTCGTATCATCATATGATTTTTAAAGTTTTTTTTTTAATTATATAAAAATCAAAATAAATTTTATTGTTGAACGAAAAATAACATATGACATACTAATGTCAGTTTTATAATAAACTAAGGAAATTTGAACATTTCAATAAAATAATGGTTGCATAAAAATTAGAATTAAGTTTGATATGGAAACCTGAATGGCATGTGTACACTTGCATGGTAATTGCAATTATCTACTAAGTAAATGACCTTAAATTAAGTTTCTATTGTTTAACTTTTCCATTGTTTCAATGTGCTATATTTCCTTAAAATGAGAAATATTGTATTCCTCCTTTTGTGAATTTTTTGAAATCGAGGAATATCATTAAATTTTCAATTTAAAGAGGAAAAAGGGAATTTCGAAAATACGTATTCTGTCAATATGGTAGTTTTGATTTGGTATTCTTTTCTTACAAAAATCAGTAAATATCGAATCTATAAATTCATAGAATGTTCTTTTTCACGCATCATTTCTGCCCTCAAAAATCTTTCAGGTAACGTCTCTTATAATTGTTACTTACTAATTCAAAATCTTGCTTACTTCTCAATGATTTAACCATCTTGTTAAAAGAATAAGTAAACGTAAAATAAAAAAATAAAATAAATATTCAATTGTTCGTTTAGTCGCATTGCAATAGAAATGCTCTTGGAAAATTTTTAAAGTAATTTCATTTTGAATTTTCGCACGGCTAAAAAAAAAATACTACATTTTTTTTACAAAGAATTATTTGATTACAAAAAAGGGAAAACAATAAATGGATAAGCGTGTTCAACTTTTTGTTTAATTATCTATAATTTGTTATAGAAATTTAATATTTTAAATATATACGTGAGAAATTAGATTATTATTAATAAAAATTTATTTTTCGTACGCATTCAACAATTTATCTGGAAGTATTTTCTATAATGATACAATATTTTAAGACACTCGATTCATATCTATGTAATTTTACTACAGAATTTGTTTTCGCTTCGAAAAATGAAAATTTGAAAATAAACAATAATAAATAATTAAAAATGAATTGGCTCTGGTCATTGTGAATCAGAAAAGATTTCTTTCACTCTCTTCCTAAAATCAAAATCCAATATTTCTCTGGAAAATTCTCAAATGAATTAATATCATTGGATTTAAAAAAAAAATAGAAATGGTCCCCAAGAAAAAAATCAAAGTAACTCAGTTAGACAAAACACATAAATCTTGCTTTCACTTCAATACACGGAAAAGAATCGAACAAATAATTTCTAAGAACATTGTTTTAACCAGGTTATTGAAACACTCTTGTGTGTTTTAATCTAGGATAAAACAACCATAAAAGATGCTTTAACAGGTTGAAAGCCGTGACTGTTTCTCGTCAAACACCACCATTAAGATATCAACCACGCCTTCAACATGGAACAATAAACGGTCCCATAAGCTTCATTTGTTCGCAAACAGAGGTTTGGAGAAATTTTAGGAGAAGTAAATAAACCCCTTAAAACGAATCGTCGAGTAATAAAACCGATCATAAAATATATAAAAAAAAATGTTTTCCAAGCACGATTTCATCTATTCTGATGACGGACAAATAACGCCATCTGTTGGCGAAATAGTAATTTATAAATGCACGAGTTAAAGAAAGTGTGCCATTTTTAAGATAACTTACAATGACAAAAATAATATTACATTGTAACAATAAATGACAGAAATAATATTACTTAATAATAATTTTTTGACAGAGATGGTATGTAGTATGATATAAATAAAATTCGTAAATGTGTGGATATCGTAAAGTTTTAATTATTACTAAGAAATAATTGAAATATCTAGATGATATTTATTCTGCATACTAATTGATCCTTATGTACATAATTTTGTAATCTACAACAATTAATATTGATTTGTTTGGTTCAGAAAGCCCTACACTGAAGTTATCCGTAGTAACTCATAAAATTTTAGTTATTAACCTGGAATATCTCTCGTAATGATAAATAAGAAAATTGAGACAGAAACTTAATTTTTATTTATTATTCTTATGACTTCCTACATAGTCACGATCCTGCGTTATGCATTTCCCCCAGCTTTTCTTGACCTTTCGAAGGTCGTCATTGTTAAATTCAGCACAATGAACTCTTATCTTCCCTAAACTGCCAGTAACTTCAAACTACTGTATAATTAATTTGTAAAATAAATATGTAGAATGAAATAATATGTAGAGTAATGTGTATAAATAAGTGTTAAAAATAATATGTAGAATAATGTGTAAAAATAAATGTGTAAAATAATTTGCAGAATAAATTTTATCCAGATATATCAGCCATTTCTTAGTAATAATTAAAAATTTATCGTACCCACTCATATAACTATTTGCTCATTTCCTCTTCATTAGGAGAAAATCAACTGAGAATAAGCTGTGGATCAGCTAATTTTTGGAGAGCCTTAAATTATTTTTCTTGTTTTGAAAAAAATATTCAGTACTTATGGTACATTACCGAACTTAAATGAATATTTATACAAGACGAGAGTACTTTTTTTTTTTATTCTTAAACAATCGATCCGAAATTCAAATTCCGTAAGTAAACAAAAGTGGGAAGAAAAAAAAATTATGTGAGCTTTTGAATAAGTTGCCAGGAGAACAAAAATGTAGCCAAATAGATATAACGCGAAGAAAAATTTCGAGTTAAATCACTGTAGAGTAAAAATTCAGACGCCAACGAAAATAAACATAAGTCTGGTAACCCTATCTGAAGCTAGGACATTGTAATCATTAAGTTGTTTTGTATACGATATATGGTTCGTGTGAGAATTTTTTTTAAAAAAAATTCTAAGCCTTTGAAATTTTTTGTCAAAAGGATGAACATAAATAGAAATTCTTGAACGGCAAATTTCAAATTACAAGTGATAGCGTTTGCTGTCAATTAGAACAGTATAACTACTTAGCATTTATCTTACGGGGGAAAAAGGGGCCGCGGTAGCCTAGTGGTCAAGGTCGTGGATAGCGGCTGGCGGTTTTCGTTCAGTCGCGGGTTCGATCCTTGGCCACCAAAGACCCGCCGTGTAGCCGGGGCTGATGCACGTTAAATCTGTTCGGGGCCCAAAGTCCTCCCGTTGGCGTGGTGTGGATGTTAGGAGAGGGGGGTGCCAGCTCAGGTGTCGTCCTCGTCACTTGACCGTGGTTCAAAATTACGAGGTCCGTCGCCAATAGCCCTCGTGTTGCTTCTAGTGCGACGTTAATAAAAACTAAACTAAACTACAGGGAAAAAAGGTTCGAGATCGGGGAAAGAACAATGATTCTTTCATTTAGAATTATTTTCCTCATACACTTGAGAAATGTAAACTAAAGAAATAAAAACTTGCTAAATTTGGATGAGGAATATTTTAATTTTTATAATGGAAAGCGTTGAAAATTACGATGTTATGTAACAAGACATTTCAATGAGTGAAAGTGAATTACTTGAATGAATCGAATTCTTGCACTCTTATACATAGTACTCGTTTGTCGCCTCCCCTCCCCCTTTTTTTGTTTCTATGCAAAACACCCAAAATAATAGTCAGAAGATTAAAGTGATTTTGTGTGTGTGTGTGTGTGTGCATGCATTACCTATGGTATTCTATAATTATTTCTGGTGTACATTGTACTTTTCGCTAGCAGAGCGGAAATTTCGCCAACATGAGATTTCTTGTTTTCACGTCGACTCAATAAATCAGTAATATAAACATATTCGAAAACTAACAAATTCATTTTCATAAGAAAACTTTTATTTCATTTAGAACTATTTTCTTCGTTAAGATACATAAATTTAAGAGATAAAAAGGAGCTATATTTGACGATTTATCTCTTGCACGTGGCTAACTGAAAAGTACCAACGTTTTTTGCGAACAAGCGGATCTGTATGTAAACCGACCCTCGTAATTTAGCTTAGAAATTATACTGTATTTAATGACTGATCTACCTATTTCATATTAAATTATATTTGATTAATAGCAGAGTAAAACAGTGCACAAATTACTTGACTATTAAATTAAAATTCTGCTTGATGTTTCAGCATAATTTTTCTCCTCCGTTTCATCCGAATAATAATGAATGTTTCACATATTTAATATTCCAATAAACAGTTAAATTTAAAGAAACAATGGCAATTAAATTTGAAAAATGTGTTGGTTTTTTTTGTTAAATATAGATGTATTAAGCATGAGCAAAATAATAGACTCTTTTTTGCATGAAACTAAAGAAAGTTTTCAAAAAGCATAAGCCATTTTTAATAATTATTTCAAAGTTTAATTTCTAAATAATAAATACTAATCGGAAATCCAGTTATTGCGATACTCGATTTTTCAAATGTTGAATGAAATCAATTAATGTCAAATAAGCAGGCTAGTAATTCTTTTATATACAATTAAACTTTAAATGCATACTTCTTAAAACAGTATATTGAGTGATTAAATGTTTGAATCATGAGCGACGAGGAAACTGTAGTATATATGACGTCTGTTGGCGAGAGAAATTGTGGTACCTCTCCTTTGTATCGGAGAGGTGTTGCGAGTATAATGAGAGAGACGCAGCCTGTAGTCAAGTGTGAGGGTAGGGAAGAAGCGAACTTCAAGATAAGTAAATAAACGTTGTTTTTATTTAAGATCCGGAATTGCACATATGAACACTAGGGAATTCTCCAGCAGGAAGTAAGAAAGTAGAGATTGATTGAAAAACATCGTATGGTCTCAGTCGTAGAACCAGAGCTTAATTTATGAATTTCGAAAATGAACAGAATGTGAAGCAAATAAGGAAAGTGAGCGAAAGCTCTTTAATTTTAAAGGAAGATATCGAAAGAAAGAAAAAATGGTACGCGTCCGGTGTGGAACGAGAGGAGTACGGAAAATTCAGTTTACGTGGAACGTATATTTTAGTCGTGGAGCCATTCTAAAGAATTTGGAGAATATCTTTTCTTTTCAGAGAATGGAAAGAAAATTTATAATATGTTGCTACAGAGATGGTCATCAAGGATGTTGCCGGTATGACAAAGATGAGCTTAAAGAAAGCTATAACTGGCTCGGATGATAACGAGGAAGACTATATTGGAGAACTGATCGCAGTTGCTAAAGTAAGAAGAAGCAGAAAGAAGAAAGTAAGGAAGAAGTAGAAGAGGAAAAAGAAGTAGAAGAGTAGAAAGAACAACTAAAATCAGAAAGAAGAAATGGAATTTCTATTACTAAAAGGTATCGATTAATAAAAAGAAGTCGGTACTGAACTGCAATCAAAAGCTATGCTGAATTTCAAGAAGAAAGAAAGAAGAAATACAAGTGGAAATGCAAATACCCGGGCAGAGAAAACAAGGTTGTTGGAACAAGGAGAAGTATTGTATCAGATAGAATTAGAAAGAAAAAACATACGCTGAGGAAAGAAGAGGAAAAGAATATAATTTAAGGCAGTTAACTGAATTTGAAAAGGAAAAGGAAGAGAATGAAAAAACCATAAATCGAAATACAAACTGAGAAAGAGAAAGCAAGACTATTGGAGATTCAACGAGTAGAAGCACTGCGTCAAGACGAGTTTGGAATGAAACAAATGCTGAGAAAAGAATGGAAAAGAAGAATAACGATGACGGTAAGAAGAATTGAAATATTTTGAAGGACCTAAATTAATTGGACTTTAGAAGACAAACGAAAAACCTTAAAATGGCCTTACAGGGGAAGATATTTCTATAGGAGTAAAAGAAGGATCAGAATAAGAAGAGCAAATTAAGTCACGTGAAAACTTTATTTTTAATTTACCAAATCAACCGAGAAACTTGAAAAGGAAACAGGTATTTTAAATGAAAAAAAGAAGAGATGCATCAAACGGAATGGAGAAGACTTGAATAACTGAGAAAATTGGTAGTACTACTTCAAGAATAGTTCAAAAAGCAGAAGAAAGAAGAGAAAAATAAAAGAGAAAATTTGAATTAAAATAGGTGATTGCGAAGAAAACCCTAGTGTAAAGGACAAAAAACGTACAGAAGAATTGAAGTTGAAATATGAGATCAGTGTACAAGATCTAACAAAAGAACCGAGAAGCAGTTATAATGAAAAGCCACAACGGCTAGAAAAGCATTTGAAACGGATGTGTGAAAAGAAGGGACGTATAGGACAAGAAGATTTTATTACCCAGATGGAAAGGGAAAATATAAAAAGAATCTCATACAAAATATTTCCTCTCGTAAAGGGAAAACAGTTGTTGAAGAAAGAAACAAGTGTCTCCCTTTCAAACGAAAGACGAAAAATTCTACCACAACGAATATAATTACAATAGAAAGAGAAGACGCATTCAGTTTGATACCAGGACAAACAATTACGAGTGTACGACATGAAGACCAAAGAAACCATCGACGGACATTCAAATTCCTTAGGTGGGACAGAATCTCCGGAAAAGATCAAGTATCCTCCCAGCTTCATTAACGTGCTGTCTAAAAGAAATCTGTGGACTCCTCCACAGACAACCAAGATCTTCACTGAGTTTCAAAGAGATGAAACGTGGTCCAGTTTACGATGTTTGCTACAGAAAGGGAGTAAGTAATTCAACACCACCAGCTGGCTACTTTCCAGTCCAGTACAGGAATAAATACTGTGGAGGAACTGCTTGTGAAACTAGTGTTTTACGATCTTCGCGGTCTCATTGACAAAGGCAAAGAGGGATGTCCATCTGCAGACCCCTACCCCCTTCGTTGGGAGCCACAAAACTCCATAAGTTGCGGAAAAGAAAAAGAGGAAAATTCGAGGACTATAAGGATTCTGAGAGAGTCGACAACAACATGAATAATTATTGGGGTGCATAACCCTCGCGGGCTTTAATTCCCAGTTATAATATTAAATTGGAGTTGAGACTGAACATTGGTTTTCAGCTTGCCTAGAAATAAAAAATTTAATATTAAAAATATGAGTTGCCATGGTAAAAAAGAAAAATGAGCAATGCTTGACTATTAATTAATAAAAATTAAAAGTTACTATTTTCTATGAAATAATTATATAGAGTTATAATTATATTTATTAAATAATATCTGTGAAGTTATTTTAAAAGAATTATGGAATTTAAAAATTTTACGAAGGAATCGTAAAATTTGTTATCTGATTTTAAATTTAGTTCATAATGATATCTATTTTAAAATTTTAAAATTAAAATATATTTAATGAAGAGGATAATTAATACTATTGAATGATAATGCAGGAGAGTAAAAATTTCACTGGTTGCGTTGATAGAAATATCCTGACTAATTCCTCTAGTCCGGTTCGAAGATAGCTGTCGGGGTATCTCGCGTAGCGAGGAGTGTTCCCATTGGTTGCTGGATGAGCTCCTATTGGTTGCAGTTGATGGTTGTCATTTCGAAGTGGATATTTGCAGGAATCAATGTTGAAAATTAATGAAGATGATAAATTGAGTATTAATCAGATAATATTTCACGTGGTTTGTGCAGGAGTTGATTATTTCTGATGGGAGTATATTTTTCTATTGCTTGAATAATTCTGTTGGAGGAGTTATCTATTTTATTGAAATTTCTTGAGAGCTTTTTAATGAAGTTCTTGAGGGTTGGATATTTTAGAGAGTTTCTGATATTAGCGGTAAGCATACACCAATGGGCTTTTACTATGGTTCGGAGAATGTTAGACTGTGATTTTTCCAGGATATCTAAAGTTGTATTTGCCCAGTGGGACCAGACAGGGCAGGCGTAAGTCAGGATAGGTCTAAGTATCAGTGTATAGATAAGCATTTTATTAGTTCTACTTAATGTAGAATTACGCGCAATAAGGGGGTAAATTTCATTAATTGCAATTTTATATTGCTTTTTAATTAGTGTGATGTGTTGTTTGAAAGTGAGATTCTTATCTAGTGTTACTCCTAGGTATTTTGTGGACCAGGACCAGGGGATTTTATTATTATTTAAATAAATATCAGGTACAATATTTCTATTATTTTTGTTAAAGAAGACGGTCTCTGTCTTGGAAACGTTCAGAGCTATTTTCCAAGTAGAGTACCATATTTCTAGGTCTTTGAGGTGGTTGTTTAGTGCGTGGCCTATGTTTTTTGGGAAATAGTGACGTGCTAGTATCACAGTGTCGTGTGCATACATATAGAGAGTTGTGTCTGGGTGTTTAGAGTCGGCAAAAGACCGTTTTAGGTGCTTCCCCTTCACATAAGATCGTCTTCAACACGTCGCTCTATGGTGCAGCGAAAAAAAGTTTCAGCGATTTCGTGTAAGCAAATTAAAGAACAAATCGTGGAATTGAATTCCAGTGGATGCAGAAACACCATTTGTCTTGCAGAAATAACGTGAGAGTTATAGACTAAAACAATAATTGCGAAGGGACGCAAAGGACTATCGGTGACATTTGACTCAGCTGCCAGGGACCTACTTTAGGAGATCTACAACTCGGATGAGGACTTTATTTTTTTTTATGTTTTTCTTATTTTTTCTCAAAGACTGGAAAAATAGGAACTCTTGAAATCTTGTTTTATAGTCTTGAATTTTAAGATTACTGCTTGAATAGTTTGTGAAGGTTATTGAAAGATTGTTTTAATTATGATAGTTAATTTAGCATTTTTTGGATTATACTGATTACTCTTAAATTGAATATTTAAATATTTTATTAAGATTGATTATTCAAAGAATTTTAAATTTCAGTTATTTGGATTATTATTATAGGTGATTATGTTAAAAGGTATTTTAGTGATTGAATATCTAGTTAAAGATAAATAAACTTAAACACATGTATATCAGCATGCTTAAACATGGTTTTTAGAATTGTCTTAATTATTGTGTTATGTCAAAAAATGTTTTCTTATGGCTTTGAATAATTGATATCTCCAAGTGAATGTATGAAAATGTTTAGGTAATTTTTTTGTATGATATAATGTGTGTTTATGGGTGTAGTCAGTATATATATTTTGTAATTTCAGATAAACTATTGTTGTCATTTTATTTCCCTTCAGAGAATTCTCCAGCAGAAAGAAAGAAAGAGAGATCGATAGAAAAAAAAAAAACCATTATAACAAAGTCTATTATCCCTTTTCAAACGATATATTGTTCATGAAATTTTATTATTATTTTCTTAAAAGTAAGTTATTTCTATCTAATTGAGTCAATAGATGGCAGCACGTCTCGTGGAAAATTGAATTTTTGAAAAATATTTAAAACTTCTGGAGCTTATTAAAAACTTTTGAGAATTTAAAATCGGTGCATTTTTGTTACACGTAAGATATTAATTCTTCAAAAAAACTGAAATTTTTGTGTAATTTTGGTACTAGAAGGCTTATTTTATCTGCTTTTATGTTCTAAGAATATATTGTTTCATAAAAGTTTGAATAAAATGGTTTCCTGTGATCTTAATTCATTTCCTTTCATTCATAAAATACTTTTTTTTATCTTACGTGTATAAATTTAAATTTTCCTCTTTTTTTTTTTTTTTTTTCCCCTATTTTAAAAAAAAAAAAAAAAAAGTGTGTGAGAGAGTAAATTCAACTCCTTGTAAAAGAAAAAAAAATTATGTGGTCAAAAATAAGCTTACACGTCAATTGCTTATAATGTGTACATTGACTAAACAGTAATTGTTGCTTAGTTTATTCAAATATTAATATTGACTCCAATTTTAATGAATTAAGTAAGGGTTATTGTTATTAAAAAAGTATTTTCACTCTTAATTTTCCATGGAAAAAAATATTTAATAAAAAAAAAAAAAAATTCAGAAGGGATTGTAAATTAACTGTCATAAGAACAAAAATGACGGAGCGATACTTTTCACTTCATATATTTTCAGGATAACAAAAAAAAATATCTGCTTTTAAACTCACTCAGAATTATTTTTCTTAAACTTCTAACAGCGGAAATTAAGATATAAGAAATCCGTGAGCATAAATTTGCATGTCAGAATTCAGAAACAATATTGTCGCACAGACTCAAATTAAAATTCAAAGCATTGAAAATTCACTAAGAAAAATCGAATTATTGAATCATATTAAACATTCTTTGAATGTATATTATGGTTCAATAATATGAAAATAAGCTTTTGAATTGATGAAAAAACATAACTGTAAATAGTTTTAAATTTCTTAGTTGTGTGCAACACTGTTTCAATTTATTTTGGATTCTTATTTTAGAAAAAGTTTCAATAAATCATTTTTAGGTTATTTAAAGTCTTGTTTTAACTTTTTGGAATTTAATAAATTTTTTCCTTAAGGACTCTTAAACCTCAAAATTTTTGATTTTTTGAAAAAAATATATGTTAGAGTCCCATCTGTTCTGAACATTTTGGTACCAAAATTATAACGATACTTCGAAAACTTCCAGAGTTATTGAGAAAAAAACTAAAATTTGATCTGAATTCTTTTATTGTTACTTTCCAACTTTAACTTCATTTTTCTCAGAACAAAAATTTTTAACTTGCGCTCAGGATTTCTCAGAAACTATTTAAAATATCAGTGTGAAATTTTATGTTCCAAAAAAGGTTTCTTTATGACTTATACATCAAATTTTATACAAATTATGAACAGAAAATCTTTTATATGAATTTTAATTGGATTTTTTCTTAAAATTTTATACATTTTTTTTAATGATTGTATTTAAAAAAAAATTTCTCTAAATTTCTCAAAAAGTTTGTTCTTTAAAATTGAACTTTTTTTACTAGGTAATATCACTTTTATAAATTTTAATCAATAATAAACTTCAGAATCCTGTACGCAGCAAAATATAGATTTTCTTAATTTTGAAGAAATGTCCAATCTATTTTTCCCTATAACTTTTTAAAAAATTCTTTAAATCTTATGAAATTATGAGAAAAAATGTAAATAAATATGAATGTTATTTGGTAAAAGTTTCAATTGTCTGCTTTGTTTCACTGGTAAATTATATATTTTTGAAAAATTATGTTTTTTCCATGTTTTATTTTTTATGTTTAGACAAATGTTCAAAAATTCTAGAATCTTTTTTCAATTATGAATCACCGGAGATATTAATGTATTTTGTACATTATCAGCACCAATTTTGCACGAAACGACTGAAAAGATTAACTGAGAACATATTTCAACTTTTGAAGTTAGTCTTATTTTGAACGATTTTGTCCTTTAATACAAATCACGATTTGAAGAAAAATTTATTCCTTTAATAATTAAAAGAAAATTTTCATACTTAGAGGAATCAAATCCGGGCAGAACGGTAGAGTGCACGGTAAAAGTGCAGAATGTTTATCAAACATCTTTCCAATATGTCAAAGAACGGTCTGAAACAATTCTTAAAATAAGTTTTACACTGGAAACAGTTTTCAATGGTGTTTTTTGACTTCATCCGAAGTAAATTGGGTAGATATTGAAAACTGTGTTGAGTTTTTATCGAAAGAAATGTCACTCATAAAATCGATAACAATAAACTGTTTGAAGAAATTAGAAGATTGAATGTATATTTAATTTCTGATAAATGAGAACAATGGGAAAATCAATATGCTGAAATTGATAAAAGATGAGTGGAAATATTTGACCATTTCAAAAATAAACACATTCCATACGAAAATTTAGTTACTCTTGTTGAATTTACGATGTGCTGCCCTGGAACTAATGCAGCAGTTGAAATAGATTTTTTTTAAAATTGGTAATGATTTTTGGACCACTGAGAAATTAAGATTAAATGTTGATACTCTATCTGTAGTAATAAAAAAATAAATTTCAATATGAAGGATGTTTCTAGTTCCGAAATTTCAAGTATAGTATTAGACAATGATATATTGACAAAAAATGTTCATTCAATGAAAAAATACTCGCTTAATTAAATAATTAAAAATGATATAAGCATAATTAGTGTATTTTTGTTTGAATATATAAAATGGGTGATTTATTTACTCTGTAATTTTTTCGTCCTACTTTGCATTGTTAAAATATTGGTCACCTTACTTATATCAAGTCAATTGGTGGAATGATTTTAATGTGAATATTTATTATTAGTCAACAGATGGCGCCATAAGATCATGAATATCTGTTCATTTTTTTAAATTCTTAATTTAAAATATATTTCCTTTCCATATTAATAAGAAAATTGTTTTCTTTAAAATAGGAGTAAATATTTTCCCTGTTGTTATTTCTTTTTGTTTTCACACATGAATTAAAATTTAATTTCTTGCAAAATAATATCCTCTTAAAAACATGATATACTTCGTTTTCTTGGAACATAAATTTTTTTCGCAAATAAATTCATAACATAACATCGTGGAAAAAATAGCTTTATTTCAGTTTGTAATGCCCGAATCAACTATTCTATTTACATTTCAGTGATACATTTGAGTAGTATATGAATATATACAATAAGCTCGTTTGGAGAATCGTTGACTGAACAGGTTATTTTCAGCATCGCTGTTTTACGTAAAAAAAGATGAGCTGTCACCTGAAAAGATATTAGCAAACGTTAGTACTGCATGATCATGATCATTCTCAAATTTATATTACATTACATAATGCATAAAATGTTCAATTGTCTTGACAGATGGCCTTTCAAGCGCTTCACCGAAAGATATATATCTATATGTAACTTTAGAAAGTTATGTAAATGAAAAGGGAAAACAATGTTTGAACAAAATAACGTCTTTAAAATAAAACTCCATGTTCTTTTATTTACTTTGTTTTTTGTGAACGAGAATTTATTCGATTATTAGAGCTCTTATTCCTTAAAAGAACACAGAACATTAAGAATGTTAAGTTTCAAAGAATTGTTTTCAAATAACTGCAAATTCATATCACTAGTTAATAACAAAACTTCTCTTAGATGAATATCATTGGACTGAAATTAAATAATCATTATATTCAATCAATCATAAGCAATATGAAAATAAATCATAAAATGAGCTAATTATTTTTTTCATTTTTACTGTAAGAAGATAAGTTTCTTAAAATTGTAACGAACTATTGCTAAAGTATTGGATGTTGTATATTTAAATTCTATAGAGGTCATTAAATTAAGGAAAATGAAATGTTAAATGTGGATAGATGTATTTTTGCCCTAACTGCCGGCAGCTTCCATGGAACCCTTTTCTCTGAACCTGCAGAGCTTTGTCTTAAATGCTCAATATTTTTCAGTTTTTCGTTTTTTTTAAAGGACCTTTGTCTCTATATTTCCCCAAACTCTTTTTCTTTTCTTTTTTTTTTTTTTTTTTGCGTGACAGGAGTAGAAATTTAGAATTTTTGCTATCATATTATTACGCTGTTTGGAAAATTCAAATTGAGCGTTCACTTGCTGATAGTTATACAAATGCCAACGATTTAACAGGACTACCTTTATTATTCAGATATTTTTCTAAACAATTAGCATATAAGAGTTACAGGTATTGTCCTCCCTCCGTTACCTTTGAAGGCAAAATAATACCATATCCACAAACGTTTTTTCTTAGTTTAAACAGCCGTTAAATCTTGAAATGATTACACTGCTTCAAAACAACTTTTCTTCATTATAACTTATCATTATCATCATTCCCTAGAAATATTAATTACATCAAAGAAAACCCAAGTATCAATAAACTCGATTCAATCAGCTACAATACAAATTCCTTAAATTATTATAAATGCCAGTGGGATTCACAAATTTGATAGGAAAATTAACAAGGAAGAGCATAGTATCCTTACTAAGTTCTATTCCTCTATAAGACATTTATTTGAATATTATATACATATTTCGTAAAAAAAAAAAAAAGAAATCAAATGTATATAAACTCCCTTACATTGGAGCAATCGGAGTCTGTGAAAGTGTATACATATAGTTAACTCCTCGAATATAAATTATAAGGATCACCATGAGAGAATAGGCTTATGCTGTGAGATGTCTATACGGATAGAATGTTAACTAATGTCTTACTTTTATTAATCACCATAACGAGTATTTGCATTAGATATTTAGACCCGACCTAAAGAGGCAAATTAAATAAAGAGATTGTCGTATCACTCACCTTTAGCACTTTTAGTACTTTTTGTATCCTCCACTTCCGTGGATATCTGTGATATGGGCGTGTCCTCCATGGATATGGCTGTGCCCTCCAGACAGAATAGCTCTTGGTTGACCAATTAGATATGGAGCTTGGTAAGCCTGGAAACTGATAACTCCGTGTCCTACACTGTGGAGGGGAGCAGCCTTCTCGTACAGAATAGCTCCATCGCCCAGTCCCTTGCCAATACCACCAGCGGAGATGATACTTCCATGACCAAGGCCATTAGAGATAATGGTTCCATGACCGTGACCATTTGAGAGGATAGCTCCATGACCGTGTCCATTTGAGAGGATAGTTCCATGACCGTGACCATTTGAGAGGATAGCTCCATGACCGTGACCACCAGAGAGGATAGCTCCATGACCGTGACCACCAGAGATGATAGCTCTATGACCGTGGCCTGCGGAGATGACAGCTCCATGACCATGACCGGTGGAAAGGATAGCTCCGTGGCCGTGACCAGACGAGATGTATCCTTTTCCGTGGGTGAGTCGGTCATAATGGATCTTTTCCAAATGATCCTGGGTTGGAGAAAGTTCTTTGGCAACGAGGACGGGGCGGCGAACCAGGATGGGGCCATCATGATGGACAATTGGAGATGGGGCTACAAGGAGTGGACCTGTTTGGAGAATGAATTAGAAATCAGGCATTTGTTTATACATGAAAAAAATGCAACGCTTTTAGCAAAAGAACAAATGATGTAATTGTTCTACCGTTTGTATATTCCATTTTAGTATTTTAATTCTTTCATCTACGTCAAGTGGTTGGAAAATCAGACTTTGAGTCTCAAACCTTTTATTGTTAATTTGTCCCAAAGTCCTAAAGCGTCTTCTTGTACGTGATATTATAAAAATCCAATAAAAATTGAGAAATATTAAACCCAATTAATAATTGGACTTTTGAAAATCATATATACTTAGTTATAGATTAAATACCTAAATAAAATTCAGTTTGTAACTCATACATTACTGAACAAAAATTACATGAATAAGACGAAACTACTGCGAATTTTGCGACGGCTTTACAACCACAAATCCCAATTGTGTGACTTACTCCATATGGTCTAGTCTAAAACTAGACCAAGCGCACGAGACCAAAAATCCATATGAAATCATGAATGAGATTAGGTGTAACCGATAAGTATTCTCTATCAAGCCATATACAGTTTAAAAGATAATCGAGAGAGCGAAATTACATATGATGCAGATTAGAAAGGGTTTCTGCCTCTTGTTAAACCTAAGACTCCTAATGTGTCCACCATCAAGTCTACAAATGGTGGTTTGATACCATTACTTACCTTAATGGTAAGTGAACCACCAGGAATGTGCCTGCTGATTGGTAGGAGAGGTCTTCCATAAAGGCTGATTTGAAAATTTTAATTTTAAATAGGTTTCAAGGCAGGTGAGAGATGTATTAGTGCATGATAGATTAGAAGCTACTTCCTTGAAATAAATCACAGTTAATGATATAAACTATTAATATCTCCAGAAAACTCCAAGTTTACTGTACGTATGTTAACTTATGGGATAACATAAAGTATTTCGTTACTTTTATTCATTTTTCTTTAAATTGTGGAAGTTCTCATCTTTAATATATCAGATTGATGTGATTTTCAATAATAGCAAAACGTAATGGAATAAATGTAATAGTGTTTTATGTAACAGATAAGAAATCAAACTGCTCTTTCTATAATAAGATACCAACAGACATTCAAATTTCGTTTTTTTAAAACAAGAAAAAAAAAATTAATTAGCTTTCTTAAAAATTCAAGTTTGAAAAATTCAGCTCACGATCCAATTCAAAACTTGCTATCTTCTAAGCTACTTCATGTCTTGAATAGGTACGAACTCACTAATTTAGAACTCGTATGAAATAGCGCCGACAAAAGCGATTGTGCAACAAAGTATCTGTTTTTTCTTGGTCTGCTCTATTAGCAAGGTTACTCGGTACCTTTTTCTTTCTTTCAAACGGATGTTTATGACCTAGAAACATTCGAAAGGTGCGTGGGTAAGGTTGGATTCGAAAAGTCCTCTCCGCAAAGGGTAGAGTTCAGAATCTGATTTAGAATCATTCTAAGGACGATAACCTGATTCCTGAAAGATGCGGAGCCAAGGCTGTGCTTGAGAAATAAGCTAATAAATGTAATTAGTAATAAGATTGTTTGCGCTGAGCAGATTATACACTCAATTTTCTTTCATTGAATCCTATAAATATTTGCTTAGCAGGTGATTTATTGTTCGAAATGCAAGGTGAAAAGAATAATTAGAAATACAGGTTAGAACCTTTAGACAGATCACTTTGTCAAAAAGTTTGTTAAACAATGAGTTCAATTCATTTAGGAAGATTTAAAAAAAATAAACGCGGGTATCTATGATAGAATACATCAATATTTTGCTTTTTAAAGCTACTTTGAGGTTAGGTTTTTATCAAAATGGAAAATCTAAATAACTCAATTACCTTCTTTATTCTTAACCTTATTTATCAAAATTGCATTAAACTTAAATTAGAATAATTTTCTTAAAAAAGAATTGTTCGTTTGTGTGCAAGTTTTTTTTTTTTTTTTTCCTATACTTGAGCAAAAATATCAATGATATCGTTTCCATTTCATATAGAGTGAATTTTAAAGTTCCCATGAGTTTTCAGCCAGAATTATTCAATCATAGAATATATTTAATAAGAATTAGATTGTATTTAGATAATTATAATTATTTAATAATTATAACTAAGCTAATAAAGGTAATTCGTATCAAGACACTGTATGCGTTTGCACTATTACATATATAATCTGTTTTCCTTTAAATATCATTTCGTGAACAGTTTTTAAAATCAGCTACATTATTTTCAAAAGAGCAACTTAAAAGGAATAACTGGGAACATGAACTTAAGTTTTAAGCCAAAATATGTGGAATGAAAAGAAAAAAAAAAAAAAAATCTGAAATAACTACAAGAATCCATTTAGTTCGTTTCAGAATTTATGAACATAAATATAGCGATCTGTGTCAAAATGCTGTAATATTTTCTTTTTTACAGTTTCTTTGAGCTTAATTTTGTATTGAAGTTACAAGTCTGAAACTCTCTCTCTTGATTTTTAATTCAATTTATCAAAATTATACTGATTTTTAAATGTAAGAATTATTAATAGATTTCCCGCTATTTTTAAACTAACTTATCCAGCGACGATTTAGCTTTCCTCTTAAATAGAATTAATCAAAATGTTCCAAAATGTTTTCGGCTAGAATTAATCAGTTTGCATTTAATCAACAGTAACTAAGTCACGTAGGATCGAAGATTTTTTTTTTTTTTTTTTTGTTTTATTAACGTCGCACCAGAAGCAACACGAGGGCTATTGGCGAAGGATCTCGCAATTTTGAACCTCGGTGAAGTGACGATGATCAAGGTCAAGTGACGATAACTCAACTGGCATCCCCTCTTCTAACTTCCACACCACGCCAAAGGGAGGACTATAGTATTGAAGATACAGTTTACATTTTTTTAATCCATTACATTTGGGATTGAATGTCACGCGAGATTACAGGGTGTCAAAATGATTTTCACGGGGATATAAAAAATAAGTCACTCTAAATAAAATATAAGTGATTAAAGTTGATATTTAATATATTCACGCACATTCTAAACCTTTACAGACAATATAAATATCAGACCCTTTCCAGCAACTACAAAATTATATTCAAATACTGAGCATTAATTTAATCAAATATTGATAAAAAACACAGCGTGATAGAGTAACTAATACAGAACAATGATTGTTAAAACAAATTGTGATGAGATTCTCTTTGTCATATTCTTACGCTAATTACTTTCATCAGTACTTGAAGAACATCTATTGAGCTTCAAGATCCTTTTACTGCACAGAACACTATATATACACAATCGAAATATTGTGCAAACATGACATTTTTTTCTGCGAGCAACGCTGTGTCGCGACCTTTTGGTCAAGGTCAACAAACTCTTGAAACCAAAAGAAAAAATTCCGATAGCGAACGTCTTGATCGGTGCCGGATTACAGAATGTGCTAGCCAACGAATGTCGGATGAAAGAAAGATTATTATAGTTATATAATTATCTCCAGCAGTAACATAGATTTTGCTCCGATGCTGCTTCCTTTAAATGATGATAAGTTTTCAAGTTTTCAACAATATATGCAACACTATATCATTACAAATCTAAGTTTGCTCTATATTTATGCTCAGTAATTTTCTTTCAACTCTCTAACTACTTTGAGGTTTTTCACCAACTTATTTTGGCATTTGTGGAAATTCTAACAAATGCTAATTTTTGTTTATGTTATACCGGTCTCAGCTTCTTGTAAATTGGGCATTTGCTGCATTTTTAGATTTAGGATTCAATGTTTGTAATAAGTTCTCTTTTGGCATCAATTGTGGTTGTTGATATACTTAAACATTATATAACATGACACACTTTCTAAATTCTTTTGTTCATTAGAATAAGTGGATAAAATATTAGATAAAACTAAAAACTGATCCGTATACAATAAACTTTCTAATTTAACACATCGATGTTACAATACAAATTTTATTTTATCATTATTATTTTTATTTTTAGGTTGAGTTTTAATGTTTGAGGCTGCTATTTTTGCATAATTTTCAAGTTACATCTTTTATTTTTCTCACTGCTTATTTCAGGTCACCACGCTTACTGAATATATAATAAATGTGCGTTTTCTAAATATAAACAGACTATGAGATACGATGTCACTCACAAACGCAATGGAAAGGTCAAATACTTTTTTAAAGCCAAGCAATTGTAACATTACTTCTTTTTGTAACCGTAATATTTAACCAGCCGTATTTTAACGTTTCAAAAACTATTGAAATAGTTATATGTATTTATAACTTTTAGGTTGCAGTTTTATTTCGTTCATTCATCATTTAGTATATATTTAAAAGAAGTTTGTAACAAATAGATTTTGTAAGGTAACTAAAACTTTTTTTGCAACTTGTTGCTATGTTATATTTAAAAGAGATTTAAATTGCTTTCACTAGCTTTTCTAAAGTTTTTTTAACCTATATATTGGTATGTTGATGTATTATTGTAATTTATAGGCGATCATGAATTCCCCCAAAACGACTAGAAATACAGAATCAGAATTTTAAAGGAATGCGATTATCAAATTATTCAGAATTTTAAAAGAATTGTGATTATCGAATTATTCAGAATTTTAAAAGAATTGTGATTTTCATATTATTCAAATTTTAAAGGAGAATTGGGACTATCAAATTACCCTGAATTTTAAAGAAATTGTGAGGGTATGTTTGTTTCGACCTTTAAGCTATTTCTTCTCAATTTCACTTCCTGCTTCATATATTTTGGAAACGAACGATGTTATTATTGAAGGAATCACCGTTACCTTGCATACTTTTTACTTCAATAATTATTCTTTCCTTTCAATACAAAAGCTTTGTATAACATTAAGATCGTAAAAGAGCTGGTCATTTCTATGAGTTCTATAACTCGGACAATTGGTTTAAATCTCTTAATCTGAATGTTTCTGTATTTATAAGTATTAAACAGAATCATAACAAATTAGTAAAACACAGGGTGCGCTCTGAATCTTTTGAAAAGCATAGTCAAAATTCCTTGTTTTATTTCCGTTATTTATTTTTAGTGAGAGAAAAGGGATAAAAATTCGACGTGAACTTGAGTTTACATATCATAATAACAGAATAAAATGTTACTAAAAAGCATCAAACTCCTCCGAAATGAGGAATGATTTATCAGCCAATGAAAACTAACGTTAATAATTAGGGAGTTTTTCCTTACCTCCAACATTGAGGACCTTTGCTCCTCCATATCCGCCATATCCTCCATTGATGAGGATGGGTGCTACAGCGGCAGAAGATGAGTGGACACTGTGGTAAATGGGTTCATCATCAATCAGATGGTGATCTTCCTCCACGTGGATTTTGGGTTTGTTGACGAGGATCTTGGGTGAATCCAAATGGATCTTTGGGCTGTCTAGATGGATCTTTGGCGAGTCAATGTGATGGGACTTGTGAGATCCACTGCCATGGTGACCTTCCGAACCGTAAGTTGCGAAGCATGTGGTGAGGCAAAAAGCCAACACAGTGGCAATCTGTTTAAAAGAACATTTTGAATTCAAAAATTTGAATATTGCTTTGTGTAGGCAATTACTATTGAATATTACACAACATAAAATGAAATAGTTGCTATGCTAGGATGACTCGAAAAATACCTGTTCTTGACGTTAGAAGGCGTTGTTAAAGCTGCCTTCTGTTCATCGAATGGCGCCATGAGCAAATTTGACACTGATTTATAGATTAGCTTTAATTTAGCAAAGGAAAACAAGCAACATTCATTTTATACAGGAAACCAAGTAAAAATCGAAACAAAGGGTTACTTCCGGTGAATTTGCTGGAAAAGTTTTTTTTTTTTTTTCTATTTGGAATGCAATTTTTTCTATTTGGAAAATTTGGACGCTATTTTGGAATACAATGGTGGTCAAGCTCATGGACAAAACAGAAAAAAAGGGAAAAACAGACACTGGACATTACCACAGTGAATTTCACCATTCCAATTTCCCGTTACTAAATCGGGTACTTTTTGAACAGCCTTCATATATGTGATGAGTGAGTTGGTAAATATAATTTATATACTAACTTCAAGTTTACTTATTATTGTCGTTAGGATATATTTATAATCAAAACGTAATAAATTTGAGCTTATATTAAATAGATTCTTCAGTTAATATTGACATTACTTTAAACATGATCTAAATTTTACATGCGCGGATTCTTCTGATTAACAATTCGGAACATTAAAATATTTTTTTTTAGTTTTGTATCTGGTAGTTAGATTCTGGATTTTCTAAGAGAAATTAATAATAATTTTTTTTAAAAAAATTATATTTTAAGTCATTTCTTAATACTATTTAAAAAAATTATGAAGTATTTTTCGATTCTATTCAACCACACTTTTGTTTAATTATTGATAATGTTCATTATAAGTGATCTATGACTGGATTAATGTTTTCTTATAATACAAATTAAATAATTTTTATTACATATATTTTTATAAAAAGAAATTTACTTTAAAATTTCACTTTTAAACTAATTTTAGTTTGTTTTGACTTCAAATTAAAATAATTTACTGTCATTAGATAATTAAAATGTCACTATCAAATAGAATTTTAAAATTATTTTTAAAATATTGTAGGGTAATCAATTAACAAATGAAATCACCTTCTTATATAAGTTAAAATTTAGAGGAGGATAGAAATCATATTTAATTTTTTTCCAATGAGGTATGTAATTTTTTAAAATTTACTTGAATTCTGTCTGAATAAAAAATATTATTTTTCAAAATGTTTGCTTTAATATATTAAAATTGCAGTGAGAAAAATACATTTTAAAATATTTACAATAATAAAATAAAACATATGCAATATATAAAATATATATACAATAGGATTAATTTCAATAACTTTTTTAAAAATTCTATTTGAAAATTAAATTATTCAAAACTTATGAAAAAGGCATTCTGTTCTAAAGAATCATCAAACGGTAATATCACATATTGTGCGTGCGTTACACAAACGAATACTTTTTCATTACCTATTCAACCATTCCATTTCATCAAAATGTTACTGAACAGCTTAAATTTCTTTCCAAATCTAAATATATTTATACGGATAAAAAGTTGTAATGTATTTATTACGTTTTCTACTATTATAATTTAAAATATTGTCAGTAAAAAGGAATTGTTCAAAATATAAAAAGTAACATTCTGTTCTAACGGATTGTCAAATGATAAGACAACAGTATACATTGTTTCACCATCAGATTATTTTATCATTACTTATCATTATGCTACATTAAATGAAAAGATAACAGAAAAATTAAAAAAATTTCTAAATCTAACTGTATTTATATGGCTGAAAAAAATTCTAAAGTAATTACTACATTTTAAAAATCGTGAATCTTGTTATCAGCTGCCCCTAAATTATCTCTCATGCCCCCTCACTCCTGAAAAAGGCGTAGAAAAAGAAAAAAGAATTTGAAACTAAAAATCACTACACCTAGGATCATTACGAAATTGAAACTGACATTTAACCCATTGTTAAACAACCAGGTACTTAATTTCTTCTTCTTCACTTACTTTCCACCTGTCACATTGTTACTTATCTATCTCAAAAGTATACCTTTCCATTACTTACTTTAAGTAATCCCATTGTTGGAAAAGCTTTAGGAAGAGTGGAGATGGACGATACAAGACTGGATGTGTTCGTCTGGATATCTCAGCCATGATGCGACAGCTCTTATATACCCTGCACACCCGCATATAGGTCATCGTAGAATATTTTCAAGAGGAAGTCTTTGTGGTAAGCGATAGCCGAAAGGGGTGGTTTACCGATGCCAAAATATAATAATAAAATAAAAAAAATGGAACACCTACATTCTTGTAGTGATGCGAAGCGATCTAGATCTTTGGGTAGGGCCCCTCGGGGCCTTAGACCCCCTTCCCCCTGACTTGTCGGAAGAGCACGATCACCGACGAAACAGGTGTTCCATCCACCAAAAAGGAAGACGATATCAGTCTGTTCTTTTCTTTTCCTTTCCTTTTTTTTATTATTTCGAACACTTTCTTAAAACGTTTTTTCCCCTTTTCTTTCTTTAATTCCTGGTTGTAAATCTATTCTTCTGAAGAGGTGGATTGTGAAGAAAAAGTAAGATATGCAAATCAGGGTGTTTTCTCTCTGACTCGTCTATTGATTAATGGAGGGTTGGGGACAGGTTTCTGCACTGGACGTTCGTCAAGTGACAGCCACAAATCGTCTGAGTATCCATTTTTTTTATTTGATGCTTGAAAGGAGATGACTAGCGTGTTTGTGTGCATTTTTTTTTATGGAGAAGTACGCTTTTTTTTAAGCGATGAAGAAGCATTTGTCGTGATTATTGCGAACTACTTTCAGAGACATTTAGAGGAAAAGGAGTTTTGAATTTACGGGGTGTGGAAGGTCAGGAAAAAGACATCCATTTGGATGATATGTGGGAAAGGATTAGGGATACTTTTTTTTGTTGTCATGCTGGAAAATGGAGCGTTACTTAAATGTCATTCTGAATTTGTGATTATCTGAAGGAAAAAAAAAAAAAACATTGAGGCTTTTGAAATCAAAGGTATTTACTGAAAATATTATCAAATTAATATTTGAACCTCCAAAAACTAGCAGTATTTATTAAACATTGAAATGTTTGAAATTTTATTTTGGAAGAATTAAAATAATTTATTGTTGATACCTGACACATCGATAGCGGTTATCATAGTTTTTGAAAAAATAATAACCATTATTAACAATGAATGAGTAAAAATGGTAACGGTTGAAACGTCTGCAGATATATTTAATTCGAAAAAAAAATATGAAAATACATCAGTCCTGATATTTGAGGAATCGAAAAATGTATGGAAACTTTTAGTTTTACGTTCATTGATATGTTTAATCAAAACTACTTATAATAATTCTTAAAAAAATAGCAAAATATTAGTATTTTGTTCTTCGGTAGCATTTTAATGAATCAAATTATATTATTAAAGCATGTGAAATAAAATCTATTTGGTATAAAAATGGTTAATAATTTTAGCAAGCTTTTTATAAATTATATGTATTTCATACAAATCCAAATCACGAATTTTTAGTTTACATTTCGAATAATTAGTACAAGACTAAAATATTTTTTAAAAATAGACACAATGATTGTCTGCAATCAAGTAGTAAGTAAATTAAAAATGCGAATAAAAAATTATATTTTAAAGTAACATTAAAGTTTAATAACATCGTTTTCATTCGTTTGTAGCAACAACGAAGTTATTCTTAATATATCAACTTTTTTTCCTTGAATATTGAATCTGTTCTTTAATTTCGTCGATATTACTAACAAAAAATAATTACCATTAAATGATTACTTTTGAATACTGAATTTTCTCTTTGATCCCTCCGATCCGATTTTAAAAAGATTTACTGTTAAATTGTCTCATTTGTATACTTATTATTTCCTTTCATCTCGCCGCTACGATTTGAAGAAAAAAAAAAACCTTTAATTATTTGGAGAGTTGCTTTTTAGTAAAGTTACATATAAATTACATCATTTTTACAAATTTTTAGCTACAACGGAATCGTTTTTAATTTACCAATTTTTTTCCCTATAAATTTCAATATTTAATTTGTTATTTTAACACATACTATTTACAAAAAGCTACCATTAAATATTTACACTTATATATTGAACTTTTTCTTTATTTTGCAACGGTTTTAAAAAAAAAATTACTGTTAAAAGGGCCACTTTTAAGTACGGAATTTTTTTCTTTTCTCTCTCTCAAACATAACGATTTAAAAAATGTACTGCAAAGTGATCACATTTGAATATTGGAATTTTTACTACGATTTCAAAAAAAATGTTAAATGATAATATTCGAATACTCAATTTGCTATTTTATTTTACCGCTACTATATTAAAAAATACTACTAACAAATCATATTTGGAAACTGATTTTTTCCTTTTATCTCGCCACAACGATTTATAAGAAAATGCTATCAAATAATTCTGAGAGTTATTTTTTATTTATAAAGAATAAAGCTCTTCATTTTTCAAACAGATTATTATATTTTATTAATTGGAAATGTAGTACTGAAGATTAATCAACGTTAACCAATTTTTTAGTTAAAAAAAAAGAATTAAAGAACATATTCATTACAAAAATATGAGTGAGAAATTGCTCCGATATTAAAATACTTTTATTGACAATTTCTGCTTAAGGATTTGAGTATCAAGCATGCATAACACTCATATAAATGAAACAAAATAAAAAAAGCTTCTCAAAATAGGTAAATAATTACGAGTGAGTAATTTTGATTTTTTATGTATATCGATCTAGCTTGTATGCATTCAACTAGAAAATTTTTTTGAAATTAAATACTTTCATGAAAGTTTTCAAAATTTGAAAATCAGACAAAGAAATATTTCACTAAGCAGAATGAAGAAAAAATCTCTGAAAATTATATATATCCAGTAATATAGTGTTATTTTAATTGCTTTAAATTCAACGGTATGTAAAAGACTGTTAATAAGCATTTCGTTATCAATTCTATTTCGTACTTGCAGAAATATGTCACTAAATGATCCGAAACACAAAGTCAATCTTCTCCAAAATAAAACATGCTTCAAGTGTTTTAATTTATTAAAAAGTACTTGCTTAAGCTAAAGAAAATTTATGAGATTACTTGAAACAGTTTTTCTTTTCGAATAAATCTAAATTTGATTGGAAAAAACGTTCCAATTCACTAGGAAATGAATAAAAGCATAATATTCCTTCGAAATTTCCTCTTGAACATGATTTATAACAAAAGTAATAATATTTTAAAAAGAATTTTAAGAGAAAACAATGTTTATATTGAAATTGAAATAAGAAATATGATGAATCTGGCAACAATCAGTGTATTTTTAAAATTTTATTATTTACAGTTAAAAGCAGGTTGGATGATATTTGAGTAATGAAACGAAATTCAAAGAGAGGATATGGGTTAAAAATTTAGTGTACTTTTAATATTCATAAAGTGAAAACTTTTACGATTTTTCAGGCAAAACTCTTAAGATATATTTTAATGAAACTATAAAAATATATAGGTCATTTCTCACATGTAAAACGGGGAAGCTTAACAATAGATCAGAAAGTATTTTTAAAAAAAAATTCAGAGTCAAGTTATCCATCAGATTATTGAATGATGACAGTTGTAAGAGCAACATTGATATCAAATATAATTTTAGAAAAACTGTGAAAATAATGATGTTTTCAATCCAGTGGATTAAAATTTATGTTCGTTTTACTAATTTTTAAAAATATAATAAAATAATGTAACGAATGGCAGTAAACCTACTTCAATACAAAATGATGGTATGTGGCTTGGTTGGAAACAAATGCCTTAGTGGCCATCATCTTTATTTGTCACATGATTTTTTGTGGCCGCAGTTGCCTAGTGGTTATGTTCGCGGATTCGAGACCAGCGTTGCTTTCATTAAGTCGATGGTTCTAGCCCTTATGCTACTAAACACCTGCCAATACACATTCAATCTGGTCGAGATCCCAAGTCTTCCTATTGACACGGTGTGGAAGATTGGAGAGAGAATCGTCAGCTTAGGTATTGTCCTCGTTACGAGATTACGAGGTGAAGAGGATCAAAATTACGAGGTCCATCGCCAATAGCCCACGTGTTGCTTCTCAGTGTGACGTTAATAAACAAACATTATCACAATGTACTATTTTCCGATTTCTAATTGTATTTGATAGCTACATATGACCTCTTGATTAGTGATTCGTAAACTTTTTAGTCTTGCGACCCCCCCCCCTCTCGCTTAAAAGTTTCAAGTCAACCTCCCTCTCTCTCCGAATCATCAGCATGCATTGAAAAAATTATGTTGTTCAATTTCTAATTTAATTTAAAAATAATTAATTAATCAATTTAAATTAATTTAATTTTTAATAAAACTTCTTTTGCTAAATTAAAAGTAAAATTTTCATAATTTTTGTTATTAACGGATATATTTTTGTGTCAAATTTACATTTTTTAATAAAAATTAATTTAACCAATCGTTGAAGCGTCTTTGCGAAGCATGACTGAAAAAGAGAGAGAGAGAGTGAGATTTGTGTAATGAAATACATAATTAACTGAAATATGTAATTAACATAATATTCAATCAACCACACACACACACACACACACACACATGCACACATATGTATATGACAAAAACAAAATGAAAATTAGTGTTTTTAGAATTTGTTCCAAAGTGTACAAAAATTAATGAGAGAAAATCACATTTTTCTGTGATGGATGTGCTTGTTTTTTGCAGCACAACAAATTTAATTTTGGTGCAATATTTGACACTGCTGGACATTTTGCAAAGTTTTAATGTTTTTCAGCGATGAACGATATTTGGTAATAAGTATTTAAGCTAAAAAAGTCGTTTCACATAAGTACGTTGTACTGAATGATTATAGAACCCCGCGCACGCGCTTAGAAATTGTGTTTCAGAAATTGTGAGAAATTCAGCTCTAGATCCGTTCCTAGAATCAGTTAAGGATTTTTCTGAGACTTGTGGATTGCTATGTGATGCTCTAATAATATACTTCGTGGTATTTTTTCAATATGTGTCAGTATGATTTGCAGTTCCTCTTAACCAGTATTATGATTGTATAAATGCGCTGCAGAGAAAGTGTAATATGTTAAAGTTAACGAATAAACTGCGACTAACGTTACTTTAAACTCAAGTATCTGAATTAAATTGTCGCAACCCCAACATTTCACTTTGCGATTCCCTTTGGGGTGGCCAAAGACAGTTTAAAAAGCGCTGTTCTACGCAATGCATTATTTTTCTTTTTGACATGGTCCCATCTCTTTCCACAAGTTTCAGCTAACTTGTGACTAATCGGGAGAAACCATCGGATAAGAATTCCGGTGGTTGTTATTCACACCAAGCTTTAACGACTGCTTTCAACTCGTCGTCAGAACGAAAGTTGTGTTTCTAAAGGTGCTCTTTCTTTGGGAAGAGATAAAAATAAACTCTTAGCAACCATCAACTGTCAGAAACTCAATGATGCCTCATTGCTTGAACTTTATCTCCATGAAGGTCACTATCTTTTTCATTTCGCATTAGACCAGACACTAGAGAACAAAGGAAACAAATGTATTGCACAGATGATTGATTTAAGACACAACAAGAGTTAGGAAAATTGAGTTACAAATAAAAAAAGATATGGTCATGGAGGCATTATTTTTCAACCAAACCTCTTGATATATACAATTTACCTCTGGATAAAATTCTATAACAAAACAAAATTTCATTAATTTTATACATTGTAATTTACTTTGTATAATCTTACAACATTTTTAATTATTTCTTATTTAAAAAAGTCCACAAGAAAAAGCGCTTGTAAGAAAACGTTTTATTTAAAATTTCATTCGGGATATTTTTTTATTCAATATTTTATAAAATCTATTTGTTTTTTACCAAAAGAAACATTTTGAATTAAGGCGTAATTTATTCAATGATCATCTTAAAAATACTTTTTTTTATAAAGAGCTTTTAAAAATGAGATGTCTGAAGCAATTAAGTACAATTAAAGGTTAATTAAATATGAAAATTGCACTAAATTATAGCATTGTAATTATGTAGTAAGATTTTACTAAATTTGTGAGACTTGACCTAACCAAATATGCTTACATTTATGTGAAGTTAAATAAAAACTTGTCAAATAGCATATTCGAAATAAGAAAATATATTTAACTTTTTGAATTTCAAAACGCATCCGACCGCGATTCGCTGTTGCCACGCAAAAAATGTAATTAATGTGTCCGTTTCGAATTATCGTCTCTTTGTCCATGAACAACCAATGGACGTGACGGTGAGCAAGTGATATTTAATTCCATCAACTTTTTTTTTTATTATTATTATGTAGAAGAGCGATGCAGCGTTGACATTGTGGATTTTAAATTTTGATAAAGTTTAACGACTATCTAATTTTTTTAGTTATTGTGATGTAAAGTTTATTTTTTTATACTATTCGTCGAGTATATTGGAGTGTTTTGGGAATTTTGTTTATTTTGTTTATTTTAAAACTTTTAAATGGCTGTGAACTTTTACTCACGCAGAATGTTGTTTATTTGTTTTACCGCATTATATACTACAAGTAATTTAATTTCACGCACGAGGAATGCATTCGTGGTAATGTTATTTTTAATTTGTATAGGGGATGACAAATTTAGGGTTTGTTCCAGGTGACAGAAATCCACGCTATGCCTCTGTGTTTTGTGAAATATTGCAGCATCTTTTTACTTTTTTCATAAAAAACAAAAACTTGTAAGATACTTTATTTAATAATTACTTAAAATTTCATTCCAAATATTTTTTTACATTTATTATTATTATTTTGAAATAAATATGTTTTAACAAGAAGCCTTTTGATTGGTCAATTGGCTTTATTAACGTCGCACTAGAAGCATCACGAGGGCTATTGAGGACGGTCCTCGTTGTTTTGAACCTCGGTCAAGTGATGAGGACGACCCCTGAGCTGGCACACCCTCTCCTAACTTCCACACCACGCCAATGGGAAGACTTTAAGTCTCGTGCATCAGCCCCGGCTACACGGCGGGTCTCAAGAGTGACATTATTTCTCAAACCCACAACTCAACGAAAACCGCCAGCCGTGAGTTCGTTACCATAATCACAAGGCTACAGCGGCAGTAGAAGCATTTTGAATTGATATATAATATATTCAACAGGTATCTAACATTCTTTATAGAAATATTTTTTTAGTGAAATATTATAGGTAATTAAACATAAGTTAAGGATGGTTAAATTTTTAATGATAATCTATAGCGGTAATTATTTTTATATCGAATCTTAAGCCGAGTTATCTCAAAATTATTTGCATTTAAGCAAAATGAAAATAAAATAACGTTAACAATAGCTATTGAATTGTCCACTTTCTTCAAGTAAATAATTCATATTAGCCTTAAGAAATATTTCTATTCCTTACTGATGTTTCACAAAATAGTTCTCAATAAAAACACACCTTAAGGGGCGCATTTAATTCTTATCACTAATAAAATTGCCTAGTCAGAGATCAAGAACCTAATAAGCAGAATTGAGAATCATGAAAAAAATAATTATGATTGTCAACACGTTTTTTTCAATTTGCTGGCTCTGAACGTGGTATAATGACGTCAGACGACGAATTTTATGATGAGAAAGAGACACTTTCCCGCCATTAGAAAGCGAATCACATGGGGGAATAATCTGTTTTCTAACTGCGTGGAACGCATTCACATTTGTGCCCAGGTGCAAGTTTCACTAGAGCAATAACAACTCCAGGAAAAAATGTGTGTAAAAAATAATGTATCATTGTTAGTATTAGCGGGTAATTCTTTCATAATTACCAAAGAGAAAAAAAATGTGTGCTACACAATTAAACTACATTTAAAAAACATAATCTTCAACATTTATTTGAAATGAATACAAAGCAGAGATTTGTATCTGATGAATGAAATGTCGCTGCTAGCATTTTTTCTTCTTCTTCTGTATAATATCGGTAATCGTAATTGCGTTTTGAATTCTATCTCTTGAAATATCTTTAAAGCTTATTTTTTTGCAGGAAATACAAAACGAACATTTGTGAATGGAAAAGTTTTTATATTATTTATTTGTCCAACAGAATAAATTTTTTTTATACATTTTGCTTAATCATTTAGTAACTTGGAAGTAGCTGACTTATTTTTGTAAGCTATTGTAATATATCAAGTTCTAGGTATTAGATATGTGATTTCATGCAGAAAATCAAGAGTGAAAATTATATTTTTTTCCAGTTTAGCAAGAAAAAAATGTACTTTCGAAATCAATAGAAAAGGAATTATGAATATTGTATTTTATAGTATCTTATGAGAAAAATGTCGCTTATTTTTCTTTCTTTTAATTTTTCGAGTCTTTTTGTATTTTCTATCATCGTAAACAACAAAGAAAAACTTTGTGTACTTTTATTATTTTTCAGAAAAGAGCACGAATATTGTATTTTAAATGATCAATTTGCAACGGTCCGGAAGTAATCAGGTAACGGTTTGACAGAAATTCAAACCAGGCGGTAACTCAAATTGAGTTCATTAGGACCTCAAAGTTATCAAAACACGAGATATTTATAATCAAGTCTGCAGATAAATTCCTATACCTAAATTCCTATCCTGAATCTGATTGATACAATAATAAGATTGATACAATAGCCAGATAATTAACTATTACTGACCTATCGGGTGCGAGTCCTTATTAAAATTTTAAATGAGGGTCCGACTCATTGACCTTTTGTAAATACTAACTTTCTTTGATCCTGTGTTTCTTCATCAAGCATAGGAATTATTTTGATGTCTTCGTTGATAACTTCCACTCATTCTGAAAACCACCAACCTTAGTATTAACTAAATCTTTCGCTACTTATAAATGCATTTCCTCAATCCCATTAACTATTCTTCAATAATGCTGTCTACAAAAGTCAAATTTCATTCATTGGGAAAGATTCTAAATGAAAACAACATTAAAGTTCCCAAGGTTTAGTTGATGGAAAAAGCTCGGTAGAACCCCATTATAAATTAGTCCAATTCAAACTTCTTACGATTAAATATATTATAAATGGATATATGTTACATTTTATTATTATCTTTTATTCAGAGGAGACGTGAATATTATGCATTGACGTCAATAAACATTTTAAATGTCAAAGCTCATATAATAGCTCAACACTTTCCATCCTGATAAAAAAAGATATATATTTTAAATTCCCAATACATGTATTTAAAACTAAATATACGAAAGAAAATTATTTTAAAAATGTATGTGTGGAGAAAGAATATGGACTAAATGAACGTAATGTTTATTCTCTTTGAGATTTGAGAACACAGGAAATAGTTCTTTCTGTGTCCTTGGCAAATTTAATATCTTATAAATCTTCGTCTAGTCATTATGTTTTAGAATGTGAATCATCATTACAAAGCACATTGAACTTGCATATATAAGCGAAGCAAATGTCATTTTTATAGTCATGTTTTGTATTTAGAGTCACGATTTTCATCTCGAAAATGTGTCTCTTTGCACCTGACCTACAAAGAAGAAAGAGAAATTACATTATATCATGATACAAAAGAAAGTATTTCCCCCTCTAAAACTGCGCTAGTTTCCTATAGTTAAAACACAACCTGTAATTTTTGCCCAATTTGTAGTTAATTAGTTATACTTATTATTATTTATTAGTTGTTTATTATTATTTTAATTAGTTATTTATTAATTATTTTTTAATTAGTTATTTATTGTCTAAATGTGTCTCTTTAAACCTGACTTAAAATGAAGAAAGAGATATTACATTGTATCATGATACAAAAGAAAGTATTTTCCCCTCTAAAACTTAATTTTCCTAAAGTTAAGACACAACCGGTATTTATGTCAAATTAGATTTTAATAAGTTATTTATCAATATTTTAATTAGTTATTTATTATTATTTTAACTTATTGTTTATTAAATCTTGCATAATTTTACGTATATAAGCTTGAGAAATATGAGTTGGATTTACAAATAAAGTTATATATTTTTTTTGCAAAAGTTCACTGTTTGATAAGAAAAAATTAATCTCAGGCTTTGTGTGAAGAAAAATGTTTTAATAAGGAATGTGCCCAACTCTTCTTGTAATAATACGGCGACGTGGACTTTCTATACAGTCAGTTCGTGGACACTATCTCGTTTTAAAATTCAACAAATACTTTGGAACTTATAATGTGATGTTGTTCGAATTGAAAATCTCTACCAATAAATAAAGCGCGACTTATATAGTTTAGAAAGCACATACAAGTGTAATGAAGAGAAAAGGAGATGCATATTTTAGCATTGTAGCGTTTAATACAGAAATTGGTAGTTTAGTTAGTTGGTAGGTGGTAGAGATAATTAGCTGATTTTATCAATGGAAGACATTTGTATTAGATCTGCTTTGAGTGAGAAGCGTTAAGAGTGAACATAAAGAGGATCTATAAAAGGTTAAGGATTCGAACCCTCATTTATAAATCTTCCAATGACTCGAACCCGATTGATTCAGTAAGATAAATACTAAGTCATTATATTGAATATTACAACAGATGTATTTAGGATAGATTGCCACATATAGAAAGGGCTAGAAATTAACAAGTGACTATTCGTAGATCTGAATAAAATAATTTAGTTATCATCCCTGTATTACTTTCTATTCATTGGACTATTTATTCATAACTATTTTAAACAAGATTAAAAATGGAAGGTGTAGGAAGTAACAAAGAGACATTATAAAGTTGTCGGGCACTGGAATGAAAAGCAACGCCTCTACTTGGAACTACCCTTGTTTTAGCTCATTTAATGATCTCAGAGAAAGGCAACTAGTTCTAAACCGAGGAAGTCTTGAAGGTGCTTTATCTGTGATCGAACTGGTTATTCCATTCCCTCCAAATTGTGATCTTTAAGATATTCATACAAACATCTAGCTCGAGGAGGTTGGTTATTGTCATCCATTAGGAGGAATTATTTTCATTCTTTAAATGGTGAACGTGAAAAAACTTGTTATACCTTAACTTTTGGAGGCCAATGTATTTTAAATTTTACATTGAAGTAAATTATTCTCTTGTTAGAGGATTTACATTTATAACCATTTAAACTCGGGATGTGATTGTATATTATTATCACACAGAGAAGCAACTTGATGGCTACTGGCGGCAGATCTCTTAATTTTAAACCTCGATCAAGTGATGAAGAAGACACGTGAGCTGGCACCTCCCTTTCCAAACTTCCCCACGACACCTATGGAAGGACTTGCGATCTCTACTAGATACAACGTGTTTACAAATTTGTAAACGTTTTCCTGAGCACGTCCACTCCAGCTACTGCATTCCGGTGTCACAAACGCTTCAGTCTCCTCTAGCGACACGTTCATCTTCAATTTAAGCTTGGGAAATAAAAAAAAATATTTAAATCGGGGGAGTGTAGATATAGTGAGTACAGAGGGTGGTTGATGAACATAGTCTACCTTTTTGCCAAAATATGCTGCACAAGGATAAATTTGTAAGATGGTGCATTATTATTCAAGTGATATCAATTTCTCCTGCCCAATAAATTGGGCCTCGTACATCACATTCGTTTCAAAAGCCGAACCAAAACATTTATGTAGAATGACTCAGTCACAACAGAACCTTACCAACAATATTCTGTTCCACAAAACTAAACATTTTCTTCGTTTCGAACTTGAACATGGACGACTTCATCGTTTTAGGTCTTTTCCAGTTTTAAATCTCGAAAATCAGTCGAATTATTGGGAACAATTCATAGCCTCGCTCCTCCTTAATTCATACTCGTTACTATACGCAGGTTGATGACGGATTTTTCCCATTCAAAAAGAATTTTGATGTTCGTTTGTTGTCCCCCCCCCTTTTTTTCATGACAATGGCGCACACCCACGCTTTTCGCAAAGGAATGCTTGTAAGTCGAAACTGATCAGAAATGATTGGCACCACCTCATAGACTGTTAGTTGTAGGTTATTACTACACCATCCCGTTAATTTAGAAGTGTTAACGACTTCTGTACTTTTTTAGGAGCGATTGTTTTGGAACCTTTGAATACACTGTGTAAGTTCACAAAAGACGTAGCGTGGAAGTTTGGAGAGGGTAAAACCTTTTTGTCTCTGTAAGAAAGAAACTTAGAGGTACTGAGGTCTGAGAAAAGTAATCCGTTGAATAGCGCCAGTGTAACGTTACAAATTTCACAGCAAAAAAACTATGTAAAAAATTACACAATCAGTAATAAAAATGCTCGTTATTCAATCAACACAGTGGAAACTGAATAAATTAAATAAAAGAAATTAAACTTAAATGTTAGTTTAGTAATTCTTCAGATTTTGTTCATTGTAATCGTAATCCATCGTATAAATACTGAACAGATTAGTTTAAGACTATAATGGGAAAGTAGAAGCAATTAAGGTTTCAAATGATAATAGTGTTAATTAAGTCTATTATTAAGTGATATAAACAAAATGTCGACTATGATTATTCATTTACACTAGAAATTATTAAACTGAAGCTGTTCATATTTATTGCATGAATTGTTTCAAAGGGTTAATTTGAGATATATGATTTTTAAAAAAATCAACAGCTAAAAATTAATTTCAAATCACAGAAATGGACGATGTGTGATCTAATTTAAGTTCACATAGAGTAATGTCCGAAAATTTCTTAACGAAATCCAGAGTTCATGAAAGTCTTTTGAACATGTTTAACCTAAATGTTTTATTATTTACATCCTGTAGTGAAAACAGAAACTTAAAAAAAATCCAGTTTTAATTAGCATTTTATGACTTAAAACTTAATACAAAAGTTTTTATATTATTTTAATCAAGAAATGCAGGAAAAAAGATTAACAAAATCGTAGTTAATTTTTATGACCATACTGATTAAAAAAGTTTTATATACTATTATTATAAAATATGTGAATACTTTTCATAGAATTTTATAACTCAAATTACTAGGATCGTATGCAAATAATGTCACAAAATTCGCAATGGAAAATAAGATTATTGATGAGGATTATGATAGGACAAATAATATTTTTCTAATAATTAGATTTAGATGATATAAGGAGGAGTTAATGTCATTTGCATTTAATCTTCTCGAAGGAGTTGCAATTGCAAGTTTACAATAGTTACAATACGTTTACATTGTCGGTATATATAATGAATACCTTTAAAAAACGATAACATTCATTTATTAATAAAGCATCAATCCCGATATTTAAAACTTTTTACGTACTAAAATAAAAACTAACTACAAAATAAATAAACAACAAAATAAACATAAAATAAATCCACACATTTAGTAAAAAATAATTTTTTCACACAGTTTTAAAATATACTTGCGTCTGTTAGATAATTAATTTTCACTGCTTACTTTCTCAAGATACGAATTAATTTTTTTTATAAATACCGCACAATTATAAAAGAAAGAAAGTCATACAAGTAAAAAAAAAACTAATCTCCATTCTATCAATATTTTTTAGAACTAAAATAAGAGCTATAAATATGTAATAAATAAAAATTTAATTTAAAAATAAAAAAATCACACACATTTAGTTAAAAATAATCTCCCCTCTCCGAAAGCTTTACGGAAAAACTGAGTCAAATCGAGATCTTTATTGCAAACATTCTGAGCATGCGAATTCCTTTCGCAAATACTTTATAGTAATAAAAGAAATAAAGGCATAAAAAATGTATATTTTTTTGTCAGTAATTCTTAAGAGTGCTAAAATCGGAGTCTACTTCAAAATAAATAAAAAATTTGATGCAAAAATAATACATCACATACATAAAGCTAAAATATTCTTTTCCTGCAACATTACAGAAAAAACTTGGGTCAATTTGATATATAATTTTCACTGTAAATTCATTTTAAAAATACTTATTAGTTATAAAAGAAAAACATGCAAGGAAAAACGTTGTCCATTCCGTCAGTAATTTTTTAAGAATTAAAATCAGAGCTAACTACAAAATAAATAAAAGCTTAAATAAAAAATTATAAATCCCTCACTTATAGTTAAAAATAACACACACACACACGCACGCATACACACACACACAC
>BMAW01049666.1:460638-512577 GCA_019974015.1 Nephila pilipes | reverse complement strand
GCACACACACACACACACGCACACACACACACACGCACGCACGCACACACACACACACACACACACACACACACACACACACACACACACAGACACACACACACACACACACACACACACAATAATAATAATACGCACACACACACACACACAATAATAACTCTGAGTCGGCCTGATAACCAAACACTGCAAACTCTTCCGAAAGTATGAGAACTTGTTTGCACAACAACACAGTCTCGGCAATTCTATGATATCGAATCAGACACCGAAAATGCTGAATTACTGAAAACTCCTAAACTATAATACATTTAAACAGCAAAAGTATGCATTATTCTAAGCGAAATTTAAACAGTACTCTGTATGTAAAGTGTGAAACATATACTAAAACTACACAAAAATATGATGTTTTGTATTGATAGCCTAACTAGCCATTGATATTAATCCGTTTTAAGTAGAAAGCATAAAAAATAAATAACCAGCCTGTAAAATGTCGGATGACTGGCAGGTTCCGCATTGCAGAAGTACCGCATAATAGAGGGAGTACTGCATTCATTTGTTACGAATCTGCAATGATGCTTCTCTGCAATATAACCTGTTATAAAATGAAGGACATTTATGAGGCTCTGATGGATAAAATGGGAAAGCTAAACAATAATCCACCGACTCAGTGAAGAAACTGACGACTATTGTGAACTCCAAAAGGTTCTCGGAAATGTTGGGATTTTCAACAGCTGATCAGAGAGAAGTTATGGAATTTCTGGATGAACATTTCGTAACCCAACACACTTTACGGAATAATTATAACACCCTTGAGATTCGAAGTCAAATCGAATTTGCCGGGGAGGCTGCCATTGTAGTTTATTAGTGCAAAGTAATACTTTGGAGATTGTCCGTATCGTAAGCTATGAGCTGAATGTAATTGAAAGTTATGATATATATATATATATATACATATATATATATATATATATATATATGATATATATATATATATATTTGTTAAATAGTTTGTTTTTTGTTGCCATTAGCACAAGGTCTGCTTTTGTTCCTGTTGTGTCGCTAACTTGAACAAGTGTTGTTTTTCTGAAGGTTAAACTGTTCAGTTCAGTTATCTGTGCTTCGTCATATTTCCCGAATATTTGTGAATTAAGATTTTGTTTATTCTCCGGCGTCAGATTTATTCCATTGTAAAACCTACATGACGAATTTTATATAAAAAAGAAAAAAAAAAGAAAAAGATGTACAGCGAAAAGAAAAACACATTGTCCATTTCTGTCATTAATTTTTTTAAGTTTTTACAGCCAAGTACAAAATAAATAAAAACGATAATTATTCTCACATATATAATGACACATTTTTTTGCTATATCGCTGAACAGAAAACTGAGTTAAAATGATGCCTAATCTTCCAAACCTTACTTACAACATCTAACAATTATAAAATAGACACTCAAGAAAGAAAAAGTTGTCTGCTTTGTCAGTAATTTTTTTGGCATCAAAATCATAGCTAACTACAAAATAAATATAAGCATATATAAAAAATAAGTCCCACCATTTACTTAAAATAATTTTCAACTGCTTTCAGAAAAAACTTGAGTCAATCTGTTGTGTTAAACTTTCCTACTTTTAATAATGAAATCAACATGCGAACCCATTTTCAGATAAAGAAACACTATAAAAGAAAGAAAGATATCTCAAATGAAAAACCTTAAGCCCATTCCCCAATAAGACACCTGTAATTTCCCAAAGGAATTTAGGTAACATTTCTTTTCTATTCTTTGTCAACTTTCTTTACAAATCTGTCATCTAAGAGGTCATACACAATGTAGCATTATTTTGGTGCGAACTGTGCTGTTTTATTACATCAGCCTAATAGTTGAAAGGGTTCAGAGGTCATTTCAATGACTCCTCCCAATACATTTATACACACTTCGATGACGTATTTGGTTAAAAAATGTCAGTTTTCTTTACGTAATCACATGAAAATGAATGTAGTATTGCGAGATTTTAAATTTGTGTACAGCGTTATTGTATTAAATAAAAAACTGGACCAAGATGGAGTTAGGAATTAAGAGTTGTTTTCACTCTGTTCTAACAAATCTTTTTCTGCTTTCTTCAAACAGAGTAGGAAGTTGCGGTTGAAAGATGATTTTTGCGATAGGAATTCATTTACATTTGTTAAGTATTTATTAACATGTCCTTTTAGAAAAGGCATGTCTTGAAGTCGAAATGGATTAAGGCGCGACGGAAGAAATGATTTCGAAGTAAGAGGGTTGTGAATTTATTCCAAAGCAAATTAGTAAGAATTGTTTGAAAATTCATTGAAAGTAATGTATACAAAATGGAATTGTTTTTTAAAAGCCACTTACTTTCGTTATTTCGCTTTTTTCCTACTTAAAGGATATATAAAATGTTTTTTCTGCTAATTTTATTCGTATATGAAACCGTAGAGTTTAAATTAAATTTAAAATGCTTTTAAGAGCTAAAAAAAGATTTCACTGGCTGCAAATCAGTTATATGAATTAACCAATCTTTTTCTAATCAATCCCTAATTCGGCAAAAATTTTCAAACAAAAAACTGTGTAATTGATCTAAAGTTTTTTAAATATTAAATATAAAATAATAAATTTTGACAAGGTATTTTATTTCATTCTCGTATATTGTGACAAAATATACTTGAAAAATAAATTACATTCTAAACATAAATAATATAAAGAAAAATTTACACTTTTTATCACAATTCTATTAGTAATACGAAGTGGTATTACCAATTATTATTTATTAAGAAACAAACTAGTTTTCAGTTCACTATTACTGTTTCAATTATTACTAAGAAACAACCATGTAATTCGATTCAATTTGTTCAGAATATTAATTGATCCTATGTATATAATGTTGTAAACGTATTACAAATTATTGTTGTTTTGTTTAGTTTGCGGATGTCATGGATGGCGCAAAACTGCACTCTACCATAAAGTTTTAATTATTACTAAAAATAATCGTATTAGAAACTTAATTTTTTTTATTCTCACTTCTTCTTGTGTGAAAAAGTCACATCAAATGTACATATATTTCTTCCGTATTCTGACCTTTAAAAGTCACCGTCAGTAGATCTTAGAGATCGAACTCTTTTTTTTTTCTCCATACTGCGGTTTACATCAATCTACTGAGTTTCCCTGTAATCAAACAATTCAACATTAATGGCTGTAAATTACAATGTTATGTACATAAGGATCAATCCTCAATATTCAGAAAAGATTGTATCCAGATATCTAGGTTATTTCTCATTAATAATGAGAATTTTACGATACCGCCATGCACTTATACATGAATAATTTTTCACAATAATAATTTTTTTTAAATATATAATTAAATACCTTAATGTATTTGTCATCGTATGTTAAAAATAAGCCAGTAAAAAATATAACTTTTTACTTTTGCTCTCTTAATGGTGATCTAATTTTTGTATTAAATAATCCCACCTACAGACAGCTCTATTTCAGGTTACAACACTCCTTTGTTGGTTTTATTGATATGTAACCTGAATATTTGAGCATATTCTCCTCTTTTATCTTCCTTTAAAAACACTTCAGGTCTTTTTAAATGATTTTATTTTACATTTTTTTGTGTGTGTTAAAGGCGGATTAATATGTTATACTTCGTTTCTGTGAAGATCATTGTTAAATTTCTTCAGGATAATGTAATATTTAGCAGATTGTACTTATTTGATTTTCGAAAATCAACAACAACCAGTTTTTATCAGTTTCAAATCAGATAATACTATGAAACATGTTATAGTTATGCACATAATTTATCAAATTCACTGGTGAAACAATGTAAACTATGTTAAGTATTGGTAACGATTTGCGCGCTGGATTTCACAATACCCAGTAAAACCGTTCTCCGGTGTTGCTGTAACTATATTCAGGTTTTGTTTTCGCATAGGTGTGAAAAATACTTATTGAACCGTAATGTTCTCTCTTTGCGGTAGTTTCTTTCCTGCATTCCATAATTGTAACTCCATAATTCCATATTTTAGACGAGAAGCAGAATTTAAAAAAATATTATTTTTTGAGAGGTAAGATATATGTTGATAACTTACTCAATATGTCAAATATTTAATTATTGTGGCATTAAAAATATTATGGAAAATTCCGAAGAGATTCATATAAATCCCTTCAGAACAAAGCTCTTCTTGATCTATATCTTCCTCAGAATGAAATCATGTGCTGAACAAAGTTCATAAAGGTGTATCAGGATTGTTTGGCTGCGGTAGGCCTGCGGCCGCCGTTGTTTTGTCGAGTCGTGGTTCGATTCCTTGAATCGTGTGTTATGAACCACCAAAGATCCGGAGGTGTAGCTGGGCTGAATTGGTCGAGGTTCCAAATTCTCCTGAGGGCGAGGTGTGTGGATTTATTGAAAGTGATGTTTGATAAATCAAAATAAAAAATGAAATTTTAAAAAGATATTAAAGTTTGTGCTGAAGCCAGTTATGTACTCAATTTAGCAAACGGCACTTAGATTCTGTGAAGTTTTTTTCTTCCCCTTTCGTGGTTGATTTTTATTATAGAATGTGAAGCATTATCCAGCTATTGAGATGGACTAAAATTCTTTTGAATCTCAGTCATGACGAGGATAACATTTGAGCAGGAAATTCATCTCCTAACTTCCATACCATGCCAATGGAGGATTTCGTCCGACAGATTTGGCAACAGACTCACGCAGGTCTTAGTGGTATCGAGGCCTTCGAAACGCATGAATCGAAGAAAACATCAGGCGCGAGATCGTGACCATAGTTACACAGGCCTGTTTTGGAAGTAAGAGGGGGGAGGTGTCAGCTCAGTGTCAAAATTTGCACTTAACCGAGGCTCAAAATCATAAGGTTCTTCTGCCAAAGCTCTTGTGTTGCTTTTTAATGTTAAAATAATCAAACATCAATCTACCTAGCCAGAAAAATGAGACATGAATTCAGTTTTGTACTGGTGTTACATATGATCTTTTCAAATTAAAATCTGAAAACACTTTTATAACACGGATACGGAATCGCAGTAGATATCACTAAACAATATCTAAAATGAGATCACACACAAATACAGACATTTCATTTTATATTTCCGAAGAGGTTGCTCAGCACTTTGATGCTCATATATATAGCTGCGGTCAAGGCTACGAACTTCCAATATAATTACGATAAAATAGAAGTCTTTCCTATACGTGTCTGAAATCGGGTTTGTGGAATGAATTTAACAGTTTTCACCAGACGAGTTCAGAGAGTCTGCTCATCAGGACCTTATTCCAGACAACCGTAAATAATCCATTTCATAGTTCCGACGACGTTTTAACGAGAGGTAAAAAAATATCTTGCATTTGCTCCATGAGCAGATCTTTCTTATTCATGTATTTCTAGTAATAAAGAAAAAAAAAAAAAAAAAAAACCTAAGTGACTACTAGTGATTTATGGTGTTAAAAGATTTATTAGATTTTTTTTTAAAAAGTTGCATCACAAATTAAATTAATGGTTTTATTTAAGTGATTCTAAATGAAATCATAGTATGAGTATGCATTTATGCAAAAAAATACAAAACTTTCATACAATATATATATATATATATAGCAATATATATATATATATATATATATATATATATATATATATATATATACATATATATATACATATATATTTCTGTGTGTGTATGCAAAACTTCAAAATAAAATTTCCCCAAAAAGAACCTGCAGAGATATCTTAATATAATTCTGTAACATCATATGGTAATGGAAGTTGTTTGTCGCATTACTCAATGTATTTGATGGTTATTTTATAAACGTCGACTAGAAGCAACACGAAGGCTATTGACGACGACCTCATGAACTCATCAAGTGACGAGGATGTCATCTGAGTTATCTCCCTTCTCCTAACTTCCCACGATGTCAACGGGAGTGACTTCGAGCCTTGACAGATTTAGTATATCAGCTCTGTTATACGGCGGGTCTAAGTAGCATCAAACTTGAACTCACGGCTCGATAAAACCGCCATTGAGAGTCCAATACGATCATGACCACTACGCTATGCGTCCACCAATACGCATGCTGCGAAGAAAAACTCAATTATTAGCAACGAATCCGTATTTGAACCTCGGTCATGACGAAGACAACATTTGAGATAATTTACACCTAACTTCATACCAAAAGTGAGGACCATAAGTCTCTTCAGAGGTACATAACATGCCAATACACGGTGGAGTTTTTTATGCTATCGTGACTTAAGATCCCGGATCAAACGATGGTCTAGTAGTCATGAAGATTCGTGGCAAGTGTTGCCTACGAGTTGTGGGTTCATGCCCCTGATGCCACCAGCATCCGACGTGTGGCTATGGCTGATGCATGCCAAATCTGTTAAGGTCACAAGTCCTCCCATGGTGTCGAATTTGGAGAAGGAGGTATCAGCTCAGATGTCGTGTTCTCATCACCTGACTGAGGTTTAAAATGCGAGAGCTTGTCATTGTCCTTCAGTGTGACGTTAGCCAAATAATCATCCACTGACCTTCCGATGTTAACAACAATTGGTACATGAACTCACCATGACCACTCCAGCCACCATGGTATCAGGAGAAGAAAAATACCAGATATTAATTCTAAAGTGGTTCTGGATGTTTATTTACTATACACATAAAATGTATTATTATTTACAAGAAAATTGGGTCAGAAACTCTTCTAATGATGATTTAGATGTAATGAAATTCTACCCAGATATTTCTGCAGACATTGATCATTGAATCAATTAAAACTCAGACGCCTCTTTAGAAGTTCTACGCCTGGTCAAAACTAACAACGCCTGCTTTTCCAGCTCCTTATTTCTTTTTATACACTCTCTTATTTTCAAACATAAAAAAAATAAATAAAATGTAAAAATAATTCACTCTTTACTTAGTAGATTTTTAGTGAAGTAAAGTTTGGTTGGTTGACGCCATGACAATTTTCTACAAAAAAAGAGTTACGGATTCTTGTACCAACAACAAGTCGGTCAGCATGATTATGCTTACTATTTTACCTCCGAAGAAAGGCTTAAAAACTATTAATCTTATTTGCATAGAGCTACTAGATTATATTTTTAAACAGATATTTGTTATGTAATTTTATTGTACCTTGTTCTTTATTTTAGACCAGAGTAAAACTGTCTCAAATCACGGAATGTAACGAGCACTGAGACTAAAAAAATCTTTTTTTTATGTTAGCCAAATTCTTTCTTGTTCAAAGACATTTCTGTCTTTGTTTAGAACGGGCGTAATTTCCCCTAAATTATATCGTATATGAGCTTACTTTTCTCTGTATTGTATAATAAGATAAAGTTTGATGCGTACTTCATCTTTTAACGTTTGTAAAATGTAATAAATATAAATGGAACACGAATAAAGGTGTTTTCTTTCTTGAGGTATTCATTTGTTGAGAATATATATGCACTAATATCAATGTATAAAAGGATGAACTAAAAGTTTAATTTTATAATGAATATATTTCTTCTCTATAATCTGAAGATTGGTAGGTACTTTATTTACCCCTTGTTTGTTTGGTCCGTACATGGACAATTTGATTTTTTTTTCCACTGGTTTGTCCATGTTTCTTCTATATTTTTTAAAGTCAAATAAATTATATAGTGCAAGCAAATAAATGTAAGAAAGTAAATGTGATTGATAGCAAATTTAATGGCAAATAATTGTAAAGTAATTGTATTTTATTCTAACACATCGTAATGCAGATTCTGCAAGGCAGGCATGTAGAAAAAAAGTTACTCCAGGGAAAACATATAATAATTATTTATTTGTAATAAAAAAATGTTATTCCGAAAGTTTAAAATCATCATAAATATTAATTTTAAAAAAAATATTTTCGACCAATAAAAGTAAAAATATGAGTTTAAGTTTGCAATAAAAAAATATGTGACGAATTTTGCTGATATTCCGAAACAAAGGGAACTGTTAATTTAAAAACGGACAGATTCTAGCAAGAATAAAGGGGAGCAGGAGATTTTAGTTATTCAGCAGTAACTAGATCTGCGGTTGAGCAACGAAATAACCAGTTAAACTAAATATGCAAAATATACAGTAAATCTTACTTTTCTAGATAAGCAGGGTGGACTCTTATTATATGTATATTAATATATATTAAATTATACTAGAGACACTTTAAACTCATAAGTCAAAAGTTCTTAAATTGTGTTATTTGGTCGGGAGGTAGCACGAGCAGTTTCTTTGGTGGGAGCATGTTGGGGAGACATTTTGATTATAAAAATCTGGCTCATAAATTCATTTCTGGAAAAGGTACGTCATATTTTGGGATTCATAAATCTTTTGTTCTACGGATGTAATAGTCATTTTTGGGTACAATAAAATTTTTTAGTCGTAAGGATACAAACATATTATATTTTGAGGGCTATTAGATTTTTAGTCGTAAGTGACACAATACGTAACATTTCGTGGATAAATTAGACTTTAAGAAGTAGCTGTTCATTAATAACATTTTGATAATGCAAGCAGTTTTCTAGTGACAATTTTCCTAGAAAAGAGACTAAGGAGTGTTGCAGCATTTTTTATTGTTTAATTAATTTGAAGGCTTACAGAATTTTTTACTCATCCCAGTGATGGGGTTAATTTATTTTAAAAAAGCAGCTAAAAAAGTATTTTAGAGATCATTTCTTTGAAATTAATTCTAAATCTTACCAGAGGCTAAATCTTTCCTCAAAGAGTTGATGAGAGTAAAACCAATTTTGTACATTATATTAACGAAATATTGTGGAAGTTTCACCTCATCAGCTTCATTAATATAAGAAAAAAACAGACTTTCGAAGTGAAAAGTAAAATGCATATTATATTAGCTATAAAATACACACAATAAAATCTATTAAATATATCAGAGCTTGCTTCACATCTGATAATTTGATTTCAATTTTGTTCGATTGTCATTATGCTCGAAATTGATCAACGGTTTGAGAATATAATCCTAAAGAATCTAGATTTTCTTCTGAAGTCTAAACTATTAAGTCTTCATCCAAAATAATAAAAAATAAACAAGTTTTCTGTGAATTTAAGACATGACCCACCAATTTAAAAATTATTTACCAATTTTTTTAAAGAAGGAAAGAAAGAGAAATTTGACAAAAAATTCAAAAAAAAAAAAAAAAAAAAAAACCAGAAGTGTTAGATTTTTCTATCTTTCTTAGTGTTTTGTAACTTGTTGACCATTTAAAAGCTGACAAATGTAAACAACCTCTCGTGACGTAAGTAACCTCATTCAATGTTTTACGTATATTAATAATTTATTTTCTCTGATTTTGATCAGATTGAAGAATTGATAACAATAAAATTTGTTGCAGCTTATTTTTACAAGTTTTACCTGAGTATGTTCTTTTCTGTTATTTTAAATATTAGGATACCTGGTGTTTGTTGCTCCATTCTCTAACAACTATCATCCCTTTTAAATATTTTTCAAGTATCTTGTCTTAAAATTCTTAGATTACACTGTATTTTCTTTCGAAAGTAGTATTTACTGGTATAAAAAAGTTACTTAACTTATTGCAGGAAATAAGAGATGTATTTAAAAAACCTATAAAATTATTAGAGTTAACTATCAGTAAAGTTAGAGACTTATAATGAATTAAATGATTATGTTGGAATTGAAACTACCGTAGTATGAATTTCTTTCCTTTAGTATGAAAAAATTACAGATGAAATTTAGTATGAAAATACTATTCTGATACAAAATTGTATCATTACTTGTTTTGATGTAAGTTTTGAAAAATTACTGTTTTTCTGCAAAAAACTGTAATGGGGAGCATATTTGTTCGGAGTTTAAAAAAAGGCGAATAGATCTGCATCAGGAATTACAACCTTTTGAAATGTTATAACCCATCAAAAAAAAAAAAAAAAAAAAGCAAGCTTTGTTTTGGCTGAATATTTTCATTTATTGTTGAGTAAATGAAATCGAAATCATGGACCTTGACCAGTTGACTGGAAAATGGTATGGTTTCCATCGCGTTTGAAACAAAGTAGACGAAATGTAAAAGGACTACATCAAGTATATGATGTCAATAAAGAAAATCACAAGTTTTACATTTATATTCTATAAATTGTTGCTAAGAAACATCTTATGTGGGAAAACGTGTGATTCTAATTGAACAAACAATATGTTGGTTCCGAGGTAAACTGTATTTGTGACCATCGAAACCTTAAAATTTAGTGCGTTTTTGAAGCTGTTCTTGCTTTTAATGTGTTATAATATAACTAAGTGCTAGAATTTAATGCAAGAAGGAAATTCGTCCAGGTCATACTGTATGAAAAGTACGGAAGAATTAGTAAACATAGAAATAATTATCGACAAAGTTCGAAACTATCCAAATATTTAAAAAATACCAGAAAATTTAAAAAAAAGGAAAACTTGAAGATTCTTATGAATAAATAAGGTAATAATCCTTCATTCAAAGCAGGATTTCTAAATTTAACTTTTTAATCAGCAATAAAAGAAACAACAAATTTTATGATTTTTCTCAAACATAGATTTTCAAGTTTACGTTCCTTTTTCATTATCTATGAAGCTCAAAAATCTGGGTTTTATAATGACATTTATGTTATATTATATTACACACTTTAACCAGTGGAGGAAATTTTGAGAATTATTTATTTCAGACAGTTGTCGATTTTGTCTGTCTAGAGGTATACAAACAATTTCTGAAAAGAAATATTAATTTTTTCAAAGTTCCACACAAATAATTAGCACAAAAGAAGTCTTGTTTCAAATTTTCAGACTTTAAACATCATATCAACAAAATTGTTATTCATGTGTCACTTTTCATAAACTGAAAAAATAAATCTACAGCATTTTACATCATCTCCTTTTAAGCACTTAAATGTAGTTAAACAAATACAAAACCTAGATTTGAGAAAAATTAGACATCTGATAAGATGCATACATTGAGAAATTGAAAATGGCTGATGGACTCCAAAATAGCTTAAGTTTGATTATTGATCTGTAATTTCATTAAAAAAGTCAAAATACATTTATGATTAGAAATACCATGATTATTTTTTAAAAGTAATGCTAAACTATGTTTCAGCATAACGTGCCAATTATAATTACCTTTCAGTCTTAAATTTATAGAAGAAATAATTAAATATAAGTAAAAAATCTCTTTTAAATCAATCCCTTATTTAAAAAAACTGAAAAAGTATACAAATAATTTTGTAATGTAAAATAACACATAATTTATGAAACCAAGGTGTTCATACTTATTTTGATCTGATATGAAATAAGTAGCTATGAAAAGGAATTTATCGGTAATTACCTAGATATCTTAGCCTAATGTCTCAAGCGCTTATAAATTATTTTACATTTAAAAATTATTTTTATTTTATTACAGTCCATTTTAAAATGACAGCATAATTTAAATTTTTTTATACTTATATTTATATCTATTTGAACTAAAGTACATTTTCAATGGAGCCAAAAATGATGAAAATTCCGGCCAAATTCCCCTCCTCAATTTTCGAAGATATTCTTAAATATTTTTCTACTAGAAAACTCCAAAAAGGAATAATTAAAACAGATGTAAAATTATTTCTAAAGGAAAATATAGTCCCTGATCCCCCCCCCCCCCCCCTTTTTTTTTTTTTTTTTTTTGCATTTTGAAGGCACTTTTTCGTCTCAGATAAATAGTTTAAATTTGAGTATGAAAGTACATATTCCTTAAGATTCATATTAGCAATACGTAACTGAACGAAGTAATACCAGGGTGATTAACAAAAGGTGTTATGTTGATGAATAAAAAAAAATGTTGCAAAAAAAATGTTGTTTTCAATTTTAGACTCGGGAGTTATTGATCGATGTGTTATATGTGTGTGTGTGTGTATGCAAAAATTTCAAAATAAATTTTTTCCCCAAAAGATCCCGTAGAAAGATATCTTAATATAATTCTGTAACATCATATGGTAATGGAAGTTGTTTGTTTCATTAACATCGCATTTGATGGTTGGTTTTATAAACGTCGCACTAGAAGCAACACGAAGGCTATTGACGACGGACCTCATTATTTTGAACCTCGGTCAAGTGACGAGGATGTCATCTGAGCTGACTTCTCCTCTCCTAACTTCCACACGATGTCAACGGGAGGATTTTGAGCCTTGACAGATTTAATGTGTATCAGCCCCGGTTACACGGCGGGTCTTAAGTACTCGGGCAAAACTCGAACTCACGACTCGATGAAAACTGCCAGCTGAGAGCCCGCAATCATGACCACTAGGCTATCATGTCCACAACGTCGCATATGAAGAAAACTCGAAGGCTATTGGCAACGGATTTCGTAATTTTGAACCTCGGTCAAATGACGAAGACAACATTTGAGATGGATCTCACACCGAACTTCATACCAAAGTGAGGACCATAAGTCTCTTCAGAGGTACATAACATGCCACTACACGGTGGAGTTTTAGTGCCATCGTGATTTAAGATCCCGGATCAAACGATGGCCTAGTAGTCATGGTCGAGGATTCGTGGCAAGTGTTGTTTCCGTCGAGTTGTGGGTTCGTACCCTGATGCCACTAAAGACCCGACGTGTGGCTATGGCTGATGCATGTTAAATCTGTTGAGGTCACAAGTCCTCCCGTTGAAGTGGTGTCGAATTTTGGAGAAGGAGGTATCAGCTCAGATGTCGTTCTCATCACCTGACCGAGGTTCAAAATGGCGAGGAGCTTCGTCAATAGTCCTTCTCAGTGTGACGTTAATAAATAATCATCCACACTCGACTCGATGTTAACAACACCAGGTATGAACTCGCCACCATGACCACTCAGCCACCATGGCATCAGGAGATGAAAAATAACAGATATTAATTTAAAGTTAATTCTGATGTTTATTTACTATACACATAAAAATGTATTATTATTTACAAGAAAAATTGGGTCAGAATCCTCTTTCTAATGATGATTTAGATGTAATGAAATTCTACTCAGATATTTCTGCAGACATTTTAGTGATCATTGAATCAATTAAAAACTCAGACGCCTCTTTAGAAGTTCTACGCCTGGTCAAAAAACTAACAACGTTCGCTTTCCAGCCCTTATTTCTTTTATACACTCTCTTATTTTCAAATATAAAATAAATAAATAAAATGTAAAAATAATTCACTTCATTTAGTAGATTTTTTAGTGAAGTAAAGTTTGGCTGGTTGACGCCATGACAATTTTCATAAAAAGAGTTACGGATTCTTAACAAATTAACAAGTCGGTCACATGATTGGTGCTAATATTTTACTCCAAGAAAGGTTTAAAAACTATTAATCTTATTTGGTATAGAGCTACTAGATTATATTTTTAAAACAGATATTTTCGTTATGTAATTTTATTGTACTCGTTCTTTATTTTAGACCAGAGTAAAACTGTCTCAAATCACTGAATGCAACGAGCACTGAGACTAAAAAAATTTTTTTATGTTAGCCAAATTCTTCTTGTTCGGAAAGACATTTCTGTCTTTGTTTAGAACGGGCGTGTAATTTCCCTCTAAATTATATCGTATATGAGCTTACTTTCCTCTGTATTGTATAATAAGATAAAGTTTGATGCGCATTTCACTTTTAAATGTTTGTAAAAGAAATGTAATAAATATAAAATGGAACACGAATAAAGGTGTTTTCTTTCTTGAGTGTATCTATTTATGAGAATATATATGCAACTAATATCAATGTATAAAAGGGATGAACTAAAAGTTTAATTTATAAATTTATGCATATATTTCCTTCTCTATAATCTGGTTGATTAAAGTAGGGGTACTTATTTACCCCTTTGCTTGTTTGGTCCGTACATGGGCAATTTGATTTTTTTTCTCCTTTTTACTGGTTTGTCCATGTTCTTTCTATTTTTAAAATCAAATAAATTATATAGTGCAAGTAAATAAATGTAAGAAAAAGTAAATGTGATTATAGCAAATTTAATGGCAAATAATTGTAAAGTAATTGTATTTTATTCACTACTGTAAATGCAGATTCCCCGTAAGGCAGCATGTAGAAAAAAAGCTACTTCCAGGGAAAACATAATAATAATTATTTTATTTGTAATAAAAATGTTATTCCGAGTGCTTAAAATTATCATAAATATTAATTTAAAAAATATTTTCCGACTTATAAAAAGTAAAATATGAACTAAATTTTGCAATAAAAATAAGTGACGAATTTTGGTTGATATTCCTGAAACAAAGGGAACTGTTAACTTAAAACAGACAGATTCTAGCAAGAATAAAGGGGGAAACGAGTACAGGAGACTCTCTTTTAGTTATTCAGCATGTAACTAGATCTGCGGTTGAGTAACGAAATAACCAGTTAAACTAAATTATGCAAAATATACAGTAAATCTTACTTTTCTAGATAAGCAGGAAAAAACTAACTCTTATTATATGGTATACTGCTGTATTAAATTAAACTAGAGACTCTTTAAACTTAAGTCAATAGTTCTTAAATTGTGTTGCTTGTCGGGAGGTACACGACAGTTTCTTTGGTGAGGAGCTCTACGTTGGGAGCATTTTGATTATAAAAATCTGGCTCATAAATTCATTTCTGAAAGGTACGTCGTATTTTGGGGATTCATAAATCTTTTAATCATATGGATGTAATAGTCTTATTTAAGGTACAATAAAATTTTAGTCGTAGGGATGCAACATATTATATTTTGGGGGCTATTAGATTTTTAGTCGTAAGGACACAATACGTAATATTTCGAGGATACATTAGACTTTAAGAAGTAAAGGTTCAATGCCATTAATAAATATTTGATACTGCAAGCAGTTTCGAATACAATTTTCCAAACGAGACTAAGGAATGTTGCAGCATTTTTTTTATTGTTTAATATTATTAATTTGAAGGCTTACAGAATTTTACTCATTTTTTAAACCTAGTGATGGGGTTAATTTATTTTTAAAAAGCAGCTAAAAAGAATTTTAGAGATCATTTCTTTGAAATTAATTCTAAATCTTTACCAGAAGCTAAATCTTCCCTAAAGAGATGGAGATGAGAGTAAACCAATTTTGTACATTACATTAACGAAATATTCTGGAAGTTTCACTTAACTATCAGCTTTTTTTTAAATAGAAGAAAAACAGACTGTCGGAAGTGAAAAAGTAAAATACGTATTATATAGTTAGCTATAAAGTACACATTAAAATCTATTAAATATATCAGAGCTTCGTTTCACATCTGATAATTTGATTTAATTTTGTTCGATTAACATTATGGTCGAAATTGGATCAACGGTCGAGAACGTAACAGTAATCCTATAGAATTTAGAATTTCTTCCTGAAGTCTAAACTATTAAGAGTTCATCCAAAATAATAAAAAATAAACAAGTTTTCTGTGAATTTACATTATTCCACCAATTTTATAAATTATTTATCAATTTTTTTTAAAGAAGAAAGAAGGTAAGAGAAGTTCGACCAAAAATTCAATTTTTACTTTTTTTGAATCATTAAATAGCTTGCACTCTTATCTTTCCAACGATATATCCCACTTGTTTATCAAAAAAAAAAAAAAAAAAACAGAAGTGTTAGATTTTTTTATTCTTTCTTGGAATATTTCGTAACTTGTTGACCATTTAAAAAGCTGACAAATGTAAGCAAACCTCTCTCGTGACGTGGCACCTCATTCAATGTTTTACGTATATTATTACCTCTATTTAACTTTTCCGATTTTTGGACGATTGAAGAATTGATAACAAAAAAATTTGTTGCAGCTATTTTTTACAGTTTTTACCCGAGAATATTATTCTTTACGTTATTTTTAAATATCAGGGATAATTGCGTTTGTTGCTCCATTTCTCATAACAACTATCAATCCTTTTTAAATATTTTTCTGGTATCTTGTCTTGTAGATTACACTGTATTTTCTTTAGAAAGTAGTATTTACTGGTATAAAAAAGTTACTTAACTTATTAAAATGTCACGAAATAAGAGTATATTTAAAAAAAAAAACCCATAAAATTGTTAGAAAGTTAACCGTCAGTGAAATAGAGACTTATAAGGAATCAAATGATTATGTTGGAATTGAAACTACCATATTATGAATTCTTTCCTTTAGTATGAAAATACAGATGAAAATTCAGTATGAAAATACACATTCTGATACGAAATTGTATCATTACTTGTTTTAATGCAAGTTTTTGAAAAAATTACTGCTTGCAAAAACTGTAATGGGAGCATATTTGTTTGAGTTTAAAGGCGAATAGATCACGCATCAGAATTACAAATATTTTGGAAATGTTATAACCAAAAAAAAAACAGCAAGCTGTTTGGGCTGAATATTTTCATTTTTTGTTGAGTAATGAAATCCAAATCATGGACTCTGTCCAATTGGATTTGAAAAATGGTATGGTTTTCATCGCGTCGAAACAACGGATGAAATGTATGATTACATCAAGTATATGCATACTTTTCTACCAATAATGGAAGTCATCAAGCTTTACATTTAGAGAATTTAGCAAATCCAGAGTTGCTAAGAAAATATCTTTATGGAAAAGGTAATATTCTAATTAATCTGTGAACATTATTATCTGGACTCGAGTACCAAAACTGTATTTGTGACCATCGAAACTTTTAAATTTGGGTTTTTTGACACTGGTTCTTGCTTTAATGTTGGCAATATAACTAAGTGCTAGACTTAATGCAAGATTGAAATTCATCCAGGTCATCACTGTGTGAAAAGTACAAAAGAATTAGTAAACATAGAATGCATTATCAACAGAGTTCGGAAACTATCCAAATACTTAAAAAAATGCCAGAAAAAAATTAAAAAAAGTGAAAAGGAAACTTGAAGATTCTTATGCGAATTAATAAGGTAATAATCCTTCATACAAAAGCAAGATTTTTCTTAAATTTAACTTTTTAATCAGCAATAAAAGAAGCAATGAAATCTTAAAATGGGGTTTTCTCAAAACATGGATTTTCCAAGTTTACGTTCCTTTTTCTCATTATCTGTGAAGCTTAAAAATTCAGTTTCTTAATGACATTTATGTTATATTATATTACACACTTTAACCAGGGGACTTGAGGAAATTTTGAGAATTATTTATTTCAGACAGTTAAACTGTCGATTTTTACTGGTCTAGAGATCCACAAACAATTTCTAAAAAGAAATATTTTTCAATTTCTTAAAGGTTCTAAGAACCACAAATAATTACACAAAAGAAGTCTTGTTTCGATTTTTTCAGGACTTTAAAACATATCAACAGAATGAAATATTCATAAAATACTTTCACAAATCGGAAAAAATATAAATCTACAGAATATTTCATCATCTCCTTTTTTTAAGCACTTAAATGCAGTTAAATAAATACGAAATCCCAGATCTGAGAAAAAAATTAGACATTCAATAAGATGCATACATTAAGAAATTCAAAATGACTGGATGACTCAAAATATCTTATGTTTGATTATTGATTCGTAATTTCATTAAAAAAGTCGCAAAATACATTGATGATTAGAAATACTCATGATTATTTTTTTTAATAAGTAATGCTAAACTATATTTCAGAAATATATAACTTGCCACTCACGTAATTACCTTTCTCAGTCTTAAATTTCCTGAAGAAAATAATTAAATATAAGTAAAATTCTCTTTTAAATCAAGCCCTTATCTAAAAATAGTCTGAAAAAAATATAAAATAATTTTGTAATGTAAAATAATACATAATTCATGAAACCTTGAGGTGTTCATACTTATTTTGATCTGATATGAAGTAAGTAGTTAGCCATGGTGCTTAATTTATCGGTAATTACCTAGATATCTTACCCTAGTGTCTCAAGCATTTATAAATTATTTTACATTTAAAAATTATTTTTATTTTATTACAGTTGATTTTAAAATGACAGCATAATTTAAAATGTTTTTATACTTATATTTATATTTATTTGAACTAAAGAAGTACATTTTCAATGGAGCCAAAAATGATGAAGATTTGGCCAATTTCCCCTTCGCCAATTTTCGAAGATATTCTTAAATATTTTTCTACTAGAAAACTCAAAAAAATAAAATAAATAAAAAAAAATAAAATAGATGTAAAATTATTTTAAAGAAAAATATAATCCCCAAAAAAACCTTTTTTTTTTCTTTTTCGAAAGCACTTTTTCTATTCAAACAGATAAAATAGTTTAAAATGTAAGGATGAAAGTACACATTCCTTAGGGTTCACATTTCGTTCAAGAAATCAGAATGGTCGATAGACGGAATCCTCAATATCTTTTCTCAAAATAACACAAAATTTAATTTTCTTAAATTTATCGCATCAAATGACGTAATCTTTCCACCGAATTTTTATCCATAATCATCAGTAAGACATTGCGGATCCCGAATAGTATCCATTTTGAATTCGTGAATGTATAACTTATAGTGATAACAAACCAAATCAGTAATATTACTATCAGCAGTAATTTATTAGCCTGTAAAAAGTTTTAAAGTTTTCTAAAGGAATGTAGAATGATGAAAAAATACCTGTTGAAACAATCACTACAGCATTTAGAACAATTTATGAATATAATCTCATAAAATACGTATCAAAGTGTTCATTTTATGTGCTGCAGTTCGTTAATTTATTACCTAAGTTTGAACTTTCTACCTTTACTAATTTAATGAAAGTGCCTATGTGCTCCATTTGACGCGAACAGATTAGATTTAAAAATACTAATAAACTACCGATTTAGTTCAATTTTAATTAGAACCGAAGGAAATTTTTTATTAATCTTATTTATTCTCTCTTTTGTAGACTGCTGAAACTCAGACGGATAAATAAAACTTAAATAAACAGAGTATTTGTGTGTTTGATAAAACCAGCCGAGATTACTGGACGGATAAGATATCGCAAATTACAAACTTGTCTAAAATAAATTGACGTTTATTTTAATCTCTGACGCGTTTGTGATTTTTAGCTCCACTGATTTCATTTCAAAGTAATTAAATCTAAGAGAGGAGACTACCTCTTCAACCTGAAGAGATGATATTAACTAGAAATACCCGAGGGCATATTTCTAGTCACGTTTTTCCTTTGATTTAGTTGTTATATACTTTCCTCAAGAAATCTTTTTTCAAACAGGAAGCGTTACTTGTGCAAAAGGAAATAGACAAATAAAGTGAGAAACGTACAATAATTACAAATAGACTCTAATTATAAATGGTTTTTCAGAGGATTTAATTATTTTAGGAAGTAGAACTGGAACTAATGTCATAGTTTCTGTCATATATTGACTTAAAAGTTGATAGGATCTGTGTGATTTGGCTTCATTGTAACCGACTTAAAGTACGAGATATAATTTTGCTTTTCGGAGAATTTCATGACCACAGTTTAATATATCTGTGGCGAAATAGTGCCCCCAGATAAAATTATTTCCATTAACTATATTTTAAGAAAACAACTTGTGTAGAATGATGCAATTCGCTGAACAATAACAACTCGTTAAGTCAGACCCTGTTAACTTTGATCTCCACATCGGTCTGAAAGAAGTTTTTTTTTTTAAAAAAAAAAATGTATCAGCATGTGGTTGATTTGAGAAAATGGTGTGAACAAAAATACGAGGGGATAAAATAAAACATGCATGGTGTTAGGCTCAAAAGAATAATAATAATTACATTTATAATTTACTTAAGATACATTTGCATTACTAAGATATACTTAATTTGATATTTGATCGTCTGCACTCATTTTAATATCTGTACAGAATATTAATGTCTACTTTAATAATTTATCGTTTGCTCTTATTTTAACATTTAATTATAATAATAGATTTTATGACAGAACCGCTAGTTTTTATTCTTTTTGTTGTTAACAATGGTGATGTTTTCGTACTTTAGAATGTTTTGCACTAATGAAAATAAAAATACATTGGGAATTTAAAGGTATTTTCCTTTCCCCCCCTTTTTTGGTAATTATTGCTTATGTGGAGCCTGGAATTTAAAAGTATGCTTATATTACGCTAATTAATATTCATTCTGAATAATTCTACTTTTTCGAGAATTTAACAGGGAAAAAAGTTAGCACATGTTAAAATGAAATTAGAGAAACCAATTTAATTTATTTTCTTTTTTAACTATAAGAATCAATATGCGAATTTCCATAATAATTTTTATTTATTTAACCCTGGTATTTTGTAAAATTATTTTCTTTACTAAAATACTTTTAGCTATGAATGCATGAAAGTAGACCCGATGGAGGTGCTTTACAAATATTTCTGTATAAATTCAACTAAACCTTGGTTACATTTCTTATTTCCAGTGACCATCAGCATACATGCTACATGTTCTAAATGGAGAATTTAATAAAACAATTAAATCCACTTCCATTATTCACAAAGTAGATGTCTTGATCTTCTGTAAATATTATTCATTTTCGATTTATTCAATGTAAAGATGATTTTCTTTAAATATATTTTATTTTGCATCATTTCTTCCCTATCTCCAGTTAATCTGGAATTTCGATATTTCTGACCAGTAACGATGTTATAAGTTCTATTTAATAATCAATCGTCACAGTCCTATTTAATAATCAATTCAATAACAACTCGACAAGGCAGCAATCTAATTACGATTTGGAAGTAAATGGCTGCCTAATAAAAAAGAATTTATGAATCAGTGACAAATTTATTTTTACGCTATTTTACAGATGGAAGCTCACAATGATAGCAACAGCTTGCCACATCAGCTCCATCTGTCTCTAAACACACGTACTTCTTGAATAAGCCCCTTCTTTTACGAATTAAGAACTTTATAAGCTTTATTAAATGAAATATTTTATTTATATTATATTTTTACCTTTGTATCTACCGCTATCAGCATTAGAAACATTTAGATACACATATACATGGATTTTTTTTTATTCGGCTTTGAAAATTCCTAAGATAATAAAATAATTCAATGTCGTTTCGATGTTATGTAGTTTCATAAAGTATTATCACTCTTTACCCTTAGAGAAGGATTAAAATCAGAATTTTTTTAGAAGTTAGATCAATCTCCCAGTAAAATTTGCTTTTAAAATAGTTCCTTAGTGACAAATATAGAAATTAAAAAAAGAAAACCCTTTTTGCATTATCGGATACAGATAACGGTTTTTTCAGTTATCCTTAAATATGAAGGACAGAAGTTTTGAAAAAATAATTTACTCTTTTAACTAATACTTCTAATATTATTCTTTATTTTTTTTAAATAATACTTTTTTTTCTGAACCAAACTCTTAATTTTCAGTATTTTTTGGATGATTTCACTCATTCGAATCTTGCATGCAAACTTATGCGACTACACTTGATTTTATTAAATTTTCATGAAATTCATGCAATACAACACAATTATTAACTACATACAATATTTTAAATACTATAAATTTCAGCAACTTACCATCAGATACGTAAAAAGAAACAAATTGGCTTATTACATTTTATAAATTTCAAATTCACTAATAATGTAGCCATTTAAAAAATAAAATTAAACAGCGAATATCTGAGATTCTCGAATATTTTGCTCTTGACGTTAATTTCAAATTATAGTTATTATTTTGGATGGTATTTCTGTCACTGAATATAATACATAATAAAAACTTTATATTACGTTATTTTTAAGTTTTTTTATATTATTCTTTTTATTATTATTGGAAATCCTACAAATACAAATGTCCAAATAAACTTATAAATAAAATATAAAAGTGCTACGCAAAGTTTTGCAAAGAGCTGATTTAGCCACCCAAAGTGCGCTTTTTTTATAATTATTATTAAACTACTGAATTAAATATAAGAATTAAAGTAAACGATGAAATATATCGAGAATTGAACAATAGTAAATTTTTCTGATTCTAAAATTAAAGGAAACGATAAATTACTAAACTAAACATATTTAAGCTAAATGTTATTAAAATTGAAACAAACGATAAAAAAATATTAAATTGAATATTAAATCAGCTATATGTAATTAAAATGAAAGCAAGCGATAAATTATTAAATTGAATATATTTAAGCTAAATGTAATTGAAGTTGAAGCAAACGGTAAAAAAAAAAAAAAAAAAAAAATGGAAGATTGATCTGGTACGCCAAAACTTCCCACTTAAAACAATAGCCCCTAGGGTAGCTAATAAATTTTGTCCTTATGGATACAGTTTTTCTACAAACCTTGCTCGCAGTAACCTAGTGATCTTGGTCGCGGATATTGCGGCCGGCAGTTTCCGTCGAGTCGTGGGTTCAAGCCTTGATGCCACGAAGACCCACCGTGCAGCCTCGGCCGATGCATGTTAAATTTGGTCATGGACCCATGTCCGCCCGTTGGCATGACGTGCAAGTTTGGAGAGAGAGGTGCCTGCTTAGACGTCGTCCTCGTCATTTGATCGAGATTTAAAATTACGTCACGACGTTATCAAACAAACCAGTCAATCAATCAATCTACTAACCTTAAAGAACCTTATCCTTCTACAAGTATAACATTTCAATAAGCATATTTTATACGAATTATTGATTAATATAAATTTACAGGGCGGAAATTTCATTTTATGTGGATTTCAAGAAAACTATTTTTTGGAATGATTCAAGGTATATAAAGAACAAAAATGCTATTAAATTTAGAACTCATTGGCGTGATCTTTTATTATAAGAAACGGTTTAAAATTTAAGTGCTGATGCCATTAGTTTTTTGTTGTCATTTATAAAAACCTTCTATATAAAAGTGCGTATAACTTGCTGGCCGAGCAGATCATGTGTAGCTACTAGATCATATATAAGCGTCAAAGAACTGTTCGCAAGCCACTCGTAGAGATCTGTCTTGTTACACTATTTAACAAAACTCATTCGCTTTTTGCGAAGTCGTCTAACGGTTTTTATGTCGGTTTTTATTGAAGAGAAAACTGTAAAACTTTTTTCCCTTTCTAACTATGTTACTAAGTTTCGTATTTTTTTTACTTAACTTTCCCTTTTAAACAGCAAGTGAAATGTATAGTTTTTAAATATATCATTTCACGCCTATTGCTCTGATGAATTGATCCATGGCGTATTTGATTGACATATCAATGAACAACTACTGATTTATTTTGGATTGAAAACGAAAGCGGAACCAACTCAATCTTTCAACAGCTTTTTGGATGATTTCAAAGTTGAACGAAAATACTTTCTAATTCTATGAATTCGAATAGAAAATGTAGGTCACTTTTATTGTTGAAAATGAAATGATCTAATTATGTAAAGCTACAAAACAATCAGAAATGATCTATTTGTGTAAAAAAAAAAAGAGTAAAAATATCTAGTTTTGTGTGAATTTAAGCCAATTGAAAAATTTAAAAAAAAAAATGTTTGAATTAATATCAGAGAGTTATTTACATATAAAATAAATCTTTTTGTTTCAAATCCCAAATGATTTCATTTTTATAACCAGTTTCGGTTAAGGAAATTTGTGTGCATATTCATCGTAGAAGTCTGTTAAAATTATTTATCTCTGTTATATTACCGAATAAAATAGATAATTTGTTATACGTGACTATAAACAAAGAAGAGTGAAATCATATTATATATGATGCAAAAAAGTGTTCAAAATATTAATTGAAATTCTCTAACCAATCTGTTACAGAATTAGGGGGTTTATAGGATCGTATTATAATTTATATTAAATTATAAATTTCATTAAATTATATTATTCAAATTATACAGCCAGAGTTGTTTGTGAAGTGTCTAATTTTAATTTAGAATGATAATTAATATACAGGACGTTTCGAACTCAAGGACAAAATTTCAAGGGATGTAGAAATAATCTAAACAAGCAATTTTCACTCTCCAATACATAGATGTAGAGTAAGCGGTGAATAAATAGACGGCGTTGTAATGGAAAGCATAAAGCGAGATTTTTCTTAAATATCGTCGTTTTCATTGTGGATTTAAGGAGGAATGACGACATAGTAATCCGAATAAGACCATGCTTCTTAAATCCACGATAGAAATGACGTATAGTAATCAGGAAAAGGATATGCTTCCTGAGATCCACGGTAGAAATGACGATGTGTAAGAATTCGCGCTTGTTCTCCAACTAAGCATTGTGTGGTGAAAATTGCTTGATTAGATGTTTTCTATTACCTCTTAAATTTTTCTCCTGAGTTTCGAAACACCCTTCTTTATGATTCTAATTATATATTCCTTTACGAGGTTATAAACATATTAATAGGAGGAATTAATTCATCTGTATATCTTGTTTGAAAAGTAGTGCCTTTGTTGTAACTTTTTTTATTTGTTACTCTTTTATCACAACTCTTGTTGTATCTGAAAGCTACCTGTGTCCTCTTATGTAATGCACTATTCTCTTTCTGACATATTCTCCATCTCTTTTTATGCAATTGAGCTAATGCATGACTACTACGAAAATCCCGTCGGAGAAGAATTCTGGTTATTGTTGCGAACTCAAAGGTAGCTTTTAACTCGTCGTCGTCGAGAGAATGTCTCTTTATGTGGAATTTCTCTTCTGGGAAGAGGTGAAAGTTGCTTCGGCAAAGGGGCTCGCAATCATCAGAAATACTATTACCGGCTATTCGGTAAAATGTTTTGCAAAATATAGCTTTATAAAGATAAAGCTTTATCATATCGTTAATGCTTATTATTTTAGATCATGTGCATCATTGTGGGTAATTCACCAATGTTTGCTCTCTGATCACTCGCACTGATGTCACGGATCTTACTTGGTAGTAGAGTTTTGTTTTGATGTATATTTTTAGAATATGATATCTTCATTTATAATAATGAACTTGGATATACTTAACAATTTTCTGCTGGTATTCTTGTTCTCTATATTTATTAATATGCGTTAAAATGCTGTTCCCCCCCCAGAAAAGGGCGTCAACAAAAATGCGTGGGTATAAATTAAAGCATACATAGTGTTAGATTCAAAAGACTGACATATGATTATAATACATTATGATTATAATAATTACATTTAGTATGCCTTAATGTACCTTTACATTGCTAAGATATGTTTAATTTAACATTATATCGACTCATTTTATTTTAATAACGGAACAGAATATTTTTGTCTACATGAATAAATTATCATTTGCTCTTATTTTAATATTTAATTTAATAAATTATTTTTATGACAGAATCGTTTGTTTTTATTCTTTTTGTTGTTAATGTTGGCAATGTTTTTGTACTTAGGAATGTTTTTCTTGTGAAAATAATTAATGCATTAGGAATATAAAGAAGATATTCTTCCCCCCCCCCCGATAGTAATTGCTTCTACAGAACCTAAGGTTCAGAAGCGCTCTTACTTTCCGCTAATTAATATTCATTTTGAACAGTTCTACTTTTTCGAAAATTTAACAGAAAAAAATGAACGTTAGCTCATGTTAAAATGAAATTATCAAATACAATTTCTTTTATTTTTTTATTTTTGCTGTAAATCTTTCTCGAGATATGTTCTTCATATGACCGTCGGAAATTTTTAGTGAATGTCTCGATTTATTTACTTGAATCGTATGTTTTTTACAATTTATTGCTATAATAAAATATAAAAAAAACACAAGGACTCTTTTAAATTTATAAGTGACACGTCTCATGGTATTTCTACTCTCCAGATACAGAATACATTTTAGTTAAACCAGTTAATTTATTTTAATTTTTAAAAAGAATTAGACATTTTGTATGCATGCAGTTAATTTTAAAAAAATCAAACAAATCGTTTTTACTACAACAGATTTAAAATTTTATGTCATTCTTATAATCCCATAATAGTTTCAAACCAAGGCATCTTCTGCATCAGTTGTTTAAAATGTATAAGTAGTTCAAAATGTACCTGATGGCCCATGGCGTTTGTAAGGTAAGTAGGTGGTACCGTTGTGTGTTGCCATCTGCTCAACAGTGCCAAAAAATATGATATTGATTCATCAATTATTTTGTGACGGCCCTCTTTCATTACAGCTATCTCAAAGTCTAGTTAAATAGCCAATTAGTTCAATACTCTATTTGAAGATACGCAAGAGAAGGAAAACACAATTTATTATCTAGCTAAGCAAGATCGCTTTCTCTTTCGAATCCTTATTAGCATTGTTATTTCTAGTTATGTTCAAATAATAAAATCTTGGCTTACCAAATCACTTATTCCGATACAAGTACTTCCTGATTATAGCAGATTCAACTTCAATTATTCTGATCAGGAGTCACTCAAACTATTTTCATTATTAACGATTAATTATGATGATTCACTTCAATCTACAACATGTATGAGCTTGTTGTTGTCCTTTACCTCCCATCTATTTCTTTTCAATTCTATTTCTCTTATATATCACTACTCCTAATTAATTTCCCTTCTTTATCTAATTTACCTAATCACATTTCATTTTTGTTAAGAAGGAGTTTTTATTTTATGCAATACAATTTATTAAAAGTCATAGAGGTTGGTGAAGAGAAAATAGCGAATAGCCTAACGGTACAGTTTCAGCCAATTATGGCTAAACCAAAAATTGATGCAGCGTCGAGTTGTCGTAGTCATTTTGCATCGAATTGTCATCGTCTATGAGAGCTGTATCTGAAAAACCAGAAGTCAAGTAACAATCCAAATAATGGACTGCTTCCAGTGAATCTGCTCAATTTTTGGCACAGCTGTCAGAAAAGTGATGATATTTGGAATGAGAAGCGCTTTAAATTCTTGGATTCCTTAGAAAAAAAGAAAACGATAAATAAACAATACTACAGTGAGTTATCCCATCACCATTTTCAATTCCTAGCACAGGTATTTTTTGAACAACCCTCGAACTCCTTAAGATTTTCTAGCTGAAATTCACATCGTAAATCTTCGGATTACTCTCAACTTAATGAGAACACAGGAAAGAATTAGTGTACTTTTACTATTCTACACGGATTAATAAGATTAATCATCTCAGTAACAGAGCAAGTGAAAGAAAGCGGAAGTTATTATCAAGTCAAAACAAATCCTTTTTTTCAACACTAATCCGTGTTGTTAAATATCCGAGAGCGCTGACGGAACATCTTAAGATGCACTTTCCCATAAAATCTTTCGAAACAAGCCTTATGACAGCTGCCTTCCTCTGTGACACATTTTAAAGGCACATGATTCCGAGTCACGAAACAAACTGTTTCACTTTGAAAGACGTGAGAGCTACCGTTCATTCTAATTTTAAATAAAACACAAATACACACTTAACCAAATGACCTAGAAATTTTATTTTTAATTGGAACGTTGTTATTGAGGGATATCTTCAGGGTCGTTTTATATCCGTAGCAAAGTGACTGATAAGAAAATGTTGTATCACAGAGACGTGAAAAGCAGCTCAAACACAGTGTCGTATGCGAGGAATTTAAACAGAGAAATTATGTTTTATTTATCTGGAATTTTGTGTCAACGCCTTAATAAAACTTTTCCTTAATTTTAAGTACATTTTTTTACGATTCACGTTTCAAAGGTAAAATGAATGCATGTATCTAAATGTTATTATGATTGCAAATGTACTTACATTTTCTATTAACAGTAATTCGGTAAAATTTTCTAATAAAATCAATAAACAAGCAAATTGCCGGGATTGGTTGATTGTTCATCAACAAAAGGTCACACTTAGAAGCAACGTGAGAGATATTGTCGACTGACCTTGTAATTGTGAACCTTGCTCTAGTGACGAGGTCGACACCAGACCTACTTCACCGAACACCAACATCTTCCCAACAGGAGGACTGGAGACCTCGACAGATATAATGTCCTACACGAGGGACTTTAGTGGAATCAAGAATATCTTGAAAATAAGGGAAAATATTTTGAGCTTCATATTCTAAAATGTTGATTTAAAAGCAGTAACCGGACCGAAATGGATTTCTAAGTTCAATAGTAATATCAGAGTTATTATTTTTATTATTTTAATTTTCTAACTAATTTTAATGCTATCCTGTCAGGATCTGAACGCAAGGCGGTGAATAGAGAGATTTTTTAACAAGAATTTAAGAAATTACTTTAAAGACAAGTATTTAAAAGGCAATTTATTAGAAACATATATTTTTTTTAAAATTAATGCGGAAGCGAATAAAAAGAGGCTATATTATAAGTAGTTATATTAAACTACCGAAATTACATGATATTTCTGATACGCATGAAATCTGCCGAGACTCTCAAGTCCTCCCGTCCTCTTGATGTGAAAGTTTGAAGCGAAATGTGCCAACTCAGGTGTCACTTTCGTCACTTGACAGAGGTTCAAAATTACGAGATCCGTCGCTACCCCCCTTACCTTGTGTTACTTCTAAGTGCAAGGTTTATAAAAGATCAATCAGCGATGAAAAATAATATCGATTTAATCTGTTTATTTAAATACATAAGCAAATACATTAGTTTTAAAATAAAACAATCATAATATATATATATATATATATATCTGAGTAAGATTTTTTTTTCAAGATAAATGTGGCACTTTCGATAAGGAAATATAAGCATATTTTATGCCAAGTTTAAATAATACTCACCCTATTTTAATTTTAAAAAATTATGGAAGTAATATTTCAAGATTGAAATACCCGTATATTTACGTATTTGCTTATGCAAAGAAAATCTCTTTCATAAAAATTAGTAATTATTTATGAGAAGTTAAGAATTATTAGATGTATTACATGTGTATAACTCAAGTACTTACCTAAAGGCACATCTTGTATACAAATTCTCTGAATTTATATTTTAAAAAAAATCTACAAAGTGATTACAAACATTACATTTTATACACTGGATATTGTTATAATTTCCATAATTAAATTTAATAAAATTAAATTTTTTAAAAAAAATTTGTGATTCAGATTTCTTCACATTTTTATACACATATTGTGTAATACTTAAAATTTGTGTTTATCAGCCGAAAAAAAATTTCTTTATATAGATAGTAGCCTCACATCATGATGTGGAAAATATCAGCATTATAAGAAGATTCAGGAAAGTGAACAGAAATTCTAAAAGATTCATATTTAAAAAAAACGCATGTTGTGCAATATCTAAAACATATGAGCGTTTATTAAAAAAAGTATGCGCACTACATAGGAAAAAATCTCATTTCATTATGTGCAAGATAGCAGCGGTATTGATAAAGTAGATGTGAAGTTAAATGTATCAGAAACCTGCAAAAAACCCATATTTTTCCGAAAAAGGTAAATACGTGTATTTTTCTCAAAGGTGTAGTATATTTGCTTACAGTTTCAAAATTCAGTTTTCGAGCATTCTTTGCATCAAATTCTCATAAACTGTACATGTATGGAATTAGCTAAGTAACCTCTATTTTTTTAACAGCAAAATCAAAAAATAAAATTTAGAGGTATTCTAAAGGTAGGGGGAAGGATAATCAATTTGAGTTTCTTTATCAAAAATTAGAAGACTTAGAGGAATCTTTTAATTATAAAAATGTTTTAATACTCTTTTTTATCTCATAATTACCATAACTATAGGTCATGTATCTGAATACCCATACATACAAAGATTTGAACTTCTTTGTTAATTGTCTTCTGAAGATGTTTAAATGATATGAAAATTTTAATCAAAAATTTCTACAATATGTAATAATGAATTCCGATTCTTATTAATGAAGAAAAATACCTTTTATAGATTTTTAATAAATCAAAATTGAATTAAATTAAAAAATATTAAAACTTTTGATCAGAAGCTTAAATTATATTTTCAACTTAAAAAACTCTTATAAGTGGACTTCCCCCCCCTTTTCATGTATTGAAATGATTTTTTTCCAGTTAAGTAAAACAATTTTCTCACCAGCATTGATGCATTTTGAATTCTGTACAAAAATATTAATGTCATGAAAATTTACATAATAGTTTGGATTTTGTGTGTTTTTATAATATCTACTATATATATTCATAATGAAATACGTAAAAAATAAATAATTTAAAATAAAAATAACATTATTTTCAATTCTTACATTAGTTTTTTTTGTATATTTTTAAAATGACATTGCTAAGTGTTTTTACAAACAAGAAATTAAAGAAAAAAACAATAACAAAAAAGTTCTATGCAAACTTTTGAAAAGAACAGATTTAGCCACCCAAGGTGCGCTTTTAGTATAATTATTATTAAATTACTCAATTAAATATATAAGAATTAAAATAAATGATGAAATATCGAGAAAGGGACAATAGTAAACGTTTCCGATATTAAAATTAAAGGAAACGATAAATTATTAAATTGAACATATTTAAGCTAAATGTAATTAAAATTGAAGCAAACGATAAATTATTAAATTGAACATATTTAAGCTAAATGTAATTAAAATTGAAGCAAAGGATAAATTATTAAATTGAACATATTTTAGCTAAATGTAATTAAAATTGAAGCAAACGATTAAAAAAAAAATTGAAAAGTCATCTGGTACGTCAAAAGTGAATAACCTAAGTCTTTTGCCCCTTGGGTGGCTAATAAAGAAGAACAATGCACAAGTTCACAACATATAATAATAAAAATTTAAATTTCAAAGATACTTTCAAGTAGAAAATTACCACATAAGTTTCACCTTATCCAAACACTATTATCTTCTAAGATAGTTTTTTCTAAATAATAATCTTTTAAAGAAAAAAAAAAAGTAAACAATAAAGTAGTGCAATGCCTTTAATTAGGGTTGCATATAAAATGCCTCACTGAAGCTATTTAAGGCTCGTGTAAATATAAAATTCGTAAAAAGAGAAAGTTGCAATTTGTTTTGCTTCTTTAAAAAACTAAGTCTCAGATAAATATTTATTAAAGAAAATAACACTTTAATTCTTTGAGTCTTTTCGGTAAAGGATTTTTTTTCTTTCGAAGTTATTTAGTATTCGGTCGTAGTTGTAAAGTTTGGGACCATTGACCTCAGAAGAAAGCTCATTTTAAAATGCATATGTAAATATTAACTTTTAAAAAGAGTTTTCCTTTTTTAAACATTTATTCAACATCTTTCGCAAAAAAGTAAAATTTTACAAGGAATAAGGTTTAAAGAAGCTTTATCAATTTTTCCTCTTTTGTTATGTTTTGATAAATTCGTTTTATTTGTACAAATTGTTCATGTGAACTTTAAATAATATTACATTGTGCTTATTTAGCTTTTCTTTAAATGTATAATTATTATTAAGAAATTTCTTCGAATTTTTATTGCTCATTATTAAAAAACTGCTGTAGAAATGAGAAAAATATAATGATTTAAAATCTATTACCTTGTAAGTTTTAAAAATTAATTTTGAAAATCAAATATAAGAATCATTACAATTAAAAATTTGATTCACAATATTTTTAATTCAATGATACAGGGTATTCCATATCATTCAGCATTAATACTATATATACATGCAAGAGGCTGGTTTTAAAGTTGATGTAATTAATAAATATTGTATAAATCTTTAAAATAGTATACCAGTTTTTAAATCATTGTGATTGTATAATTATACGACAGCGGAGGTATTTAATTAAGTAATAACATTTTTAATTTAAAAATGTTTTGAATGCAGAACCTTAAAGAAACATATCGCAAAAATTAAAAAATATGAAATGATTACTTCTTGTTACTTAACTTTTCACTTAATGTTTATTTAGTTATGAAAAACTTAAGAGACAAATTTATTTGACCAAGCAAGATTCTCAGTAAAGATACATTTAAGTGTGATCAGAAACACTTAATTTGAATTATTGTTAATAACTGAAATGTAACAAAAATATACAGTCTTCTTTTAAATTATTAACAATAACACAAGCTAATTGATTCTGAAAATTTTTTTGGGAGTTCAATTAATTTTAAAGAATTTACTACAGATGGCCTTAATTGTATTTTGCGCTATAATTAAATGCTTCGACACTCTAATTATGAAGCGCTATCAATTAACTAATATTATCAGAGTGTAAAATTCTGTTGAATTGATAATATAAAAATTTTTTCAAGTTTTTAAAATGTCGAATTTTGTTCCAACGAGATGGAATTTGTGAAAAGCGCTGCTTTTTTGTTTTCATTTGAAACATTCGGTGTCTGAAAGTTTTCTTTAACTTTCTAAAACTTATGATTAATATGCTCTATCAATTTTAACTAATGAAAATTAATTCTTATGATTTAAAAGTGGTGATTTTGACACTGAAGACAAGGAGCTTCCGGACCAACGGAAAAAGCTTGAAGACGAAGAATGAAAAGTATTCCTCGATAAAAAATCACTGTCAAATACTCCAAGAGTTGGTGGATTCTTTGAATTTTGTTTTTTTTAAAACTATCAGTCGATCGGAATACGCCTGTTTATTGATTGCATAAAATTTAATGCACCACATCCTCATGGGATATATTGTGCTTAACCCAAAAGCAAAATGTTCTTACTTTTCTTCTTAAAATATTTTGAAATTCAAGGATAAAGAATAAGTATAAAGCAGTTTAAAATTTTACCAACAGATAATGCACAGAATAAAGAGTAATTCAATAAAAGTATATGTATATAGGAAAACTAATGTCATTTAAAACAAGAGAGACATTTGGTTGGTGAATTTCCTCGACTAAGTCAATTGGAAATTGTGTATGAGGTCGAAAATGTTTAAAACGAAGAGGGTTAAAGCAGATTACAATTTAGTCAAGGTGTGTTTCACTGTCAAAGGAAACAAAACTACGCATACAATGACTACACACAGGGAGAATTTCCCCAAGAAAAAGATGCTTGTTTATGTGCAAGTCTCGTGTGTAAAATACATAGACGCGTAAGACTAATGTCCTGTTTTCTACATGAAAATGATTTCCAGTGGGTTTCACAGGACGAAATTTACATCTATATCCAAATTCCATTGATCCCGCCAGTGGTCGTGAATAAGTGATTTAATGTATTTTAAAATATATATCGCAGTATGGAATGGTGGAAAATATTGCTCCAGATGCAGCCTTAGCTGCACTATCAACTGTCTCGTTGCCCTTGATACCATGAGGAAAGTTATCCGACGAAAAGTAAACTGGGAATCATATCTAACTTAATATTAATTAATTTTTAATGTATCAATAATCAATGGATGTGAACAATGTTTTGGACAATTTAAGAATTCAGCAAAATGTTCATTGCTAGAGCTTAAAACACTTTCTAAAGCTTCATAAATGGCAGAAATCTCAGCAGTGGAGACTGAACATAAATCATGCGATTAAAAAGTATAAAGTTTATGTCGTCTTAAAAGTTTGAGTTGTTTATTAAATATGAGGCATCAACATGAGTTGTTGACTTAGAACCTTCAATGCAGATATGAGTAAAATCAGTGTATTGTTCAACGAAGTCATAAAAAAGTTGAATGAAAACATTTCGTGCAGCATCTGATTTTTTAAATTTAAAACTGTGTTCATATCATGCTGAAAACACAGAGATGTTTGATAATCCATAGCCATTAATTAATATTTGCACTTTTTTCGAATAGAAGGTATGGATAGTTTTTAAAGGATATCTGGATAGTCTGGATAGATAGTCTGCTGGATAGACTGCTTAAAATATTTTTAAGAGGGTGATGAAACTTTGATGCTGATGAAGCTCTGAAATAATATTGATGGGATAAAAGTTGTCGCCTTAAACATAAGTTCAAAATAGTCTTCGTACAAATTATCGTTTAATGTTCTGAAGGTCCCGAAACAATATCGTGATGCAATACGGTGGTCAGTGTTCAATTTACATATTGGAATAGATTTCTTGGCTGAGTCATATACCACGCAGTTATAATCTAATTTTGGAATACGCCGCAAGACACGACAACGATATTTTTCAGAACGACAACGCTCAGCCATATGTGGTAAAATAAGTCAAAAACTACTTAGAAATCAAGAAATGGATGGATTCATAGATTTTATCAAAAGATGAGGAGTCTTATTACCTAAGAATCCTATTTTTGTAAGAAACATTGGAAAAATTAGCAGACAATAGTAAATATTACTTAGAATAACAAATATTTTATTTTAATTTACACTGTTTCTAAAATCTCCATTAGAATTAATTTAGATTTTCAATTATATGCAACCACAATAACTAATAGATATTCATCATCACACAAGCCACTAAGTTAATGTTATCCTGCGAACTTTTTCCAGTTCTTTATCTTCCTAGCAATAGATCTACAAGTCATTCTATTGTGAATCAACACAACAATCCTATCTACTTTTCGTTACAATTTTTGGTTTATTATATCTTGAAAATATCAGATTAAAATTATTTTTTATTATTAAAATAAATGAACATTGTTAAAAATAATTTTAACGCATATAATTCTAATTTTTAAATAAAGATTATTTTTTCCACATATGTGATGAATAACCTACATAGCATGTAAATTAAAAGTTACATTAGTGACTAACCATTAATTCAAAAATTAATGCAAACTTTACGAAGTCTTAGTGTTCGATAAATATTATATTTTAAAACTATATTCTGATTAATGCATCGGGAAGTTGGAAAATTGTATTAATGGAGGACTCTTAAATTTGGGAACATTTTTTGCTGTTTAAAATTTTTGTAGAGGGCTCGTGGATTCAATTTGATTGATTTCTGTGAGACTTGATTGTAAAGTAACGTCATCATGGTCATAACTATTGTATTTGTTTATCGATTTTCTTAATACTTGTAGAAGAAAACAAAGCTACATGTATCCTCTATGCTATTAATTTTTAGACATAATGTCATTCACGCACTTATAAGTATGTATCTTAGTTGGGCAAATCTATTGAAGAATTGCTTCAGTTCTTTGTTGTCAATACCAGGCTTTATTCGTATCTTTAATCTCGTCGTCAGAACGAAAGTGATGCACTTAAGGTACTCTTTCACCTTCAGGAAAGGTGAAAGTTGAAAAGGACTCGCAATCCACAGCTGTTAGAAGAACGCCTCGCTGATTCAAACTGATGTCCATGAAGGTAGCCATCTTCTTCAGTTTTGAAATTGAGAATGACATTTAGAAGCTCTGAAAACAAATGCATTACATAAAAGACACACGTAGTTTTTACGTACAGCAAGAATTTTGAAATAAGTGTAAGAAATAAAAAATTACATCATAGAGGCATTACTTTTTGATCATGTCTCGTAAGTCTAGATTGAAACTGAAAACATCTTACATATAAATTTGAAAGTTTGCTTGTGCCTCATACAAATTACACCGCTTATCATGTCGCACCAGAACTTTTTAAGGTGTTTTGGTGATGCATGAAAGGAGACATAAGTACACTCAGGAATATTGAAAATAGCACACCAAGAAGGAAGCGAGCTACAAATGCGAAACTTTGCAAAGTAGTTGAATGATATCCGATATGAAAATAATTCAAATTTGGTGCTAATGTGCATGACTGCCCACGAAGCAGTGGCCCTGTAATCAGGAAGTGGGTCCTGTATAAATAAGCATAAAGTGAAAGATTCATAAACGTAACAATCACATTCCGATTTTAGAAGGACTTAAGTAAGCGAAGAATGCAAGTATATGTGTGAGAAGACATTTCACACAATAAGGAATTTGTGCAGGATGGACGCAGGAAAACGTGGGATGGTCGACGCGCTGTGTTGCTTGCTAGGTCAATCGTTTGGAGAGTACCGTAAGAATATGTTGGGAGCAATGGACACGATATAGTACCCACATGTGGAGAACCGGGTCTGAAGTGAACAGGAAGACTGCGACGCGAGAGGATCGAAGTATCGAACGGATCCCATAGTGACTCGGTCCACTATATAATCAAATGTAGGCCTAACAATTCTTCTAAAAACCGTTTCAAATCGCCTTGTGGAAGCGAATCTGCAATCAATGTGCCCTTTTCGTGTACTGCTTTTAACACCAAAACATCTGCGACCCTGTCATCCCTGTAGTGCCAAGCCAGAGCAACGTGAAATGACATTTCACGTCACAGATTGGCAAAACGTGGTGTTTAGTGATGAGTCCCGGTTCGTTTTCGGGACAGATGATAACCAAGCACGGGTGTAGAAGCGCCCTGGTGAATGGTGCAATTCCACCCTTGCTGTCGTGTTACACATTGCTCTCACAACAAACATAATGGTCTAGAGAGCATAGCTATTAATGGTCGGTCCACTCTTATTGTGGTACATGGAACCTTAACTGGCCAGAGTTATGTAGAAACATTCTTCGATTCCACGGGAGACCTTTCTTAAATGGTTTTCCAAGGACCATTTCTCAGCAAGACAATGCTCGTCCGAATATAGCTTGAGTAGCTAATGACTTTCTATGTCATGTTCAGACTCTTCCGCTGCCGGCCTGCACCCTGGACTTTCCCCCTTTAAAGCATTTGTGGGACCAACTGAAATGTAAGATGTCGTCGTGCCACTCTATATTTGATTTGGAGGTTGCAGCTTACGGTTTGTGAACTGTCATTACCTACCTCAGGACAACATCTGACCTCTAATAAACTCAATGCCGGATTGCTGTGGCGTGTATTACAGGAGGAGGTGGTCCAACGCGCTATTGAAATTGCTCTGTATTTGTTTAATTGTATATACTGTATTTATTTAACTGTCTTGATTTTAGGATCAAATTAATGTCTCATTTGTATCGTTATGTGTTTTAAATTTCAGTTCAATCCAAAATTCCTTTTTTAGTCCGCTTGGTGTTTATTCAAATTTATTTTTGGTTATATCTTTTGAGCCTCCTCAACACCTATCCTTTTTTCACCATTTTTTCGATCGTTCCAGCAAATGCAACCTTTCCTCCTAAACTTTTCTGCTCACAAGATGCACATTCTATCGAGTAGTTTTAACGTAATTTGATTTTTGAAATTGATCAAAAACTAACGGAGTCACATTTTTTTTCAGACCAAATCTATCTATATACGAGTGTCGTTCAATAAGTCCTTAAAAACACACACAAGAGATGGCGCTCGTAGCATCTTGCGGGAGGTTTGTTTTTAGTAAGGATCATGATTCACTAGATAGCTGTCTAACTCTCAGCTACTCGTATTCTTGATCATGACACCTTTTGCTCCTCAGAAATTCAGGCAGATAAAATAACCCTTCTCCTTTTTGGGAGAAGATTCAATGGAATCAATCCATTGTTTTGGTTGTTGCTTGATTTCCAGTGTATAACGATAAATCCATTTATCATCGACGGTGAAAACTCAGCACATCAGTAATCAAATTTTGATTTGGCAACAAATGACAACAAAATCAACTTAATAATGAATGTCAAATTTGTTTCAGCTCTGTTTGACAGATGGCAGCACCCAGTGGTAACAAAAAATTACGTTACTGATGTTATCTTTCTTCTAATACAGGTACTTTTAGAACTCCTTTGTATAAAGAAAAGGGAGAGTTTGTGTGTGTTTGAATGCGTGACGTAGCACACAACACGATAAAAGGCAGAGGCACAAAATTTTGTGTGGGGAAAAATATGGGAGATGATGATGTACACAGTGAAACGATTTTTATGAAGTACGCTTTATAAACTTTTAAAATTTAAAGTTAAAGGTACAGATAAGATAGATTTTGTCTTCTCTGTGCATCTTGCGTCTCACGGTGTCATAGTCTTCTGTTGCTTTTGACTTTATATAGCTGGAGTTATTTAAAGATTGTTACATTTATTCACTTGTTTGTTCTTTGTAGCCGTATGAAATTTTTGAAGATTGTTGCGTTAATAAATTGGTTTGTTCTTTGATGTAGAACTATGACTTTGTTTCGAATTAATCATTTAAGGCGCTCGTCTACCGGTCATTTTGAAAACATGGACTTAATTTTAATCCTATGGAATTCCTCAACCTAGACAATTGTATATAGCTGAGTGCCAGTGCATCCGTAAAAGCAAAACATAATAAATGTTTCTGCGGAATTAAATTTTTTGTGTGCAATTTTTAAAAATATTTTTATCCCTATTTTGATGACTCGTTTGTTGAATTTCCAGTGTTTAAAAATATTCTAGAATATTTTCGAAAATTGGAGATAAAACGTTATTCCGCAGAAACTTTCCTTATTTTTAGCTCTCTCGGATGCACAACATTTAATTAAAACAGATAAAATAATAAATATTTGAGAAAAGTAGTAGGAATTACATAGTATTAACATTATGTTTACGAAATCAAAATAGTCTATAGATGGGGGAGGGGAAGGTCTTAATGACATCCAATAACTTATTACTCTTGAACAATATTTTCAATAAATCGGCCCAAATTTTTACAGCAGCATACATGACATCAATAATCCATCTATTCAAAACATAATTATCTTACCCTGAAATACCAAAATCTTAAAATATTCTTTTTAATTTTTTATATAGTATAGATCACGTTTTCTACGCTTGTACGTTAATTCATAGTATGCCATATTCGGTACTGTGGCTTATGAATCCGTATTCAGATTTACAGGCCTGGTTTCAATCAATGGTCTTATATTTCTCTCTGCGTATCCATTTTCCCGATTATTTCGAATAACTTAAATTTTTTTCTTTATTAATTTATTTCCTGGAAATCGTAATATTTTGAAGAGTTTTTAATGTTTTTTAAAACCTTTCTTAATAAAGTTGAAGCGATTTCTTACACGTTGCAACGTATTAGCTCTCGAATGATTGTGATTCTTGTTCCAACTTTGTCTAAATTTATTTCGTTTGTGTAAATTAATGAACCGGTTAATGACGAATTTTCAAAAACACCGCTAAAAAGCGTCAATTTCCATTTTCTTAAAAATGTTTAAGTCGTTCCTTCCATTCATTTATCTATTAATTCAAACATGAAGAATTTCTGGGTGGCATTCTTTTAAAAAGAGAACAGGGAAATACATAAATTAGTTCATTTTATGCTAAATTTTAACCGCATAGCATTGAGGCAAATTAACTTTTTGTGAAGAAAGGGTACTCCAGCTAGTCATATATACAGTTGAAAGTTTGTGTGTACGTTATATAAATCGACAATGTTGATCGCATCAGTCCAAATATTTAGGAAGTTTCGCTTATGTGTGGAGGAGTCATCACCTAAAAAAAGTCTTTAAATTTATTTTTCGTGATATTTTTCGAGCCCCATTCCCCCTTTTCCCTCATTTTCCTGCAGATGTAATAATTTTTTCAAGACTTTTGCTGCTGTAAAGATGTACATTTTACTTATTTGTGAAGGCATTTTGAATTTTTAAAATATTGTATGTTAATAAAAGAAAGAGATTGTGTAAGTGTGCGTTTATGCCTAGAAGGGGAGTAGTGTAAGAACGGAATGGGATAGAATCACGAAATTCTGTGCGCTAAAACTATGGGTAATGATGGTGAGTATCTAGAAGATATTTGTTTGAAATTCTCATTACAAATTTTAAACTTCAATGTTGAAATGACTGGTACGCAATACTTAGTCTCCATTGCGAACAAGTGAGGTGCAAATTATGACACACGACTTCATGGTCTATCTTCGGTCATATATAACATCATGGTCTATTTTGCAACTTACTAATGATTTAATGGTATTTTTGAAGATCGTTATATTTATTCATTGTTTGTAGTAAAATTGCGATTCTTTTCCTAATGAATAATCACAAAAGAGTATATTAATCCCAATGAATCACCACAAAAGTAAATTTTAGTTTTGACAGTTTGTTTTGTGTGCTTTGCTCACTTTCGTCAAATGCTCCCGTTTATTCAACGGGAGAATAAAGCTGGAAAATTTACTGGAAGAATAATCATGCGGATAATAATACCAAGAAAGATCTGAAAATTTATACTCCTTTACTCTGAATGGAAAGATATTTAATAGAAGAAGCTCTTCAATTATCAAGAAGCTCTTCAATTTTTTCATTAATATTTCTTCTAAGTTCAATGATATAATTTATTACTTTAGAAGCTAAGCTATCCCTTTATTAGTGGATAATTGTATTGAATAATTATCATTTTAGAACAATTTGTTGATCATTCATGGCTTTGCTTAAGACCTGTCTATGCAACACAAAATGAAAATGTTAATTTAATAAAATTTTGGATATATTATCTTGAGTCATGTTGTATCTGGGTTTTAATCAAAAATATTTTATTTTTGCTAGTTTTGATGTTGAGTTTTTAAATTCACTCATGCTATGAACGGATATTTAAGCTGCCGCATGAAAGAGAGCTTACTGTAATAAGCTTTCTTTTATCCAGCACGTTCTCGATCACGGTAGTGCTGGATTAGCGATTCACTGTTTTAGTGCTGGATTAGCGATTTGCCAGTGTCGGGTTATCGATTGCCAATATAGTTTTAACAAGGATATAAAAAATAAATTCCTCTAAATAGAGATTTGAATGATTAAAACATGTGTTTAATACGTTAACAAATGTGTGTGAACCTTAGTAGAAAATATAAATACCTGACAATTTCGTCATTCTTGCATCTGCAAAATTAAATTCAAACAATGAACATGACTTTAAATGAATATTTTGGAATTGATAAGCAATATACGACAAAAGAAAAATTAATTAAGTGCAATAATGGTTAAAATAAATTGGGACGAGCTACTCTAGTCACTTGCTTACTCTTATTTTTATTATTAGCACTTGAAGAACATCTCCTGGACTTCAAGAATATTTTAGTGTACAGTGCATTCTCTATATGTACTGACTTGTAATAAAATGCAACCCCTCATGACATGTAACCTTCTAAAACACAAGAGCCACTGTACTGAAATGAAAATTACCAGTTACGATAAACAATGAGTGAAAAAGCTAGCAACGCTTTATCGCTACCTGGTCAACAAACGCAAGAATCCACACGAAAAAATCCAAAAGTGAATAGTTTGATAGGTTATTGATTATAGAATGTGCCCAATCATCGAATGTCGGATTAAAGCGTTTTTACTGTCCTTAATATAATTAAAAAAATCAGATGTAAAATGAAATTTCAACTAAGTAGGAATCTAGGCTCAGCTTATCTCTATCAATGTCTGCATTGTAATGACATCATATTACCTGTCTCATTAGTCATCTTAAATATTATTCTAATCACAAGATCTAAATTTTAATTTAAGTTCAAGCACAGACAAAGTACATCCAAAAAATGGTCAATTACATCCAAAAGTAGATTTTATTGATCCTCTAATGAGGGTAATGTTCTCAAGCAATTTAATATCTCTTTTAGTCGGATCGACTTTTGCAATCTCTCAACTATGTACGCCAGAAAACTTCAGCGTACATCACATTAACACTATTACAACAATATTATTATTTCTTTCGATTCAATTCTCTGTAGCTTCTATACGACTTGATTATATCTATTCACTCTACTAATATAGTTTACTTAATTTGCGCCATATTTCATTTGATTAGGAAGAAGATGGGAACTTAAATTTATAATTAAAAAGAAACCATGATGTAAGTCAGAGGGAAGTGTCATGGATTTCTCGATATTGCAGTATCTTGCACAGGTGATCGCAATTCAATTTCTCCTGCATTCTATCCTCTCAGTCAAAGTTGTCACGAGTTCAATTAACTGTTTAGAAAGTTCATAAAATCAAACCGGACAATTCAGTTCTCTCTAACGCTTACTTATTTTCATAAAGTTCTATAAATGAGTGTGCGAAATACAACTTCGACTGTCTTGACTCAGCTTATGAGAATGAAAGTTAATTTCTATGTAGCATAACTGCAGTATTTTCCACATGCGACTTCAACTCGAGATTCTCCTGTATAGTCAAAACAATCATAAGTTGTTTCGATTGCTTGGGAAGAAAGTTCATAAAAGCAAACCGGATAATTTAATTTTTACTAGTTCTTACATATTTACATAAACTTCTATAAATGAGATTGGGTCGCTATAATTTGTATGTTATTGGTTCTTACACGTTTCTCCCTTCATCTAACTTTGTGGGCTACTTAATTGCGTTGTTTGAATTGAGAACCACGCTTTATGAAAGAACTGGAATTATGTAAATTAACATTGCTACATAAGAAATGTAGTAAACAGAAAGTTATGAGAGAGAGAGAGAGCAGAACTATTTCTTAGAAGGAAGTAGCGACTTTGGTGAACTACAATATTGATGTGAGAAGATTGGATACTTAACTCGGATCCAGTTAACAAATATTATTCCAGATTCAGATCCGGTTTTGCTGTTTTATAAAGACAAGTAAAATTCTCTATTGTAATCTTCGGTTTAGAACGTGATTTATTAACTACTCCACAATCGTTACAGAAAAATTTGTTTCTGATAATTCTATAGCTTAGAATAAACTGAGTTAAAGTTAAATTATATCGACTGTAATATATAATAAAGTTAAATCATATTGACTGTCTATTTCTTGATAGATCATTTATTTCTTCTTAATGGCTCAAGACCTATGTATATGTAAGGATATCATAAAATTACTAAAATAAACTAAGATATCTGGATAAAACGTATTCTGTACACTAATTATTCTTATGTATATAATGTTGTAAATTACAGCTGTTAATAACGAGTTGTTTGTTTTCATGAAGCCATAAACTGAAAAACTCCACTGTTTGGAGAAGATAAGAATTCACAATCTGCTAAACTTCACAATGGCGGCCTTTGAAAGGCTGAAAAACGTATAATTATGGATGGCAATTGTGTAAAGAAGTGTTAAGAATAATATATAAAGATCTATCTCGATTATTTTAAGTAATAATGAAAATTTTACGATAACCAGCAATTATTATTAAAATTGTATTTTTCTAGAATTGTTTGATCTTTCCAAGGACGTTATTGCAGAACTAGATTATCGGGATATCTAGTTCTACAGTAACGTCTAGTATGGATGAAATTTATTCTACATATTCATTGATACTTAAGTACTTAATGTTGTGAAATACAGTTATTTATGTTGATTTGTTTGATTTCAGGAAGCCGTATACTGAAGTAATAAGCAGTATTTTAAAATTTTAATTATTATCGCGGAATATCATAAAGTTTTAATCATTACTAAAAATTATTCGAGATTGAAATTTAATTTTTATTTGTTATTCTTAAGATTTGTATACATAGTTTAACATCCAGATTTTTGCAACTCTCTCAGTGTTTCTTCACCTTTCGAAAGCAGTCATTGTAAATTTCAGCAGATTGAATTCTTTAATCTTCACTATACTTCAATCTGTAACTTCCTGAAACCAAACAAATCACTATAATTAGCTGTAATCAACAACAATATGTACAAAAGGACTCGTTATTAGGCAGAATAAATAGTATCCAGATAAATAGGTTATTTTTTATTAATAATGAAGTCTTAACGACATATTCTCTTAGTGGATCGTCTCTTTACCGAGATTCAAATTTGCGAGGTCCTTCACCAATAAATACCCTATTGCTTCTAGTGCGACGTTAATTAAACCAAACCTTGTAGCGATGTGTATGTGTGTTACCAGTAGAATCAATGGAGCAGAATAAAACTACATGAAATAACACATAATAAAAACAAATCAAACCTTAACACTTTAGAAAAGATAAAAATTAAAATACGTTCAAAACCAAGTATGTGTTGTACAAACTCTTTGCGGTTCATCTATTCCAAAATTTTAAATTTGACTGGACAAATTCACTCCACGAATTGCACCTTCGACCCCTTTTTCAAAACAGCGTGTAAACAAAAAATAAATTCAAAAAAACTATCAGCCTTTTACTATGTTTCAAATCGGCACTTTTAAACTTTTTAAGCACAAGCTTTTTTAGTTCCTCTAGCGTATATTTCACGTGATATATTTGCAAATGTAATCTCGTACATTATGCAGAGGACATTCGTTTTCGCTTCAACGATGTCAACGAAGACACATCGTTCTTGCAAACAGGTTGGTTGACCGAAAAAAACACTAGCAAGAACAAAATATTGATGATAAACAAATAAAAAAATTCGGGTTTTTCAAGTGCAATTGGAGAGTCTTCTCTTGTCTATATTCTTCCATCGAATTCTTCTGCTGCTGTAAATAGGAGAACTTACTACAATGTAGATCACGTTCCGAATTTTTTCTCCGATTCTTTTACACTGAACTACTTTTGCCTCCTTATCACTTCATACGTCGTGAGTCACGAAGAATTATTTTACCCGACCAACAATCGTGCCGAAGAATTTTTTTTTTCAACGCACAGTGATGGCAACTGAGACGTCACTGTAACCGACTGGGCGGTTTGGTGGCCACTAAGCGATTTCAATACCGTTCAATCAAAACCTGAATCCTGATTATGAGCTGTCTTCACCTCCATGATAATAGAAGATGAATATCACGACTATCCAACCCGACCACAAAAGAATTACAAAAAGGATTTTGTTTTCTTGTTCGGAATCAATTACGGGAAATATTCTTCCCTGTGGTACATGCAACTATAGTAAAATTAAATATCGATCAGGAATCTGAATAAGAAGATAAAGTAGATTCTCTACACTGAATTAAATCTGATCTACATATTGCGAACTTGGGTTTCTTAGAAATCGATTGAGGTTACCGGCTATTTTGATTTTATTTAGACATCTTGCCTCTAAATACTTTATTATACGTATTGTTTAGAACAGGTTTTACTCATTTTTATAGTTTGGACTGAAAAATTTAGTAGACGCGTTATTGTGATTCACTATTTTTCTTTTGAATAACTGCGTACTGGCAGACTTTTCTTTGCAACAGCCAATTATGGCAGCAGCTCAGAAGGACTTTTACCTTATATAAAATTAATAGTTCTTATGTTAGGTGTGGTATTGAACAGTATTTTGTCTTGAATGTCCATAAATTATGAAATAATGCTTGTTATCGTACAGATAATTATGTTAACATAATTCAAGTTAGTATTATTAGCTCTCAACATTCGTAAGGTTCTTCTGCGGAGACATGTAATAATGCTAAAAAAATTTTAAAGCACCGTTATAGAGATACGCTATCATCTCTTACTTTTAGAGATAAATCATTCATTTTTAAATGTAAAATATGTATGTACATAAGTTTACAATCCTTGAGATCAAATAATAGTGATTGTTCGAAACTGTCGCCAGACGGCCTTTTGGAGATTTGTACAGTTAATGCTTATTATACTGTGCAAAGAAGTATATAAAGAAAACCATTATATCTTTTCATAATTGCAAGATAATTGTCTATTCAATTTAGAGGAGATTTTTGAATGAAAAGTAAATCTCAGTTACGAAGTAAGCATGAAAAAGCAAAGATACTTGACGGACATTTTAGGTTCTAGAAATAAAAAGGGTTGCCGAGGATGTTATTATAATAAAATATTCCATTGGAGAACTCAAACAAACATCAACATATCACTTAATGTGTTCTGGAAACCGTTCACTACATTAAGAGACTTTTCAAAAATAATCATACGTGAAAGATTGTAAGAATTCATTCAACAATAAAGGATCATATTCTAAATTTTCATGTACTTTTTAAATTTTGAATTCCCTTATTTCAGGTTCACAAGCATTTTTTTGTTCTGTTTTTATGCACGTAATGTAATGATTTAACTGCATTTTTTTGTTCTGTTTTTATGCACGTAATGTAATGATTTAACTGCATTCCCTCGATATGTTAGTATGTATTATAATAATAAATCTCAAGAGTTAAGGATTAATAATTTTACAACTTATGCGTGACTTTGGTTCCATTCGTATAACATTTCAGTATTTAAAAACACAATCTAAGTTATCTTTCAATGAAATATTTACTGTATTCTCTACCTAAAGATGGAATTCGAGTATTTAGAGTCTTTATATTAATAGCTTTATGACCATAATTACAACTAGTTGCCAACATTGTTTTTTATGATTATACACAGTGTATTCAAACAGTTCTAGAACAACCTCTCGTAAAATAGTGTGAATAGCGCTATTTCTACAAAACCAATTGGATGATGTAGCATCTACCTTTAGCTACGAGTAACAAGTAGTTCCATTCATTTTCGACAAGTTCCGAATTTGCAGAAGATATTTGTATGTGCTATTGACATCGAAAAAAAAAAGGGAGCAACGAATGAACTTCAAATTTCGTTTTAAATTTAGAAAATTGGTCCCAGAAACAGTTACATTTGCATATAGTGACATTGATATGAGTCATTTTCGAGTATCGAGTATTGAGTGTTGAGATTTAAAGCTGGAAGAGACTCGAATGAAGTTGATAAAGTCAGGTTGTTTATATGTGAGATGAAATGATGTGATTGTTGAGCAAAATTTCATTGTCAAGGTTCTCCTGTGACTGGATCATTGTACAAAGATGTTCTGGATCTGCTTTTCCTGTGTGTAAGGTCCCATTTGTTGGACAGTCGAAATTGATACCTCTTGCACAATAATGTACAGGTTCACAAGTCCATCCATATACTCGTATAGCATATTTCAGCCAGAAGCCAGGCTGTGTTCATCGACTACCCCTTGTACTCATTTGATTTGCCTCCTCCCCAAATTATTTTTTTTATTTCCCAAGATGAAATTGAAGATGAAGGAGCAGAGCTGTGTGTGTGTGCAGAGAGAGGAGTGGAGGGATTGTAAAGCGCTTCTCCACTATTAATTGGCTCTTGCGCCATAATCCAATTTGATATATTAAGCTTTAAGCGACAGGAAACAATCTAAGAAAACTCAAGAATAATAAAGCAAAATTATTTATTATCAATGACAAGAAATCGATATGTTCTCTTCAGGACTCAATCTTAGCAAACCGATCTAATTATAATTGACGTTAAGTTATCTTACCGAGACCTCTTAGTTGAAATCGCCTGACAGTTCTTTATTATCACCACAAGGCAATAGCTGTCATTCACAACAGACAATAACACTCGTACCTCGATATTCTTCTCCATTTCCTTTTACTTATTTATCATTATATCTGAATCACTTCACTTCATTTCGAATTGCATCTAATTAACATAATCACGTTTCATTTGGGTTTGGAAGAAACTTATTTTATACAATCAATTTCAATAAAAGTCCCCAAGGTTAGAAGAGAAAATCGCAAATAGCCAAACGCAACGTGTATGGACCCGTAGACTCGTTTCAAGTGTTGTATTGTATTGTGAGGAGACAATTTAAAAGTTTAATATCAAATGTGAGTAAATAGGGTGGGTTATATAGTTTGTATGCGATCAGCCCTGGATTTTTTTGAATGTATCGTATATATGAAATAAATTTATTATTCCTTATAACAAAATTTTACGTGTATAGTTTTTCAGAATTGGTTTCATCTTTCAGGCATTTTATTCTAATATTCATTATGTTCTCATCATTTCATACATTTCTTTTGAATATATATTTTCTACCACTTTATCCAAGTATCTCTTATTATATGAATACTACTTCAATAAAATACGGATAAGGAGTTACAACTATGACATTCCAGCTTTATAATTTAGAGTTGGATTCAATGAAATTTGTGAAGTAATTAGGTCGATCAAATGATCGGACAGTCAAATTTTAAAGCGATTTTTATTCTTGTTATAAACCATCAATTTTGGTATTCGAAGGTCTGGAGCGGAAACTTTCGCGTGTCCTCAACTAAAGATTATCAGAAAATTCTACTTTTCCGAATCTCTAGAAAAATGAATTTGAGTCAAAAGCAAATGTATTGTTTCCTATTCCCTTTTCAGATATTCAACAACGGTTTGATTTTCTGCCCCCAATGTCGTATACATAAAGTACTCTCTTAACTTCCAACTCTTAACTGCATATAAACTACCTAATCTTACTATCAATTCTTTCTCGTTTATTTCCTGCTCTCCACATTTTAATATATACTAATGCTAATTTGCATAAACCACGGTTTATTCACGAGTCTCTGCCCCCAAATCAAATAAAGTCATACTGAAGCCCAAAAGGTTAGTAAAGGGAAATATGCGTAAGAACCCGTTACAAAACTTCACCATCCAAGACAGAATTCAAACTTTAAAATAATAACTTCTCATCAATTCTGTTTTACAAATTATGAATACAGTTATTATAGATTAGCATTAATAAATATAACTTAAAATAATGTAACTTATTCCATTCCAAACGATTTATAAGAAAAGTATAAAAATAATTAACCATGTGATATTTTAACCCATTGAATTCTAAAACTTATTCTTATCAAGAAAAATCATTAGAGTTCGTATTGTAATGTTTAAATTTTAGCAGTATCGTTCTTACGTTATCATTCGTTGGGGATGAAGTAAAATGAATAGAAAAGTAATTAATGCTATCATAGTTTTAAATGTTCAGTAATGTGCAATTTTTTCATTAGAATAGTTTTAGGAGTTAAGAACTTCGTTATGTTCATCCAGTCGGGATTTTCGGGATTCTTTTTTGTTTCCCTGATTGTAGAAATATTTAAATTATAATGTACTTCTTGTTATATTACAATTTCTTAAAATAATTTAATAATAATCAATATAACGGACTGAAATTTCTCATTTCTACTAAACTGTGATGTGAATGATTGTAAGATGGTCGGCATCGTAATCGACGTAACATTCAAAAACAATTTTTTGTTTCAATTTTTTTTTATAACTGCAAGAAAAAAAAAAGATTGCTTCTAAAATTAATTAATATTTTCAAAGTTTACCATGCATGTATTTCATACTGAAATTTAGTTAATTTTGAATTTTCTTATTATGTGTAACCAGAAAAAAAATGTTATTTACATATATAAAATGTTAATTAATATTACATAATAATTGACATTCAAAAAATTGTGTTTAATCAATGCATAGATAAAATATTAAGTTAATCACTCATAGGTATAACAAAACGATAGATATTCGATAAAAATTAAGTGTTAAATTAATGTACAGTTAAAATCTTCATATTAAAAAGTTAATAAAAATTAAACGTTATCATACTAAATAAAATTTAAGCGCTAATTGGTACACATATAAATTATACATTGACCATGTTACAAAATAATTTACATTTAATGAAATTAAGTTTTAAATTAATGCGTAGATAAAATGTTACGATGAAATTACCTTACATTCATTTATCGTATTTCATACATACCTTAAATATCAGAACTATTCAATAATATGTTTAATTAACATTTCCCTTCACTATATAAAGTTCTATCTCATTTATTATTACAATTTGAAAGATGAAGAAGAGAACATATTTAATAACCGAGAAAATAGATTGATTCAAACACAAATGTTTTTTATCGTGTAACATAATATTCTTTCCCCCCCCCTGCTATACTGAAATCAGAAAATGATATTAATATAGAAACATGTTTCTATCAGAAAAACAGCCCCGGGATTTAGGTTCTATTTCATAATATTAAGAACACAGCCTTAAAACATACATGTCAAAAAATCCTCCACACCTGCACGACGTCCTGATTTGTCATTATAATAAGGACTAGAAATTCCCCTATGGCAGTCATTTTAATTTCTTACACAGATATGACTGCAGCAGTTGCATACAGTAAACTAAATTTCTGTTTCATTGCTCACAGATTTCATTTTTACGACTTCGAGAAGAAAGACATATACACACATGCACGCACACTCATCCACCACACACACACACACTCAAACACACGCACACACACTCAAACACACACACACACACACACACACACACACGTATCGCGATGAGTCTCCATCATCATTTAACTCTACAGCCATCTTAAATTCCAATTAAATAGTCGATACATTCAAAACTCCAACTGAAGATATGTAAGCGAAGAACAGCACACACTTTATTATTTATCAAAGAACATGCAAGATCGCGCTCTCTCGAATCTCACTTAATTCGGTTAACCTTAAGTTTTGTTCTAAGCTTTAGTCTAAGTCAGTCTAAGTCTTCTTCAGTCAGTTTATGTTCTAAGTCTTAGTCTTATATTCCAAGTCATAAAATCTTAGATTACCAAATCCTTCATTTCTATTCAAACACTTCTCGATTATAGCAGATTCGACTCCTATTATTCTGAGAAATAGTCACTTCGAACTGCATTCAACATATACCATTAATTAAGGGGATTCACTCAAATCTACACATCACTAGGTATGTTGTTACGTATTTCTCCCTTCTGTTTCCTTTCAATTCTATTTCACTCATACATGACTGTCTCTAATTCAATCTTCATCTAATTTACCTAATCACTTTCATTTGGTTGGTAAGGAGACTCGTAATTGTGTGCAATTCAAATCATGAGAGTCCCCGAGGGTAATGAAAAGAAAATAACGAATAGTATTAAGTCCCTATATATATATATATATATATATATATATATATATATATACAGGGAAACGTCATAAGGAAGAATTAATTGCGATAACATCGTTGCTAACTACTACAAAGGGCAATAGATATTTTTCGGCTGTTAAACATTGCTTGCTGAGAAAGAAATTGATTTTGAAAAATTTGTTTCCAACAACTGATGGTGCTCCAAGCATAGTGAGCAAAATGATTTCATGTTTATTTCAAACAGCCATATAAAAATTTGATTCTTAAATCTCCCCCAAGGCATCATTCACCAACAAGCCTTGTGTGCTAAGAGTGGTTTAACACTTCTTGATAATGTAATGATGGTAGTCACAAAAACAGTTAATTTACTCCCTCGTCGCAGGCCTTTAAATAAGTAAAAGTTTGATGCTTTGTTAAATGAAATCAGCTTGGTGTATAATGGGCCAACATTGATGGTTAATAATGTTCGCTGGTAGAAGTGCGGAACTGCAATTTCTCAAAGATTTGTTGATTGCTTGGAAGAAATCAGACTTTTTCCTGCAAACAGGAGGGGAATTGAGCAATACCTCTGTTTGATGTTATGTAGCTTCAAAATTGACGTTTTTAACAGACATATGCCAACGTTTTAATGAACTGGAACGTGTGAAGTCACATACAAATATATAAAAATAATTATCGCCATGATAGATCTCATTCGGGCTTTTTGAAGTTACTCTGCATGTTTTCACACAGGAACGATATTATAACAAGAAATTACAAGTATTTTCCAAATTTGAAAAATATCATCATCAATTTAGGATATGCATGAAAAACCAGGCGAAAAACAGTCACTGAAGAATTTATTTCTGTAATTGATTCTTCAATAAATGAATTTTCATGAGACTTTCAGTTCAAAGAATTATCGAAACACTCAAGTTTATTATGTACCTTGTGACACAATGGCTCATGGTTTCTCTTCTTAACCTTAGGGACTTTCATTTGAGATTGATTAAGCTTTCATTAAACAACCTTACCCAACCAAAAAGGAAACGTGATAAGTAAAGTTAGTATGTAAAGCAGTTAGGAATGAAGGAAGCCGACTGAGTTTGGGAAATATATAAAACCCGCTGGAAGGAGTAGAGTATCCGGAAAGAGGATCTGAGAGAGAAGCTTGCAGGTGAGGTGAGGGGTAGTTGAAGTTAGATAAGAGAAAAGGAGGAATTAAAGTTTCAATAGAGTTCACAAAGACAAGCTGTAGAAGGATATTGCCTAGTGTTTTCAACAGTTGTTCCAGAGTCTGAGCTATGCAGCCTGAGGACTACTGGTAAGAGTCTGTTAGATTACCATTGGCGGGTTGAACTGCATTAGAAAAGCCACTGAGAGAGCTAACACAATCATTTCTGTCAAGTAGTAAATATATACCAATGAATTGTTGTGCTAATATTGCAGGTGACTCTGCAATTATTTGTGTCGTAGTGTTTTAATAATAATTGAATCTAGTGATGCATAACAAGAGACGCCCAATGTAAGGGTCACACTGGCGCCCAACCGTACCTACCCCCTACAGAAAGAGTCCCACCGAGTAGTAATTTTTCCAATTAGATATTTTCAACAAAATGGTGATGTAGTTGAATTTCTTACAGAGTGTTAATGATATAATTGTATATCAGATCCAGGCAGAACTGCATTATGCATATTTACGCAATCATTTAAGAGGCAAGAAAGCGCGATTGATCGGTGCTGATTTTTGGGAGAATCTAATGACTTGAGGACATACAAGCGACTTCAAAAGAGGGCATTTCATGCAGTGCGTGATCGTACGCGGTTGGGGAAGCAGAATTCTATTCGGCTACAACAAACCAATCTCCGTTAGATTTTTGCGTATTATTATGTTAAAAATACTTTTGGAGCAATATGTAACTAACGAAGTTACCG
>BMAW01049666.1:430870-457497 GCA_019974015.1 Nephila pilipes | reverse complement strand
CTACGCAATATCGATCAAAAACAGTTAAACTTGCAAATTTAGTAACGTCAGGGCTTTCGTCAAGACACAGTGATGTAAAAGGAGCGGAGTTAATGTCAATTTTTTGTTGATCTGCTACATTTCCGGCCAGTTTTAAGATTCTTTCTTTTATTGCGTATCTAGATAGAGGAGAATCTTTGATGCACTGAATTATCTTCATTATCGAAATCATCAAAAAGTGAGGGCACGCATGCTAACCAGGCTTCCTTCAAAAACCCTCCCTCTTGAAAAGGTTTACTACGCAGAGCAATGATATTTGCAGCCGAGTAATTTGCCACGCTCGTATGACAATTTTTGCCAACATATTTAATCATAAACGTCGACTGTTTAATTTTGTCTTTCATTGCATTTGCAATTAATCCCTTTTACTCTGGTTCACTTTTTTGACTATCAAAATTGTGATTTCTTTCAAAATGCCGTTTAACGGAGGATATTCTACATACCACCGTTCCAGAACATAAAGCACACACCGCTTTGTCGCCTTTACTTATAATGCCATATTTCTCAGTCCACCATGTTTGAAATTCTCTGATACACTTACTATCTTGAACTTTGTTTATTTTTTTGTTGAACTAGCCATACTAAATAACAGTTAAAAATCGTAAATATAACACAAATAAACTTTAAAATTTGGCTGTTTCAACGTAATTGACTATTATACTAAGCGTAAATAGTAAAACTAAGCAATTGTAGTCCACGATGTAACTACAATAACAAAAGAGCACGCTTCCTGCCGCCCGAACACTCCGTAGCGTAGGATCACTCGCGTTCGTTCGTATTATGCTTAATAGTAAATTTTGAGATCGGTGGCGTGCCCAAAATATTGTGTCGCGCGCCATTGGTTCGCCCTCCCTGATATAGGGTGTCATTAGATACACATCTCGCCACTTCTTATTTGCATTGACAGCACTTTGAACAGTGGCCGTTACATTCCTGGTGTGTTAAGAGCTGTGACTCAACCCTTTCTTCCAGCCCGGCGAAACACTACTCTTCAGCCGCATATTTCCAGTATTATACGGACCTTCCTTGATACAGAAAATGTTCGGCTACTGCCCTAGTCATCATGTCCTCCAGATCTTTCACCAATAGAAAACGTCTAATAAATAGTTTCCGAGCAACTGGCTCGTCACCATACGCCTATCACTACAATCAATAAACTGTGGAATCGTGTTGAAGCTGCATGGGCAGCTGTACCTATGTTGCCATCCTATCTCTGATTCAATTCTCAGGTCTAAAAAAGCTGTTATTGCTGTCAAAGATGGTTATTCTGGATACTGATTTCTCAGGATCTATACTTCCAAATCTCTTGAAAATTTAATCACTTTTTATTTCTGATATAATATTTGTCCAATAAATACTGTTTTGTTATTTGCATTTCTTCTTGGTGTAGCAATTTTAATAGCCAGTAAAGTATTTTGAAAGGCCATACAATTAAAATAAGGGAGCAAAACGTTTTCGATATTTTGGTCATTTTCAGTTTACTGTTACCCTTAATAAATTTTTTTTCTCACACACATATTTAAAAATAAGATAAAGAAGTTGACACAACATAAATTGCAAATGAATCATCAATAGAAAAAAGTTAAATATTTAGCTTTTCACAATGTAAATTTTCTTCTGATTGATCGAATGTTTAACAAAATATTAAAAATTGTTATATGCAAAGTTTTGAAAAGAACAGATTTAGCCACCCAAGGTGTGCTTTCTTTTATAATTATTATTAAATTACTCAATTAATTATAATAATTTAAGTAAACGATGAAATATCGAGAAATGGACAATAGTAAACTTTTCCGATATTAAAATTAAAGCAAGCGATAAATTATTAAATTGAATATATTAAGTGAATTATAATTAAATTTGAAGCAAAGATAAAAAACTTAAAAGTGATCTGGTACGCCAAAAGTGATCCATCTTAAACAATAGTCCCTTGGGTGGTTGATAGCTTCGCATTTAGGAGCAACTCGAGAGCTATTGACAGCGGACCTCCTAATTTTGAACTTCGGTCAAAGGACACTGACGACATCTGAGTTGGCACTTTTACACCACGGAAGGACTAGAATCCTGAATAGCTTTACTTTCAGGATCAGCCCCACTATACGGCAGGATTTGATGGCATCCGGATTCGAACATCAATGAAAACAACGCCGGCCTCGAGTTAGTGACCATGACCCTTTGTTAAGCTCGGTCACTTTTTCTTTTTAAAGAAACACTTTGAATAATTTTTTTGTGCTCTATTGTAAAATCTTAAAAAAAAAAAAATTGTAAAATTCAACAAAAACTCACATGTGATTCTTTCCATTAGGCAATAAAAATAATTTTGAAATCTTATGGCTTTCTATCTCTATCTTGATAACAATTATTAATGATAACTAACTAATGTCAACTGTTAATACTGTTAAACCATTAATATTAATCACACACAACGATTAAAGTTAAAAAAAGAAAAAAATTGTTATTATTGCTCCATTTTGAAAGTGAAATATTTTAAATCACTCATTCTTTTTCTTTTTTCATTTTATTGGAAGTAATACGTTCATGTATAACACAGATATGTCAGCAATATAATTGAGATAATCGCGGTTGACTATTTTTACTTCAGGGTATTGACCTTTATTGATTTACAACGTGTATTATATTACTCTATGTGTTGGCTCATGATCCTTGGATAATGATTTCATTGTATTTATCGCTACCAAAGTTCTGTATTTTAAAATTACTATCGTATAAACCATTTAAGCTTTGAAAGGATTGCATTAACAATAGAAATAATTCTACTTTCATTCGATTAGAAAGCAACTGAGTGACCTATTTCATCGAAAGAAAAAAAATTACACTTATGTATGATAGCTCTTTGAAACCCGTGTTCTTCATTATGGAATGAAAAGTTTCGAAATTTCAAACAAATTCTTTCTTCATTTTTAGTTCGTATCCAATGTTATTATATTTATTAATTATTAACTTTCAATAATTATGTTAGTAAAAGTGATCTATTGCAATATCTTCCTTTGTTTGTAAAGAATGATTTTTTTCTTTATCAAAAGTAAATCTCTTTGTAAAGGGTTATCTAAAATCTCTTCTTAATTGGAGAATAAAACTTTAAAACTAAAATAACGCATTACTGTTTTCTTTATAGATTTAATTGTTTAGAATACCTGCTATCGGGTAATTGTTACATTTAAAGATGCTTGAATCAAAGTAACGGGAAGTTATGGCTACAATATTGCAACATGTAAGAGCTACATGTACAAACTTTAACTTTCATTCAGGTTGCAACAAATTGAGAAAAGGAAAAAAAAAAGACTTATGTAAATTATTAGCAGAGATTCTAATCTGTCCCAGTTGTGTTCCAAATACTATTCGCGTTTTGAAAGCGTTCTACTTAAAAGGAATGGATTGTCTAGTTTAACTAATAAATTCTGCTGTACTCGTATAGATAAGGGCTTCAAGTTAATGTATACGAGAAAAAATTCTTAAAAGTTTTTTTTTTTTTAATTATTCCACACGATTTACTTAGCATTCTAATTATCTTGTGCAAAAAAAAAAAAAAAAAAAATCTACATTACCATCATCCTAATCTTGAATGCTAAACACACGTATAATACACACACAAATATATATACACTAAAACAAATTACAATCTCTCTAAGAGGTTGAAAAAAGCAAAATACAAAATGCAAAATGTAAAATACAAAAATTAAAAAAATGTTACTTGAGCTTTCAAAATGTAGCTATAGCGAGATCTTTTTAATTAAAAAAACTATTGAATTAAAATGTGCTGACGAATTTCAAAAATCCAATTTGGAATTTATCCTTGCTTCTAATTCAAAATTCAAGTCGTATGTCATATTTCAGTATGACATAAATACAAAATAATTTTGACATTTCGTAGCGGTTAAGAAGCGTACTTTAATTCGCTTCTCTTCATGGACATTTCTGAGACTTGATTCTAATTTGCTAAATATGATTCTATTTTACTTACAAACTCACTAAATATGTAAATTAGAGTTACTATAAATTGAAGTGTAGAGTATTAAAAAAAAAGAAGGAAGGAAGTAGAAGATAATGGAAGGTGATAGAAGGGAGTGATGTGTTTGTTTATTCACGTCGAACTGAGATGCAACACGAAAGCTATCGACGACCTAGCAATTTTGAACCTCGGTCAAATGACAAGGACGAGCCCTGAGCTGTACCTCTCTCATCAAACTTCCACACCACTCCAGGGGGAGGATTTAAGACTTTGGAAAATTTAACGTGCATCAGCTATCCTAGACAGCGGGTTTTGGTGAGATCAAGATTCGAATCCACAACTCGACGGAAACAACACCGACCGTGTTTTCGCAATCATTGTCACATTGCAATTGCGGTCGCAGGTGATAGAAGGAAGGAAAATTTGATATAAGACTTAAGGAAATAGGAAAAAAGATATATGCAATAGTTAATATTGATGCGGATTCGATCTTCACTCAAACCCACCTTAAAAATCCTTCAGATAAGTAAAACTGTTACATATTCTTTAGTGGAAGAACCATGAGGGGTTGCTATAATGAGTGTAATAAAATTTGTTGAGTTTTTTATTTTATCAAAAGAATAATAAATTGAATCAAGATTAAATTGTCTGATTATTTGACTATTTACTTCATGATTGAACTGGGCCGCGGTAGCCTAGTGGTCAAGGGCGTGGACTAGCGACCGGCGGTTTTCGTTCAGTCGCGGGTTCGATCCTTGGCCGCCAAAGACCCGCCGTGTAGCCGGGGCTGATGCACGTGAAATCTGTTCGGGGCCCAAAGTCCTCCCGTTGGTGTGGATGTTAGGAGAGGGGGGTGCCAGCTCAGGTGTCGTCCTCGTCACTTGACCGTGGTTCAAAATTACGAGGTCCGTCGCCAATAGCCTTCGTGTTGCTTCTAGAGCGACGTTAATAAAAAACTAAATTAAACTCATGACTGAACTGCAAATGCTATTTATGGATCAAAGTAGTGCAAGTAGCGAACGCAAGGCATCACCATTTAAAATTAAATTTGCCCATAATTTATGATATTTATCTTGACTTATTATCCTTTCTAATTAAATGTTTTATAATTTCATTTCTAAAATACATATAAATTGTTTTTTTTAAATTTAGTGTAGGAGCTTACGTATTTAAAAATTTTGTTTGTTTTGTTTCTAAGGTATATTTACGATTCAAAAATCCTGTTGAGATTGTGTTATTGAATTTATTTAAAACATAATTTAGATATTATGCTGTTTAAAAATCAACACAAATAATAGCGCTGACAATTTTTTTTCCTACGGGGCTCACATCAGTGATTGCAAAAAAGAATTGGAAATATACGTTTTGAATATGGAAAACTCAGGAGCGAGTTGTAGTTTGTGAAATTGCTGTAAAGAATCAGTAATTATTCTATGTTGAGTTGATTCGTATACTCTTGCTTTTCTTACAAAGTTATGTTTGCGACATTCCGTAAATAGTGAGTCTACAATCAGTTATGTTTCCTTCTTTCTGTCACTAACTTAGGTTTTTACAAATTGTAATTATGATATCATGTATTTATTTTTGTATACAATAATTCTTTGTATTCATTTTTTTATATTGATGTTAAAAAATAGAGGGCGCTTCACTGATTTCGTTGATGTATTATTTACGGGAATTTGATAAACATAACATTCGGAAATTGAATTTCAGAATTGTGAAAACACCCACCCAGCTGCAGAGAAAAATATCAGCATTTGATTTTTTTCTCAAATAGGAATTTTTTTATGATTTTGATATATTTTCCTCAAAAGATACCTAATCCATAGTAATGTTATTTTACACATTATAAAATGAAGCTATTTACTACACACTAAATACAATTCTTTAATAAACACTCGCAAATTGTAGGTATTGTTCAATATTTGTGTAAAAATTAAGAGAAATTCGAATATTGGATTTTTTAAAATATGGTTAAACTCATGTTTGGAATTGTACGAGGGGTATTCCGAAAGTAATTTTCTTCATTTTTTGAAAGAGCATATGGTACAGCAAACATGTTTGTTCACCAAGGGTGAAACAAAGAATCGTCATAAGAATCCATAATCCGTTGTTGGTTCAACGACGGAAGTAGCGTTAGTGGCAGAGGAATGACGCATGTTCAGAGCGACAAAGAAAAGAGAGTAGCAGCAGGCCAGCGTGTCCGAGAAGTTACTGACAACGATATTGGCAACGGAAGTGTGTGCTGTTACTCGGAATGAATGGGTACGTGGAACTAATGTGTACGTCATCCATGAATGCCCACAGACCATGTATGGTGAACAGGTCATGTCTCATGAATTGGTTGGACGCTGATGTTGCATGTTAAGTTGCGGAAGCCAGAGTGTGGAGAATGGAGTTCGAAATGGGAGTCCATCGACACCCACGAATGAAAACAACTCTACTAGAGTACAGGGCAGGGTGTTAGCCGATAGACGCATAATGCTATCTGACATGGCAGCCACACTGTGTATTGGTCGTGCTCAGGTCCATACAAAACAATGCTGAGGTGGAGCAGGCTATGTGACAATTCCTTGCATCGCAGGACTCGGAGTTTAATCAGAGAGGTTTCTTCAAACTAATTTCACGCTACGACAAATGTTTCAATGTCAATTGCGACTATGTCGAAAAATAGTGCAAGGTGTATAGTTCATGAGGACATTTATTATTTGTTTGCAATAAAGTTTCCTCGTGGAAAAAAAATGACAAGACTTATTTTCGGAACATCCCTCGTAATCATGTTAAGTGTATAGAATGTTATGTTTATAGCCACTTAGCACAAATTTTTAAATTTATTAATGAATTACATTTTATGCAAGATGTACCTAAAAGTAAGTACACGACTTACAATTACTAGAGATTATTAATTGCTCATATAAAATTATTTATGCGCATAAATTTGATTCTGTTTACATAGGCTTGAGAATAAGTGCACAGATATCTGAATGTTATAATATAACTTCCTTTGATTTTAAGTTTAAAAAGTGAAGATTGTTTAAATTTGACGCAACATCAACTCATTTTTCCTTGTCGAAAGTTTCTCGTTTACTTTAACAACAGAATGAACTTTATTGTATATCAAGTTGAGTTTAGCTCGTATAGGATAAGATTGTAAGCTAATGGGGGTGATATTAGATTTTATTGGTGAAAAAAGGTTCTAGAAGACAAGGGTATTATCTCCCCATGTGAGGCTCGCTTTTATCTTTAGTTCATTCATTATATAAGTATAATTTTACTCTTTGTCAATTCTAGTGATCCCAGATCCCATATTCATTCCAGAAGTTGAAGAGAACTACATTTTTCGTCTTAGTACTTAACGGTGATTTAAAAATAATGTAGAAAGAAAGATGAATAATTACTAAAGATATTAATTGCCAAATACCATTGCAGGTTTTAGGCTGATTTAGATCAAATTTTGATATTGGATAATTTATAGCTTAAAAGTTTATTTAGCTGCAACTTGCATACAGTTTCATTAGATCTTTGTGTGCTAACTCATTTCACTAACATTCAACTGCAACTTTAAACTGCTTTTTTTGGTGTTTTATTTTTCATTACAATCATACAATTAAAAGGCTAAGGATTATTTTCATGACTATATTTTACGATTTTAAGTTTTTCCATAAGTTTTGTCAGTTGAAAAAAGTGTAATATAGTTAACTGATATTTAGTTTTTGAGTGTTTTTTTATTACAGAAATGACAGCAAAAAAGTGGAAAATCTACTAATACAGATTTTGCTCTTATTTAAATCTTTTCCTCATGACATAAATCGAAAAAAGAAATTATACGAATATTATTTCAGTAGATGACTAAAAAAGTGAAAATTCAAACCCTGACATAATACAGGTTTGATTTATGGGGGAATAGCATGCATCAATAGTAAAAAAAAAAGTGTTTATAACTTCAACTAAACGTATAACTGAAACTTTAAATGAGTTAGATGAGTTAAAATTCATACTGTTATTCCGCGTAGAGTGCGTGTTGCAATAGACAATAGAATAAATGCTTACAGCTCAATTGCATAATTTTAATTTTTTTTTTTTATTTTTACCTTGAACTCTTAGCCAAAGAGAATATCATTAATTCTTTTTCTCCTGTCTTTCCATCACGAAAACGTGACCATTACAAAATTCTATTCATATTTTCTTCTCTCAACACCTTGAATAATTTACTAGGCACAATACCAGTTCTATTATAATTTAAAAGTTTTTATAAATAGTATACTAATAGTTAAAGTCTCATTTTCAGGTTATTTAAAAATTCTCATTTGCAATATAATTCTTTTCCTACTGCTTTATGGCTTAAATCCTCGTATAAGTGTTTTAATGCTTTTGTACAAAAATTATTTGCGCGTAAAAAAAGCTCAAAATCCATTAGAATATTGAAAAAAAAAAACAGTAATTAAGCTCTAAAAAATTAACTTAAGTATTCAGCCAAGTAATTAGTTACTAAAACATTTAAATAAAAGATCATTAAGAGGCTAGATTGAAAAGTAATGCTTCCATGTGGCCATGACTTTTTTTTATTTGCCACCCGATTTTCATAATTCTTGTTGTATTTGAAATTTACACGTGTTCTCTATATAATTCACTGGTAACTTTTTTTTTTTTTTATCTAATTTCTATCCTTTTCTAAGAGAAGATTATCCCTGATTGGCTAAGATGATATACCGACTCCGAATTTCTTTCAACCAATAGTATAAGACCTAATGTTTTCTGATCCTCTTGACTTTAATGTGTTTTTTCTTTACTTAACCTTGATTGTTTTATAAGAAGCAATACACATTATTTTAAATTTACTTAACTCTTAAATTTCTTGATCAATTAAAAGGTCGAAGCAACTCGTTCACAGCTGTTTCAGATTAGAAATTAATGGCTGGATGGCCTAAGAGCTCCGTTAATTATCAAACTATGTATCCCTTTCCATGCACCAGCACGTAACTAGTCTGGCAAATCCTATAACGAACTGGCATCGTTAGTAATATTATTAAGAGACATAAGCAATAAAGATCAAGTCCAAAAATGTTTAATCGGTTTATTTTTTAAAATATCAACAATCGAAAATAAAATAGTAATGTGGAGTGTTTATTTGATTGTGTCCTTAACCAAATGGTGACCGCGATAGACTAGTGGTCCTGATCGCGGATTCACGGCCGGCGGTTTTCGTCGAGTTGTGGGTTCGAGCTTTGATGGCACAAAAGACCACCATGTAGCAGGTTTAATGGACGTTAAATTTGGTCTCGGTTCTAAGTCCTCCCATTGACGGGACGTGGAAGTTTGGAGAGGGAGGTGCTAGTTCAGTTGTCGTCCTTGTCACTTAACCAAGACTCAAAATTACGCGGCCCGTCGCCAACAACCCTCTGGTTGCTTCTCAGTGTGACGTTAATAAAAATCAATCAAACAATCTAATTAAACGAAGAAAATAAATTTTTTACTGAGAATTAAATTTAATTAAAGGTTAGATATTTATTAAAAGTTAGTTATACGAGTATTATATAACTTAACAAATAATCAAATAACTTCAGAACTCATTGAATTTGTTTTTCTTTTTACTTATTCGTAATTTCAGAATATTTTTCCTCAGTATTATTTTGATTGTTTACAGTGTTATGATATTACACGCTTGTTTCTTACCCTGAACTTTCAATCTATTATTTTTTTGTGGATAAAAATTATTTGAAGTTTAAATTCAAGTGAAAAATAAATAATTATCCCGAATTTTATCAGAAATTTCTTTTAGTATTTAAAATTGGATGATAAATGAAACTCATTATAGTATTAACTCCAATGCTTTTGCCACATCACTATTCCACATTACTCACAGAGTTCTTGATTGATCCAGGGTGACCACCTTCACCCATGAAGAGCTTAGAACGAGAAACTGGGCTCACAAAATACTTTCTTTTTCTTACCCAAGGAGACTAAGATCACTTGATGAGGGTTTGGTACCATGAAACCTTTCTCATGCAGAAACGCTCCAGCTCTCCCAGCCTTTATTTAAAATTCGACAAAATTACATAAAAATAAGTCTAAAAAATATACTAGATAGATAAGTAAAAAATGTATTTAGTTACCGGAAATAATTTACAAAATTTTAATTGCGAATAAAAAATGTTTGCAATACCATAAACTGTCGACAAAAAAAATTGTGCTTTCAGATTTCCACATTTTATATTCAAACCACAAATAAGAGCCCCATAGAGAATGGTGTCATATTAATTATGGATTGTACGCTTTTATTTAGTGCTGCTTGTTGATTTTTCTAACAGCAATCAGTCCAAATTATTTTTCACTGACTTTTGTAATATTATTACTATTTGTATTTTATACCTTTTCCATCTTTTATTTTAGTGAAATTTTTTAAAAAATTACAGAGTTTTTCTTAATATTATTGTTTTTCTACCTATTGTGTTGTTTGGAAAGTAATTTCGCTCTTCCACACACAAGTAAAATAATTAGTTATATTCTTTAACCACACACACGCAGTCAACTTCATTCTAAGCCATATTGTTACTGTATGTTTTGACAAATGACATTTAAAGATTCATGTGTATTAAAATGTTTTTGATTCGTACCAATTTCTTTACTATTCTATCAATAATGCTTTATCGATGAGCAGCATTTCAGTATATTCTGTTTTCTTATTTATTGAAAAAGTAAGAAAACAGTTAAAGCAAAATAAAAATAAGACCAAGTGAATGGACAAAATGTGTCAATAGAATGCTAGGATCAATCTTAGTTCTCAAAATTTCATACCGCATTGAAGATGAATTACATTCTGGAATGGCAGTTAAAGTTGATATCGAGCTTTGAAACGAAATTGTATCATTTCACGTGGTCATAAATGGTTGATTTTAGACAGATTTAATCTCGCACCTATTTCTCGTGTATTACATGTTTCTTGTGAGTCTCACTTCTCGTGATCAGTTTGTTTCAATCATTACCTTTATTTTGTCTTCATTAGCTTCAACATGCCAAACATGTCAAGAAACTTTGCTTATGATTTTTCTTATTAGTTCTCAAAAATTTTTAGGAATCAAAGAATATTTACCATATCAATAAGCCTTGAGATGAAAGCTGTCAAAATATATAATGATAACATGTGCCAGAATGTGGTGAATTGATTAAAAATGAATTAACGTTAATTGGAAAAAAAAATTGCTTTCCAAACAATCTGATACTTTAGTATGCATTTGTTCTCTGTATCGTTGAAACAATTTTTTTGTTTGATATTTTCATTTACAAATTTTTTTTACCTATTTATCCTTAGCTTATTTTTATAAAATCATTACTGTTTTTCGAACCTTATTTTAATACATGTTAAGCATTGTTAGCTTCTTTTTTAATTTAACTTTTCCCATTGGCCTTTCTCATTCTGTTTTTACGTTATTCCTTATAATAGTATAACATATTTTCGTCTTTTATCCGTGTAAGTGTTACATTATCGTAATAAGTATTATATTATCGATGCAATGTAATGTACTAAATGCAATTTGTAACAAAGTTTTGGTATACATTAATTATAACTTCTTTCACAATATTCTTCAACGACGAACTTTCGGAACCTCAATATGTTTCCTTCAAATAAATTTCCAAAATAAACATTTCCGAAGTGCTGTGACACCTGTTATCCTATCTCCGACACAAATGTTACAAATGGTCAAAAAGGGAGGGGGGGGGGTGGAAACGCGGAAAAAGTATTTTATTGTAAAAGTCTGTGTGTGAATTTAGATCAGTTGCGGATAGAGAATCTTTCTCATTTATTACAGCTGAACAAATAGCATTCATAATGGATGATGACGTTTGCTTGAAGTATTTTGTGTCCCGAAAAAATTGGAGCAATGTACAATCGAGATTAGCATACAAAGTTAGACCTTCCTTTGAGAAAGCTCTAAATGAGATTTCTCGTTGATGTTATATAATAGGATAACATATATTATACTTTTTATCTATATTTGTTTTCTTGTACGTTATAGAAAGTTTTTCCTGCTTTATTCTTCTCACTTGTTTTTCTTAACTTTCTTATTATATGTGTTATTTTGTTTTGTTTTTAAGAAACCTAAAGTCGTAAATATTCTGTATAGTAATGATTATTATGATGCCTGTGTTGTTATATTCTTTAATTGTACTACTTATATAGTATTAAAGTTTTAAATATTTTAATTTTACTTATTATTAAGGTATCCGGCTACCTTCGAAGAGGATTTTTTTAAATAATTGAAAAAATAACTTTTTATATGCTTTATACTATAAGATATGGTTAAAAACTTAAAGTACAATGTAAAATTTGCATAAATTAATAAATGTTTTAATATTTCAGCTCAAAAATACATAAAAATAGCAGTAAAATGGCACTTGTGCAAAACACCAAAACTGAAATTTAAATAGAGATATTTCAATTCCGTAAATTTTATTATAATGACTTGAATCTAATTTAGAATTTGTGCCTCTCTCACAATTATAACCTGAAAAATTAAATATTTATAGGAAGTCGTACTTTAACAAACAGAAAAAAAGTACAAATGTGTGATAAGTTATGACTTTTATCATCAATAAAATGCAAAGTAATTGCATTATAACAATAGGAGAGGTTCAAGTCCTGAATTCACTTTCATAGAGTATTTCATGAAAGTTTCATAACATTATATACAAAAAATTTTTCAATACGATATTTTGCGCTGAAGCAAAATATGAAAATCTTGATTTTGAGAAAAAGCTGAAAATACATTTCAACCCAGAAACTTACCTAATTAAATAAACATTTAACATTAAAAGGTCCCTGATTTGTTAAGTTCACTATCTGTATTACTTAAATAAGTTATTTTTTTCTTCTTGATGGCCTTTAAGATTTTCCTACGCTTACATTTAAAAGGTGTTGTACAGCTTCTTTAAATCACTTCAGTGATCGATTGTAATCCAACTTTTTGTATTCCTTTACAGTGAAGTAGCCCAGATTTTCAATGTTCAGCTTATTTAAGACTTTTAAGCAGCCTTGATGTCCTTCGTTAAATTGTATAATTGCATCATATGCACCCAATTTCACAGTTTTCAAACAAACAAAAACTTTATCATATTACACCATTAAAAGATTCATTTGCATTTTGGGTCTTAGGAAATTCATCTTGCGTGTTAGAAGATATTTTGATGGCGATACTTCATAAAATTTCAATGAAAAACGAACATTAAAGTTCCATTTCCGGTAGCAGAATGCTACTTTTAGTTCTAAAATTTGACACAGACTATTATTAAAATGCTTATAACTCAAGTTCTATGTAAGATAGAAGCAAAATTGAAATTGTTCTAGAAAGCTAAGAAATACGTCTTGAATAATAGACCGTAAATAAAAAAAAATCGACTTTTTGATCGAAAATCGCGTTTTAAAGGTAGGCGGATACCTTAATACAAAAGTATAATGTTTTTCATAACTATTCAGTATGATATCTATGTGCCTCAGTACGCATACAAACATAATAAATATTATAACACATGTACTATTACATTTATATATATCCTTTTACGCGTGTACTATTATATTTATAAATATTATTTTACAAACGTACTATTATATTTATAAATATTATTTTACAAACGTACTATTATATTTATAAATACTTTAGGTCCTAGAAGTTCTAGTACTAACGACTCATGAATTTATTTGACAAAATCAAAGATCTTAAAAACAATAATTTTTTATGATAATAGTGAAAAGCATTTATAACGTATCGCAGGAAAAAATGTTGAGCTTACATATACAATAAGTATTCAAAATGTCCGCCATTTTCTAGGAGGAAAGCTGCACATATTTTCAGAAAAGTACTTCAAGATTCTTGGAGTGATTTTTTTGTATCCTTTGATTAATATGACTATCTTCAGATTATTTATCGCTTGGAGATTATTTTCATAAACTTTATTCTTTAAATATTCCCACAGAAAAAAGTCAATGAATACTCAGGTCAGGGGAACGAGACTCTTGGATAAAAGAAGATGGTGCAACATACCAGTATTGAAACCATAAGCTTCCTTCAAGATTTTTTTAGGCAATCAACTCATTTCAAAAATCTTTCGCCACTTTGTTTCCCTAATTTGAGCCTACGATCCTTTGTGAGATATGTAAGAAAATTTATGAAAATAATCTTCAAACAATAGATCTGAAAATTGATATACTCGTATTATTCAAAGAACGCACTTGTAGCTTTTTGAAATGCGCGTCTCAAAATATGTGCTAACAAGTTCTACTTTGTCTCCTAGAAAAGGGAGGACATTTTTAACATTTGTTGTCGATGTAGGTTCACAATTTTTTTCACGTTACGTTAGACGTGGTTTTCAGCATTAACATTATAATAATTGCTTAAAGTCGGCTGTTTTGAAAGAAAATCATGAATTATCTGTATGGGAGTCTTTTAGAAGCATTGTTTGTAGCAAAGGAACTATTAAAACTCATATTTTTTCCATTTATAATTAATTCATATGTATTATCAATTGGTAAAAATTCAATGTTATATTTATAAATATCGTAATAATGTACATTCACATAAATATCATTATAAATATATTATTATATTCATAAAATTGTTACACATGTAATATTATACTTATAAATATTATTGCACATATATTAGTATATTACAAATATTATCCAATATATATCATTTTATTTTCAGAAATATTGTAATACATATTTTATTAAATCAACTAAAGCGTTTTGATTTATTACTAATTCATTTACATCATAATATTAATAAGCATTTAGTATTATATTTATAAATATATCATTACTTGTTCATTTTATCTTAAATTATAATAAAGTTAAAAAGGATAAAAATTACTTCTTAAAAATTACTAATATCTTAGCGATTTTATTATATTTACTCTTATTTCCTTTATTTATTGAGGATAATGAATTTACTCTAATAACCTGTTGTTATAAATAACAATCAAATGAAAGTTGTACTTCCTATTATTAATTTTGAATCATTCTCTAAGAAAATGTTTTTCTCTTTGGCCAATAAAAATCCATTGAATATTCGCATACTCGAAAAAAAAAAATACATTAAGCAAAGTCTCATAATATTAAGCAAATAATTGATTTTTTTCGCAGAATTAAGTATGTAATAGTCTAAGTAGCGAATATTTCACATTTCATTCGAATACAATAATTAATTTTAGGGATATTTGGAAAAAAAAACTATTAGGGAACCATATACTAGCTTACTTCAAGCAAAACGATTCATAACATTTTCTTCATTTTTCAAAATTCTATGATAAATGAATCGGAAATTAAATATTATAAACTAGTATATGGCTCCTAAAAATTGAATTCCATAAAGGAAAAATTCTTTTTCAGAAGTTAAATTATAACAGAGTTATTATACATATTTCCCTTCATCTAAACTTTGAGGGCTTTTTTGAGACATGCGATTTGAGAACCTTTTTGTAAATGAACCTTAACTTTTATGGACTACATTAGATATATTGAATTTTAGTGAATAAGACTGATCAGATAAGTTTCTAAACTGCGAAAAGTTATAAAGTTAGATGGAGTACAGAGAAAGATTTGAAATTTTGGACAGCGTGGTTGGATGCGTTCTTATGCTGAGAAGAAAGAGCAACTTCGAACTTGACGTTCAGTGTTAAGCAATCTTCTGAAAACTGATATTTAATAGGTACCAATCTACAAACCTTTTCCCTGAATCGTACTGAGTTTTGTAGTTTATAAGATGAATATAGTTTTATAACATTAATCTGTAATCGCAATCGTGTGAAGGACTCTGTACTACATTTGCAATAAACAATGTATTTTTTATTCCTAAAATAAGAATAAAATGAAACTTAAAATTTATTATTCCTTTTTTGACTGATTTTTAGGTAGCTGAATTTTTATTGAACTAATGTGGATCAAATGCTACGTAATGAAGCAGGGGAATTATAAGATAGCTATGTTAGTTAAGTAAGTCAATTAACCGCATAATTTAGTTTTTTTTAACATCATCAACATTTGACGCCAAATTAGGCCAAACGCGGTGAAAAATAGTGAAAAATATTATGGACTTTTTGACAACCTTATAAAGTGAAAAAAAAATTTCTCTTATAAGTCAAATAAGTAAGGTGTATATTTCCGAGTCTAGCCACACGATATTGTAACTGTCTGGAACCTTTAAATCGTAAACATTACAGGACATCGAACAGAGAATTCCAAATGCCATGTATTCTGCTGCTTGGACCTTTCTACAGTAATTTCTTTTTAATCTCGTATCCAGTGGTTCGGCTCGTTCTACAGGGTTATCCATAATTCTCTTTCAGGTTTCAAAGCGCTATAGTAAAAAAAAAAAAAAAAAATAAAAGCTAAGACGAACACAACAAAAAAGAATATTTGAAAGAATGCAGAAACAATTTAAGTTTTATTTACATATACCTTCCAGGTGTTCTATGCGTGAACCTTTGTTCACACGGTATACATCAAAGCAATAGTCCACGCTTTAGTCAACTTTGAACAATCAACGTGATTGATGGCTCGTGTTATCCTTTCACTTAGTTCAGCCACATCGCGTGGTAAAGGGGGTACGAAAACTTGGTATTTAACATACATCCACAAGAAAAAGTCATACGGTGGGTATTAAGCCCGGTGTGGAACCATCGCAAAAGAGGTAAGGCATCTTCAGAAGTTCTCCCAATCCAACGGTGAGGAAGTGTGTGTTTAGGTACTCACGCACTGCACACAGAAAATGAGGAGCTCCATCTTGCTGAAAAACAAAGTCGTCATCCTCATGTTCCTCTAATTGCGGCATTAATCACAATTGTAGTATATCCGGGTAAACTATACCGGTAATAGTCGTCTCTGCAAAAAACATTGCCATAGACACGTGAGAAGGAGATAGCGCAATTCATGTTAACTTTTGGGGAATCATGATAGTGTTCCACAATACGCTGAGGATTTTCGGTTTTTCCAAATGCACAATTTCAGGCAGTTTACCTTGCCGGCCAAGTGAAAAGTGGATTCTTCTCTAAAAATAAATTTCGGCTTTAGTATTTCACGTTCTTGGACATCGAAGCAAAACTTCGTAAGCGAAATATAATCTAACGAAGTCAACACTTACAACAATTGAAATCTGTACGGCTTCATACATACATTTTTACGTTCAATTCGCCAAGATGTCGGTTGTAAAATCCCGTATTTGCGGCTTGCACGAACGGTTGATTTCGTCGGGCTCTTCAAAAACGTTTCCCATTCATCAGATAGACCCAGTAGAAATCAGATGGCTTATCAGATGGACCCGGTCGAATGTTTCGTTGTTTATCACACAAGCCTCCTGTTTCTTTGAACTTCTTGTACAACTCATGAATTGTGTTGTTAGTTGGTCCCTGAGTTGTATGTAAACACCATTTTTATTTACTAGCTGCCTTTAGTGGTACGTGTACTGCCATCTATCTCAACAGCTGACAATAAAACTTGAAATGTTTCTGTATTTAGTACAATGCTCCTTTTTGATGTATTCCTCTATATTATGAATAATCCAGCACCAAGCGAGCAATTTGTTTTCAGATATTTTCGTGAATATTTAAATCATATGTATATTTATATCACATATATTTGTTAACTTGTGGACTACCAGATCGTGACACCGAGCTGCTCTCGTTTTCGCCCAGTATTAAATCGCACCAGGCAATTTTTATTTAAGTTTTCTCGTAGGTTAGACATCATGTTTGCATAATATTTCTGCTGTGTACATTCAGTGCACTGTACAGTAAAATGGTCTCTCTAAGCTCTAGTAAATGTTCTTTAAGTGCAGATAATACTAATAAGAGTAAATGATTAACATATCTCGTCTCAACTTGTATTAACTGTTACTAAATCGTGTTCGTTTTTTCTTCTTTTGTACTGTGTTTTTTATCAACACAAGAATATCCAGCTAAACTAATGACAAATGTTTCAAATTAATATTGTAGTTTTTGGAAAGATGAGATATTTTATAGGATATTTATATCATATATACAGACATAGAATATGCGTAAATCTCTTTGAATACATATTCAATTTTCCATTTAGAGTGATTTATGTTTCATATCCCTGTTGACACTTGATAATCTGGTAAAATAGTTAATCCGGCACGGCCGTGATCTCGAATGTATCGTATCAACAAAGTTTACTGAAAATAATGTTTTTAAAATTTTAGTTCAAACTGATTCTCAAATGTCGCAAGTTTATATTGTATGTTAGAATACGTTTGTAGCTTATCCTTCTAAGTAAATATGTTGTTGTTTTTTTTGCTAGAAGGTCAGTAATTAATAGCCTAGAATCGTCATGTCGCCTTAAGGCTCGATGCTCTCAACCACGACCTAAAATGACCTGAAAAATATTTTATAGATATTGTCCGCATCTAATAGCAAGATCCTTTGAGGCCCTATCTGATCTTGGAGAAATGGATTTACAGAATTGTATCTCGCAGCCATTTTGCGATGATTTATAGACACACTAACCTTGTTTTTCGACAGTTCTATTGATAATCTTGACCTTGCCCATAAATCGCATTGTTTTGAAATTGGGAAGTGCTCTTGATAAGGAAACCATAGATTATGGAAGAGGAGTTTGGAATGAATTTAGTTGTTTTAATAGATAGGAATATTTTTAATTTTTTTACTTTAACACTAAGCATGCTCTTAGAGTTAATGATACAAAAACAATTACAAGAAATTACTGCTTGTAATTGTTTTTGTATCATTATACCTTCGTATAAATAGAGCTTTGGATGGATTGAAAATAGTTCAAAGGAAAATTTAGCACGCTTAAGCTTATCAGTTGATATATTGTGTTAATTTGTGCTTAAAAACAACAGTTGTTTTTAACACGGTATTTTCAAAATATATGATTGGTTAACGGATTGACTGGAGCACTTAAGACTTTGAGATTTCTTACTCCGTATCTCGGTGAGCTGTAAAGCATGACTTCGATATCTAGCTTGTCCAGGATTTAATTTAAAATATTAAAAAAATTAATTATTGCTCCCTTTTTTAAATTCCAACTATTAGTTCACACTCTCCCTACATATCTTGTTCAGATTTTCAATCGTTAATAAAATACTTTTTATTCATCCACTCAAGTTCAAATACATTTCTTAAACTTGTAGCGGATGACGCTTGATGTTAATACGTTTTTTTAAATTTTCATTCATTAATTAAACTTAATTGGTGAAAATGCAGTTTAGCTCACCCACTTGGCTCGATTTCAAATATTGCCAAATTTGGCGATTTTTTTTTTTTTTTTTTGGGTTTTTTTTTGGTCCGCGAAGCGGAGCAGGGTAGCCAAATTTGGTAAAATTCCATCAAGTAATTCCTGTCGCCAAGGGGGGTTGGGCTAAACTGCATTCCAACCATTTAATTTACCGGATGAATTATTTTGCCACTTAATATTGTGATTCTGTCATATGTATATACATATTTATATCAATTGTAATTATTTAATAAAAAGTAATTAAAATAAAAATTTTCTTTGTTGATCTAAGTAGGAATTGACTTAAATTTTTTTTTTATATTACTTGTTAAGAAATTAAAATCACAGGTTAATTAAATGCATAAGAAAATACCAGTTAAGATATGACTTGCAGCAAACATCAAATTTTCGATTACTGCCCCGAGTTAATTTGCTTCAGTGTCTTAAACATAATAGCTTAAAGTTAGAGAGAAAGAATGGATGTATCAGGAATTTTAAGCTATCAGCCAATAGGGTTGCAGCGTATCGAAGAATTATAAAGAAACATTTTTCCCAGAGTAGAAATTTCTGTTCGGAGTCAAAGTTCGGATCTTCCTTATTTTCTTTTTTCTTGAGAATATCTACGTTTTATAGAATTAATAATAAAATGAAATAATTTTTCGTAGAGGCCTTAGGTATGTCCAGCAAAATCTTTAGCCGAAAAAGTATAAATGGAACATAAGCCATTGAAAATCCTTATTAAGCTTTTCAAACTAATTTTTCCCCCTGATAACAACAGTTTCATCTTAAGCGTTTCAAAATGCTTCTTAATGAGAAACTGATAAATAAAATATTTCGGAGGAGATGTTTTCGCCCTGACACTGTGAGGACGGTTTTAGCATAAAAATTTTGTTTTAAAGTTCGTTGCTTTTGTATAACAAATTTACGAATCGCCAGTACGGGAGCTTCTGGGACACCAAGTATAACGCATACTCGTATCAAACTGCGAACTATAAGAGGTTATATAATGCGGAAAATCAGTTAAATATAATACGAGTATTATTGTGCGAACAAGTTCATCCGTAACAGTTTTAAAACTTTTAACGAGGAAATTATTAACCCTCGCATTGAACATATTAATAATGATAGGGTTTCCAAAGATCAAACCCAAGAATCCCCTGAGGAAAAACAGATTGTACAAATCCATAATGGGCCTTCAGGAAATCTTGTAATTTCTTTTTATTTTTTCACAAAAAAGTATCAAGTGCTCTAAAAAGTCTACACCAAATACCTTTTATCAGCAATCAACAACCTCCTGAATATTTCCTTTTCGTACTTTAAACGAGTTCTAGTGACGAATTCGAATAATAATCCGAAGAATTCATTAAAAATCTCTGAATTAAAAAACAAAACAAAGGTTAACAGTACCTCTGAAAATTAGTTCAACTTTGATTTTTTACTCAATATTCCACTTTTTCGAATCGATCACGTAACCAATTAATATTCAATTGTTAGGTAAATTTAAGTGTTAAATCATCTTCAAATATTCCAAATATTATCCATTTATGTCCTATTTATACTTGACTTGACTTTCGAAATATTTACCAATGAACTTTTCAATCATTTTCTTCACAGAAAGTCCACGTCTTGGTCTCTGTTTCTTTAACTGCAAACCCGATCTAAGGACTTGACAGTTGGCGGACAAAAGAAACAATTACTCTAACATGACTGAAATGAATTACCATCAAAACTGTATCAGCCAAATCTTTGTCAATCGTAAAATCGCCCCATTTTACTTTAGATGACATTATTTATTACTCGCGTAGTTAACACAGTTACCCTAAACTCACATCAAAACTAGTTATGTGGCGTAAAAAACTCGAGGACAATAGCTCTCTCTCTCTCTCTAATAGTATATCTTACAATTCAACATACATTTAGATTTCTTTTGTTCATTCAGTTGTCTTTTTGGTTCTAAAAGTAAACGGTTTCATTAACTGTTCCTGAAAATAAGTTACTTTTTGTGTGATTTAAAAATAGAAATATTGATATATTTTATAATTTTTTTCAACTTTTTCTTGATATATGTTACGATCAGGGTATTTTCGTTAATGTAAAATGCAATTATCTGATTAGAAACACGAATGAAAATGTTTCATAAATCAGCTGCGCATAACGAAATGCGTTTGAGGAAAGAAACATTCATTTCCGTACACATACTCAATAGAAAACATTACAACAATAAAAAAGGAACAGTTTATTTTTCCAAGTATCACCTTTTCAATAATTTTTTTTGATTTATTTAGATATTTACGAAAAATCTAAGGTTTATCTCTGATGAATTATTAAAACTTTCTTAAAATGAAAAGTTCGAACTTCTTAAAATGAAGGGCTTACTTTTCTTTACCTGTTTTGAAAATACAGAATCTTTTTTTTTTCAAAAATTATTATTTTAAGCAAGTTCTTCGCTTGTTCACTTCCTTTTTCCTTTTTCTGTGTTTTTAAATAAACCTAAGGTTTTTATGCATCGTTATACTTCACCATCATTTTAAAATATATTTATTGAATGCTGTTTTCATTTGTCAGACGGAAAGTATAATCTGAAGATTACAATTTATTTACAATTGAGTCTCCATAAGGGGATGTCCTTGGAATCAAAGAATAATAGACACTTATGCAATAAAACTAATTAAACAAAAATTAGAGCATTAATATAACTTTATCAGTTCTATTATTTAGAAGAATCAATAAAACAGATTGCTTGCTGTGTTTTATTTGCGTTTTGCAGAAATATAAGGATAATAGTCTAGTATCTATTTAAAGAGTATTGGTATTCAGTTTATAAAAAAAGTAGTCCATACATCCAGTTTTTTTCATGCTTGATTTATATAAACATGAAGCTCTTCAAAAACGTTCTTTTACTTATAAATAATAAGAAGTAGTAAAATAAGCTGCACTTAAATATTTGAAGATACCTAAAGAGAACACGTATATAAGTGAATTTATTGGTTTGTAAATGAGTAAATAACTATCTGCGGCTTTCTTTCAAAGCAGCTTTAAAAGCTTAAAATGGAGTTATTTGAGAGAAGTACAGTTTTATGTATGATATTTGCACAGTTAAGAATCATTATGTTTTAAAAAAAAAACATGGGGAAAACGTATTTTATTATTACTTTCGAATGAATAAGCTATCGATGATTTAAAAACATATACTATTGTTTAAATAAAGGGAAAATGAAGTGATAATAAACTAAAATGTTGTTTGTGTTTTTAATTCATATGTAAATTTACGCGTTTTGTGTTTTTTAAATAATATTACAGCGACTAGAAATTTTTATACAGTCAAATTTTGTTAACTATTACCTAACTTATTGCACCACATTAAGGTTACTGTGTTGTGAAATTAATATTTTTACTGAAGCAGGTTTAATATACTATGCTCCACGTTTCAAATATGTTACAATATTTAAATTATCTTTTCTTTCACCAAACTATTCAAGTATTTTAATAGATTTTTATAACTCAATAAATGATATGATATTGATATAAATATTCCAAAAACGGATATCAATTATTTGTTTAAAGGTCTTATCGTTTTGTATGACATTTTTAAGAATGACCTATTTAATCCGAACAATGTTCGGCCATATTGAATATTTTTAAAAAATAAGATCATGCACAATTTATTATGTATCTATTTAAATACTTTTAAGTACGGCCTTATTCAATTATTGACAAACATGAGCCCTTTTCGAAATTTAAATGGAGATTAATTCTGCTTTCCAGCTAGATTACGGAAGATGAAAGAAGCGCCGTAGGTGCCAAAGATGCGTCATTTATGTGGACTAATACAATCGATTTTCATTTGAATGTTTACAGTAAACAGTATTTTCTTCACTACAGCATGTTAACAAAAGATAACCTTTTTATTTACTTGGAATTTAGAGACTAACAATAGAATCAACTAGTATATAGTAATTCATATTTTAAATGTATTTTTGTATTATTTACACTTAAATTATAAGTCCTAAAGATAAATCAATTCCAACGGTAATCGAAAATGAAGTAAATAATGCTACTCATGCCTATATGATCTACTTAAATGACCCCCAAACAATACTTGTGACCTTCAATGGATCATCTCACATGTCAATATAGACGGCAATTAATGTGTAGACTTTCTAGCCAAGGTAGCATGCAACATGAACGAGACTTCCCCTAATTGTTGCTGATGCAAGGCTGTGACTAAGCGCTGAGTTTTCAGCCAGCCTCTGAAGAAATCCCTAACTGCAGACCTTGACTGCTCCACATCGATAACATCCACAATAACAAGACTCAGGAAAAATCACTGCAAGGGTGCGAAAATTCCTTTTGCCAACTCAAGAACCTGTGTCATTTGTAGAAATTGGTCGGATACTCTTTCCACTAACACCAAAGTATATTTATAATTGTTTAACCATTTTATCTAACCTGTTCCTTTTCATTTATTTAACAGGAATTTCTCTACTGCTGTGAGATACTTGATCTGGCAACAGCTGCTATATTCAGACCTTCGACACAATTCAAAGTATATTTTACATCAGTCATGGGCACAACAACAACAAATAGTTAATTTTTCTACTATCATATGAAGTGCAGTGGGAAGTCTGGACAATTAAGAAAAATATCCAATACTAATTTGATTTTGGTTATGATTGCATAACTCTCCTCTATTATTTCCTGCACATTCCCTTCTGAATCTTAGTTATAGATTCACGTATTTACTAGATCAATAGAAGAGCAAGTTATATAATAATCAAATTCTTTTATTCAAGTTAGGAATATTCACTATTTGAACTCTAACTTGGAGTATTACTTTTTATACGCATCTGATCTAATTTTTCTATAAAATTAATCTTGCTTTTACCATTTCATTCGGGTTCGAGGCTTTAGGTGAAGTAAAGTTGAAGGTGCAAATTGTGGGTCTATCCTCGTTTCTATCTGGATTCGATTCCAACGACAGTTTATTCAACACATGCTTGCTACCGATGTCCTCTTGTTAACATCAGTTTCCAATCCTTATCATGCGTTAAACTATCGACTGCAATATTAAATTCTTCGTTGCTTATAAGTGCATCATCACATTAAAACTCTTCATTAAACTTCATAATTCTGTTCCAATTTACAGATTTCACGTTTAATTTATTGGCAGAGATTTTTAATTCAAACAAATTCAACTGAAGATCTCCAAAATGTTAGTTGAAGGGTAAATCACGACATTTGTCATAAATGTTTTATTTACGACGCAAAAAAATATATTTAATTATGTACAAGAAAGGCAATGAACAGAATTATATCTGTAACAGAGATTAAAAAATATTTAAATTCTACTCAAATGTCTTTCCATACATTTTACTCATTACCGAATCAACCAACAAATCAGATGTCTTTTAGGCATGCTACACTTGGTCAAATAAAACGGTAACTATCTCTTTTCCCTCACGTTTTACTTCATTTTTTTCACTTCACTGCAATTCTGAAAAACCTCTACACTTCATTTCGCAGATATGTGAAGGAAACAAAGGTTGGAGTGCTGATTGCATGACACACAGTAATATACAATGAGTAATTTACGCAAAACAAACTCTATTTTTAGAAATACTTTGTAAGAAAATTTTCCCAATATTTATTATATTTTTAAAATTATTGTAACTCAGCAACACGGTTTAAAAAATGCTTCAATAGAACTTAATGTTTGTGAATAGAATATAAACGAAACTGACGCCACTTTCTTAAGACTATCACCTCACGGGTGTAACGCTCTCACTTCAAAAGGTAAATTTAGTTGAGACAAATTTTTTTTATATCTTCCTGAAAACTGTGAAGAAGATTGATCATTGTAGAGACACGAATTGCAAAACCAGGAATGGATGGGAAAATAAATCTCTGCCACTTGGTCAGGTGTTTCGAAGCATCTCTCAACATCATATACACCCAAATACAAATTTAAATTAAGCATGTTTTGACGCTTCAATTCAAATTTAAACTGATTTATTGCCATGAATGTTTTTCAATTAAAATGAGAGAGAAACAGGAAATGCTCTGAATTAACAAAATGGAAGGCAATAATTAGAAAAATATTCTTTTTTCTGATTGTAAATAATTCAAAATCTTAAAAGAAGTTATATTCAAGTATTTTTAAAGACATCTTTGTAAATAGACTTGAATTGCAAAAACCAAGAATAGATCGAAAAATAAATCTCTGCCATTCAGTCAGATGTTTTGAAGCATAGACATCACATACAATCCAATTATATATTTATGTTAAACATGTTTCGACGCATCAATTTAAATTTATTCTTAATTGTTGGAATGAATATTTTTCAATTAAAATGAGAGAGAAACAGGAAATGCGCATAGTTATCAAAACGGAGAAAATCTATTAATGTCTTGGTTTTCCACTGAAAAAATCAACAAAAAGACACAAGTGAACACGAATCTCTAAATTTCAAATTCAAACTAATTAAGTTTTAATAAAAAAAAAAAAAAACTAGCCAAATAATTTAGATATTCACAGAAAAGTTTTAGCTGCGAAGGAGATTGCTTACAAAAATGCAAGTATTATATTAACTCCAGAGTATCTTAACATCGCTTTTCCCTTTTTTAATGGAAAAAAAATACACACCGATTAGTATAACCTATAAATAATCTTCTATCATCCTTTATTTAGAATAATTTCATAATTTTTCAAAATTAAAACATTTTTAAGTATGAAACCTATGCCAACATTAATTAAAAAATTATTGAGAACAGATCAATGCATAGTAATTATTTTATAATTTCCTTTTTTATTAACAGCACAGTTACATTTTCCTTAAGATAAATTCAATTTAATAATTCATAATTTGCTTTAATTTTAATAGCCGAATAGAATATTATCGTACTCTAAAATTTCTCTCTCTCATCATTTGTTTTAATTTTAATACTTAATTTAATAATTTGATTTTTTTTTATCTTATAACTGTTTGTTTTCATTATTTTTGTTGTCTAAAGTTTGGCAGTGTTTCTGAATTTTAGAAACTTGTATGTTTTGAGTGAAACTACAAGAGGGATATAGAATAAATAATAAAGTTAGATTCGAGGAAACAGTCAATTTATTTTAGTAATTTTAAGCTCTTATCGTTTGAGGTATGATTATTTCTTATGGGTAATGGTATTACCACATTTATAAAGATAACAGAAAATTCTTCTAGAATTAAACAAAAATGAATAGGAAAATTAATATTCAGATATTATAAAGATAAAGCGCGTAAAATAATATTAAAGTAGATAAATTATTAAACCTGTCGATAATATTGTACTTAGATACTAAAATTTAAAGGCAATCAATAAATTATTGAATTAAATACATATTAA